>OY856411.1:1494851007-1495451007 GCA_963693085.1 Alisma plantago-aquatica | reverse complement strand
AAACTTATGAATATTGTGGAGAGTAAGTTCTAAGTATTTGTAGAAAGGATCAGGGTCAAGCATGTCAAAATAGTTAGGTCATTCCTTCCTCCATGTGTCAGTGACCTCAGTACAATTGAAAGATATTCATAGAATCTGGATATTGGGTGGTGGCACATTATGTCATAGTTCCATTGAATATTGTCATAAAATTCATGGACCGTCTTAGTGCTTGTTATGGAAATTTGGAAGCACCGACGTTCTACACACAATGCACCTAGGTGATGGGAAGAGAACAACTCTGCAACCTCCTTGATAACCATTGTCCTGGTGAGACGAGGCTCAAACAAGGCTAAAAATGGAAACGATTCCTAGGAAGGATCTCTTTATAGAGATTTAGGACTTCATAGTTGATAAAAGAGGTGCCATCAAAGGATAGGAGGGGAGAATTAGAGGAGGATAGGTTATCTCCACTAGGAATGGCTCTCTTCCTATGGTTGGAGGCCATGGGAACAGATTGAGAAGAAAATCCAACTAAAATAAGGAGAGAACCTAGCCAATAGGTCATCTAGTCACTTAGAAGGGTGTAGGAAGAGGCAAAGGAGGCTAAATGTGGCAAGGGAAAGGATGTGCGAACCTAGGGTTGGAGGTCAAGGGAGTCGGAGGTCGAGATCGGTCGACTTTTCTCTAGTTTAGAGGGTAAAATACCGGCCAAAACCCTTTTTAAGTTTGGTCCATCTTGGCCATCGGTCGAGTTCTGAGATTTGGAAATATGACCGATCGACATTTTCACATGACCTCGGCCAAGGGATCGGTCGAGTTTGGAATTCGACCAATAAGGTCCTTGTCCAAAAACTTGAATTTTTAATTCCTAGACTCTAGGATGATAATTAAATTTATTTTTTATCCTATTATCCATTTTAGACATATTGAGGCACATTTCACTCATCATCAGGTATTGTTTGTGAAAAATCAGTCATTTGTAAAAAATACCCAGAACAAGTGAAACAAGACAAGAAATAAGACAATTACAACACATAGCAATCAAGAGATGATCAAAGCAAGAAACATAGAGGTAAGAGAATGAATATCTATAAGACATGTCAATATCATCAAGGGTAGTTATAAGCAGTTTTGATCTAATAAAGGCAAATTGCTCTCTAGCTAGAGGTTTAGTGAAAATGTTAGTAAGATGATTCTCCATGTCCACATGCATGATATAAATATCCTTTTTGGCAATGTGGTCATGAATAAAGTGATGAAGGACCTCCATGTAACACCTGTGCCCAGTGCCTAAGGTTCTATTCGAGTTTCAAGAATGACAACTGGCCCCCGAGACCACCACTAGCCTTAACTGTGCGCCTTATCCTTACTCACGCGCAAGTCAAGGTTAACTTCCCGACTGGTCACCCATCCTAGTACTACTCCAAGCTAAACATGCTTAACTGTGGAGTTCTTTTGTGATGGGCTCTAAAAAAAGGAGGTGCACCTTGGTGATATCGGTAGTCCAATCATTCCTTTTAAGATCATTTTATCTGAGGCCTCAAATCCTAGGACGTTACAATATCCCCCACTTAGATGCTTGATGTCCTCGTCAAGGCTCAACTATATGGCCTCATAATATTTTCCCATTTCAGTGTAAACCCAGAATGGCCCATGGACACCCAGCTCTCGATCTCAGAATACCAGCGCAAGGGTGGCTACATCAACCATGGACAACCCTTTCCTACATGCCTGGACCGCACGACTCAAGACTAGCATGTCACATGCCCATGTGGGCCCCACCTACTGGAGGGGTTATGGCTCTGATACTATTTTAACACCCGGGCCCACTGCCTAAGGTTCTAGTAGAGTTTCAAGAATGATGACTAGCCCCACAGACCACCACTAGCCTTAACTGTGTGCCTTATCCTTACTCACGCGTAAGTCGGGGTCAACTTCCCCACTGGTCACCCATCCTAGTACTACTCCAATCTAAGCACGCTTAACTATGGAGTTCTTTTGTGATGCACTCCCGAAAAAGGAGGTGTACCTTGGTGATATGGGTAGTCCAATCATTCCTTTTAAGATCATTTTATCTGAGGCTTCAAATCCTGGGATGTTACAGTAGCTCAGGTGGTTGAGGCACGGGCTCCCCAAAGTAGGGACATGGGTTCAAAACCCCTCGGTGATGCTTCACCATACAATCTTATCCCGTCGCATAGCTCGACCTCTGTGTGATTTAAATGCTCCCCTCATTATGCGGGTAGGCGAGCGGGGGTGAGGGTTTACACCGTCAGTGGGGGTCACAATCGTGACGCTCGTTCGGGGGTGGTTCCCACATATAAAAAAAATAAACTACTATATGTCATCTACTCCAACTCAATATCAATTTCAACTAACTCACATCTCGACTGTAGAGAATATAATATTGCTCTACAACAACAGTTATACCAAGACCACCCAACAACCTCTAGAATTTCTTCGTACAAGTAGATCTTGAATTTTATCCATTCCCACCATAATTTTTCTTGTTAAATTATTATTTTATGATGGAATGGTGTTAATATATGTTGTGAGATTACCATTTAATCATCACTGTAAAGGTCCTGATATATCATACATCCCTTTATTTTTTGTCGGTATTGCTTAAATGAATTCTTTGACCATTTGGTCTATTCATGTGGTACTTGCCATCTACATACAAATAATGCATTGTATTATGGTTGTACAGTCCATCCTAATGTTGCTACATAATCAATGACCAACAAAGATACAATCAAAAACTAATAATTCAGATACACAATAAATAAAATCCAAAATACGACATACAAACTATTGACATAAGTGTTATACATTGTCCATATTTTGATAATGACTTAACCATTCCATTTGTATATATCTAATATATTTGTTTAAGATTGATTTTATACATTAGATACATGAAAAGGATCAAATCGACCAAGCCCTAGCTTGTTCTAGATTAAGTCAAAAGTAATGCAAATGCACTTTTGTGAAAAATACTCCAAATAACCTTAGATCATTTTCCTAATCATTTGTATTGATGATATGCCTTCTAACTAAGATGAGAACAAACCAAGGACACTTAATTCGAACGTTTGATTACTTAAATGTCATTTTGTAAAATTCATTATAGCTCGTTCATCAGTCGAGTTACAAACTCAACTGATCCTTAATTTATTTTGAGAATGACTTTGATCGGTCAAGTTGCAGATCCACAAAATTCGACCGACAACCTCTCCACCAAAAATTGGTTTATGTGGATCGATAGAGTTTCCATTAGGACAAACTCGAGTGATGGTTCAAATTATCTTTGTCGCATAGTGTGATCGGTCGAGTTAACCTTATTTAAACTCGACTGAATGCACTGTAAAAACAATGTAGAAAAAGTGAATCTAACTATTGGAGTGTTGCAAAACTCGAAATTATATATGTTGTAACCCTTGAAACAGCTAGAAAACATTCACAAATGTTCCCTCACTCTAGTGGACACCCCCAACTATAAATAGGACCCCTTGGAGTTCATTCTATGTTTTCTCATTCATGCTATTCAAGGTCCTTGCCATTGTTGAGTGCTTTTAGTCCACTTGAGCCCCTTTCTCTCTCTTAATTACAATGCATTTCATCCACATGAGTGAGATAGGATTTCTGTGAGAGAGCTACCTCATTGTTCAATTGTAAAGATCTCAAAACTTCTTCTTCCCAATCCCTTTCTTCAAGACCATATTGATGAAGGCTTCTCCAAGTAAAGGAGGAGGTGCATGCTTCTTTGATCTATAGAAGAAGGTGTTTCAAGATTCTCTGAGTGAAGGAGGAGGACAAGGCAAAAGATCCAAGGAGCCAAGTGGGTAAATACTTCAAGGAAAAAGACTCAATGTGAGAAGGGGATCTCCTTGGTGAAGGCATCCAACTTCTTGAAAGAGTGGGTAAGACCTTGGTGAGGTAGAAGACTAGCTCTTGGATAGGTAATACCTTGTTTTTAAGGTTGTTGTCTCCCTTGGACTTAAAGTGAAGTTGTGTATCCTTGTTCTGAAAAAGGAAGGTCATATGTTGTAACTCTTATAAGTGAATATAAGGAGTAGACATGCTTAAGAAATCCTAGAGCTTGATATATCTAGGTAGTAGACTAATTCTCTCCTAATTTAGAGAGTGGAACCACTCTAAAACAACTTGTTCAATTGGTTGTTTCAATCTCTACCATCCTTTCTATGTATGTTTGAATTGCCATCAAATTCACTATTTACAGTTGAGTTTATTTGAAGTAACTTGAATGTCTAACAAGTTTTGTGTAAGTGTTCTTAGCTCTATTCACCCCCCTCAACATTCCTTCGATCCAACAAGTGGTATTAGAAACACAGTCTTCTCTGACACATCTCCTAGGAGATGAGAAGATGGGAGACAACTTACTTAGGTCCCCCAACTTGGAGGTAAGCTTCTCCATGAGACCCCCAATTTTCGAGGACACCACTTTCCTCTAATAACAATGACATATACAGTTCTTCTTTCAAGGGATGAACTATGATATGTGGAAGGTGGTGATTATTCCATACAAGGAGTTGATGGGTGATGTAGTTACTTGGGATGAAGATACACTCAAGAAGGCATAGCTCAACACTAAGGCGATAAGCATCATCTATGTTGTCCTCACTCCCTCCTAGTTCAACTGGATCTCATCTTGGGACACAACCCATGATATTTGGAACAAGTTGTGCATCACTTATGAAGGCACGTAGCAAGTCAAGGAATACAAGATCTACACGCCCAATGGATTGTTTGAAAATATCAAGATGGGCAAGAAGGAAAGAGTGGTTGATATGTACTCAAGGGTTAACACCATCATCAACAGACTTGCAACCTTGGGCCACACCTTGGATAGAGGGAGAATCAACTCCAAGATACTAAGGTCCCTTCCTAAGAGATGGGAACCCAAGGTAACTCCAATTGAATAAGTTAGAAGCCTTGGAGACTTAGACACCGAGGAGCTCATTGGAAGCCTTGAAGCCCATGAGCCAAGTCTAGACAAACAAGAAGAACATGACAAGAAAGAGGAGAAGAAATCAAAGAAGATGAAAGACAATGCCTTCTAAGCTCAAGTGGAGGCAATGATTCTCCAACAATATCTTGCTTGTCAGTCCTCTCCACCCTCTTCAAGTGAAGATGATGGCCCTAGTGAACATCAAGCAAACTACTTTAAGACAAACACTTTAAGGGAAAGTCTTCCTCATCCTCAAATCTGAGATGCAATGATTATGGACAAAAGGGGCACTACAAGAATGAATGCCCAAAGGTCAAGAAGAGCCACCACAAGAGCAACTACAAGAAGAAAGATGAATACAAAAAGGAAGGAAAATACAAGAGGAAAGATAAGAAGGAGAAAGGAGTAAGGATGCAACTCATGCATCTTGGGAGGAATCCTCCTCTAGTGGATCAAGATCTGATGAAGGGGAATGCCATATTTCACTCATGGCCTCCCCAAGTGAAGACATTGGTTAGGTGAGTGAGGTAAGTGAGGTAAGTGGATAAGCTTGCATGAGTTATCCAAAAAAACTCTTACAGATATGCTTAATGCTACCTACTCTTCTTATTCTGAATGTAAGTCTAAGAAGAAGGGGTTGGTTAAGAACATTGATGACTTATATGCTAAAATTGATATTCTTAATCAAAATGAAAAGTTGCATCTTGATAGCATTACTTCCTTGCAAGGGCAATTTATTGATCGTAAGCTCTAATACAATGGAGTTGAAGTTGAGAATCATGTCTGCCTTAAGAACATCAACAATCGTAAGGAAGAGAGCCAAGCCCTAGTAGATGAGCTTGCTTTACTTAGAACTGAAAATGATAATCTTAAGCTTGCTTGTGATGCTACCAAGGATGAAAATATAATCTATCTTGATGAGCTTATATTTCTTAGAACTAAAATTGCTAGGTTGCTTGCTCAAATTAATGATCTATATTCTAGACATGTTTTGCCTAGAAATGAAGTTGATTCTATTTATTTGGAAAAAGACTCTTATTAGACTAAATCACTCTACTTAGAAGCCTACGTACTGCATTCTAATGATGATATTTCTTGTTTGTCTTCTAACATTGTCACTCTTACCAATGATAATCACAAAGTGAGAGCCACTTTGCAAACTTTCCTCAAAGGGAAGAAGTCTCTCAATGAAGTCTTGGATCACTCCACCAAACATAGTGGTATGAGTGGTTTAAGATATGAGGGTGCTTTAAAAAGCAAAGGCAAAGGTAAGAAGAAGAGAAAGGGACCTCCAATATTCCCTGAAGAGTCTTCAGGCTCTAAAAACCCTATGGTGTGTGTTCATAGTAAGAGTGATGACCACTATTCTACCTATTATCCTTACATGGAGAAGGGGACCAACCCAAAGATGAAGTGGGTCCCCAAGCTAACCCCAGATCTTAAAGTTTAAATTGTACATTGATTATCTTCCTCTCTTGTAGGGAATAGGCAAATGGATTGTTGATAGTGGTTGTTTAAAACACATGATGGGAGAAATCAACCATTTCAATCAATTCACTAAGAAGATAGGATGATCTGTGACATTTGGGGACAACAACAAGGGTAAGGTAATAGGTGAGGGTGATGTAGGTGATTCACTATGCATCAAGAATGTACTTCTTGTGGATGACCTACATTGCAATTTAATAAGTGTTAGTCAACTTTGTGATAATAGTTATCTCATTCTATTTACTTCTTTAGAATTCTTATTTCTAGATTCTCTTTCCTATAATGCCATATACAAGGGAACTATAATGGTAATCTTTACATTATTGTTATTGACTCTATTTATCCTATTGTTGGCAGATGTCTTGTTGCCAATTCGAGTGATATTTCTTTATGGCACCATAGGCTTGGTCATGTAAATATGCATCAAATGAAGATTGAGCAAAAAGAATTTGGTGAAGGGACTTCCCAAATTAGATTTTGGAAAGGATGAGGAATGTCAACCTTATACCCAAGGAAATAAAACCAAGTCCTCCTTCAAATCCAAAGGAGCCCTTAGCACCAAAATAGTTCTTGATCTTTATCACATTGATATATTTGGACCAATGCGTAAGAAATCACTTCATGGTAGCAAGTATTGTCTTGTGATTGTCAATGACTTTTCTCTCTATACTTGGACTTTATTTCTTGTGTCAAAAAGTGATAATCTCGATGTTTTCTCGACTTTTTGTAAATGAGTTGAAAACGAAGCTTCTTACTAGATTGTTTTTATCCACAGTGATAATGGGGGTGAATTTGAAAATGATTTGTTTGAATGGTTTTGTGATAAATTAAGCTATGCACATAATGTTTCTTCACCTCAAACACCTCAACAAAATGGGTTTGTAGAGATGAATAATAGGTCACTACAATAGATGTCTAAGACTATGCTTCTAGAGTAGTATAGTCTAAATAAGTTTTGAGCTGAAGCCGTTAGTACTTCATGTTTTATACAGAACCCAAGTTTTCACTTGTCCATCTTTAAAGAAAACCCTATGAGCTATGGCGTGGTAGAAAGCCTTCCATTGATTTCTTTCATGTTTTTATTTGTCCTTGTTTTTTTTAAACATCAAGGATTCCCTTGAAAAGTTTGACCAGAAGTCTTACAAGGCTTTCATTCTTGGATATATCATTACTAGCAAGGCTTATAGAGAATTCAACATTGAATTGTGTAAAGTAGAAGAATCTATCAATGTTAGATTTGTTGAGACTAACCCCTCTATTTCCAAAAATGTTGTTGATGATGATATTGTTGATGAGGTGTTCCCTAACTTGAGAGAACTTAACATTGGTGAAAAAGGAAAGGAGGTGTTAGTTGATGAAGAAGAGAAGGATCCGACCCTCCTCTTTTCAAAGCATCATCTTAAAGAGCTCATCATAGGAAATCCTTTTAAAAGGGTGAAGACGCGGATTTCCTACAAAAAAGAACATGCAGACAATGCCTTCATCTCTCAACTTGAGCCTAAAGATGTCAAAGAAGCTCTCACGAATAATGAATGGATCCTCACCATACAAGAAGAGTTGGAACAGTTTGAGAAGAATAGAGTGTGGACTCTTGTGCTAGGACCAAGTGATAGAAAGATCATTGGCACCAAGTGGGTCTACCGCTGCAAGCTTTATGAAAGCAAAAAAGTGGTCAGAAACAAATCAAGGTTAGTTGCTTAGGGATACAATAAGCAAGAAGGTATAGATTTTGATGAAACATATGCACATGTAGATAGACTTGAGTCAATTAGAATGTTTCTTGCTTTTGCTAGTTTTCCTGCTTCATCAAATGGATGTTAAAAGTGTATTTTTGAATGGTAAAATTGAGGAGGAAGTATATGTTGATCAACCTCTTGACTTTGAACACGATAATTTGCCTAACCATTTTTATTTGTTACAAAAATCTCTCTATGGTCTCAAACAAGTACCTCGATCTTGGTATGATAAACTAAAGACCTTTTTGCTAGATAATGGCTAAATTATGGGCAAAATTGATTCTACCTTGTTTCTAAAACACACTTCTAGCAATTTCTTAATCATTCAGATTTATGTTGATGATATTATTTTTGACGGGACTGATCTTGATCTTTGTAAAGAGTTTAGTTCTCTTATGCTAAGTGAGTTTGAGATGAACATGATGGGGGACCTTACTTTCTTCCTTGGTTTTCAAATCGAGCAAACGAAAAATGGGAACTTCATCAACCAAGGAAAGTACACCATCGAACTACTTAAGCGCTCTGGGATGGAGAACACCAAACTAATAGACACCCCATGTCAAACACCGCCAATCTTGATGGAGATGAAGAAGGAAAAAAAGATAGATGAGAAGATCTATAGAGGTATGATTGGAAGTTTACTTTATTTAACTGTCTCTAGACCTGATATAATGTTTAGTGTTGGCTTGTGTGCTATCTTTCAATCAAGTCCTAGGAAATCACATCTTATAGCAGTTAAGAGGATTTTAAGGTATCTCGCCAAAATCCAAAACTTTATACTATGGTATCCCAAGTCAAGGGACTTTACTCTTACTGCTTATAGTGTTGTTGATTATGCAGGTTGTTTGATTGATAGAAAGTGCACAAGTGGCACTTACTTCTTCCTAGGACCTTGCTAAGTTTCTTGGTTTTCTAAGAAACAAAGCACTGTGGCTCTTTCAACTACCAACACTGAATACACTACAATTGAAAGTTGTTGTGCCCAACTCTTATAGATGAAGCAAATGCTCCAAGACTTTAACATTCATTTAGATGCTTCTTCTATCTATTGTGATAATACTAGTGAAATTAACTTGTCTTACAATACTATATTACATAGTAGAGCTAAACATATGGAGTGTAACACCCGGGCCCAATACCCTGGGCTCTAGTAGTGTTTTAGGAATAACGAATAGCCCCACAGACCACTACTAGCCTTAACTGCGCACTTTTTCATCACTCACGCGTAAGCCAGGATCAACTTCCTCACTGGTCAACCATGGACAACCCTTCCCTACATGCCTGGACCGCACGACTCAAGACTAGCATGTCACATGCCCATGTGGGCCCCACCTACTGGAGGGGTTATGGCTCTGATACCATTTGTAACACCCGGGCCCACTTCCTAAGAGAGTTTCAAGAATGACGACTGGCCCCACAGACCACCACTAGCCTTAACTGTGCGCCTTATCCTTACTCACGCGCAAGCCGGGGTCAACTTCCCGACTGGTCACCCATCCTAGTACTACTCCAAGTTGAGCACGCTTAACTATGGAGTTTTTTAGTGATGAGATTCCAGAAAAGGAGGTGCACCTTGATGATATGAGTAGTCCAATCATTCCTTTTAAGATCATGTTGTCTGAGACCTGAAATCTTGAGATGTTACAGCTACTACCCCCTCGGCAGGTGGCCTTATATTAGAAAAATTCTAGGCAACCCCGCGCGCCCACCCGGTTTCCCACCTAGAGCGCACTAATGATGTGCATGGGTGCTCTCTTTTAATATTTAATAAGAGAGATGTAAGAAAAAAGAAGAGTTAAAATTTTGTTTTCTTCATAACTTTTATTTTATAAGGTATTTTTTGACGAAATAAACACCATTAGATTCCATACAAAAAAAACTTTTCAACAAGACCAATGTTAACATATTTTAGAGAGAAAAATATATAGTTGTGTTTTGGGGTACGATATCACATATGTTTCAGGTATTGTACATTTGTTGTATAGTACATTAGTAAGTATAATATTTATATTGTTTATCAAAACCAAACCAAAGTAATATACGCAAAATATGAGTAAAGTACTACTATTATTTATCTACCTGACTATTATTTAGATTTCATACAAAATATATTATCTAACAAGATCAATGTTGACATATTTTGAAGAAAGAATAATTTGAAAAAAATGTGCTACTCATATTTTAGATACAATATCCCATTTTGGGGCACAGTACCCGTGTTTTGAGGTACAATACGTCAATAAGTAAATTTTTGTATAGTACCTCCAAAATGGAAGTAATACATCTCAATACATACATTCCCGTTTTGGGATACACTACCCGTATTTTGAGGTATAGTACGTCAGCAAGTAAAGTCTCGTATAGTACTTCCAAAATAGAAGTAATACATCTCTATACATACAATATCCCGTTTTGGGAACAATACTCGTGTTTTGAGGTACATCAACAAATAAACTTTCGTATAGTACCTCTAAAATGGAGGTAATACATCTCAATACACACATTATCGAGCACAGTACTCGTGTTTTGTGGCACAGTACGTCAACAAATAAACTTTCGTACAATACCTCTAAAATGGAAGTAATACATCTTTTTTTTTAACCATGTCACTAGATTTAAAACGCATTATAGAGATCTTCCTTACAGATGTTAGGGAAAGCATCAAAAGAAGTTAAGCCACATTCCCCGCCCAACCCCATCTTAGCAAGGTTGTGGGCTGATGTGTTTGCCTCTCTTCTCACATGACAAAAGCTAGAGTTAATAATACATGACTTCAGACTTCTGATTTTCGACTGCTCCCATACAAGGGCCTCTCCCATCTTGGCTGCTGTTAACAGAGTAAATAACTGAGGTAGAGTCAGACTTGAAATCCACATCGGGGATGACAATTTCGCAGGCCAACTCCACCTCCATAAGCAGCACAGCAGCCTCGGCAGAGAAGACTGACCATGCAACTTTGAACGTGTTGGCCTGAACAACAATCATTTTACCTCTGTGGTCACGGATAACAGCCACCAGACTAATTGAGTCGCCAGGAAGGTAAGCAGTGTCAGTGTTGACTCTCTATCTCCCAGTTGTTGGAAGACGCCAGGTTGAGTTCTGCCTTTTGGTTTTAATATTCTGTGAAGGGACGCCAAAACATGGGTTTCTCCCGTGAGCACCCGCCCAGTGCAGTAACCCGCTAACCAGCAGGTAGGGATTAGAATTATCCTGATCAAATAGCAAAGTAATGCATCTTAATACATACAACATTTCATTTTAAAGTACAGTAACCGTATTTTAAAATATCATACTTCAGCAAGTAAACTTTTGTACAATACCTCCAAAATAGAAATAATACATTTCAATACATACAATATTCTATTTCGGTGTACAATACTCGTTTTCTGACGTACACTATGTCAACAAGTAAACTTTCATAGAGTACCTCCAAAATGAAAGTAATACATCTCAATTCCTAAAGTATCCCAACAATGGGAGTAATGTACCTAAAAGTATATGAATGTATCCTAAAATACAGAAATACTAGTATATTGTTGTACGATACCCTTTCTTTTAGAGTATTGTACTTTAGATATTTTTCTCCTCTATTTTTTGTACTTCTCTCGTATTAATTTTTTTCCAAAGTATGTCAACACTGGTCTTGTTAGAAAATATTTTTTATGATGAATCTATTGCTTTTTATTTCGTTCAAAAATACATTATCGATCAAAAGTTATGGATTATTTTCTCTCTCTTTGTTTTTTTCTTTCAGCCTTCTTCTGTCACATCAGCAATTAGCCTTTTGTGAGAACCAAGTGGGATAAGGGGGTTGAGAACGGGTGACTGTAGCGTAACTCTTATTTTACGGCAATGCAATCAATTATGTATAATGCATAATAAGTTACTATGAAGGCACATAATTGTAACACGGTCAATCTAATTATCTTTATTGTAGTTGTTTATGTGTAAAGTGTCAAAAGGATGGTTTCCTTTACGAGTAAAATATCATTATGCCTCATTCATGCTAGTTGAGTAGTTATACATACTTGGGCAACTGTATAACTTATATTACATTATGTAGTTTCTATATCCTATATGGTACCAAATAATAAAACAAGCTCGCACCAACAATTCTACAAACTAAAACATCCCATAACAGGGCATACGACCTCCTCCATGTATACAAGTTGACATGTTCTCCCAAACATAAGCTTGGCGATACCCATGTAAGACCACAACAAAAGAAGCTAATTTATTGGAAAATGTAATTGTGGAAGAAGATGCATCAAACTAACAATTTTGGTATCCCTTATCATGGACAACTCCTAGATAAAACATTGTCTCTACTGACAACTCCTCCCATCGAAGGCATACTGATGTCCATAGGGAACAACCCTTTCTGAAGCTTCCTACAATCACAAGTAGGACAAAAAAACTTTATCTTATGGATATTCTAGACATGACCCAACCCAAGATCCATGCCTAGAATGATGTCAAGCATTTTGTACACCTCCCTCGTGTCCCCAATGATAGTCCTTTTGTCAAGATACCAAGCTTGTACATAAGGTTTCATTGTTGCTAATCTCATGAAAAAAGTGAATGAAATACAAGGGAAAAAAGAAGTTGTCTTAGAGGAACACTTTGTTGTACTCCATTATCTAACTAAATATGTTTGTCTCTAATGTACAATCTAGTTTTCAAGCCATAGAAAAACTCCACCCACAAAGAAATGGATAGGTACCTCATCCAATGGGGGATCTAAGAATTATCCATAGGAGGGGCACTATTAACATATATACAATAACAACTATATCAGGTAGGGCACAACATATAATAATATGCAAATTCAAAGTCAAGTCCTTAACAATTACTCTGGAATCACATAATTCAGATGGGGTGCTTGCCCACCTAGCCCTAAACATAGCAATGCCACTGACCTCATCTGCACCTCGCATAGCAACATTGGCCTATCCACCAGGCCGAAAGCATTGGAGAAAGTCACTATAAGCATGCAAAGATACCAACCTAAATTGTCACTAACTCAAAAACATGTCTATACTATGAAAAATTGTCTCCACTCCATCGAGTACACTATATAAACTGGAAGTTATTGAGATACTTTGTAACGACCCGCACTTTTGAGTGTCTAAAAGACCTTAAAGTCACAGATTGTTAATCATAAATTCCATGATCAGATTCATGAAATAATACAAAATAATAAACAATTTCCATTAATGAAAAAAAGTTACATGTTTGCATAAAAACCTCCTCTAAGGAGTTACATAACTTTTAAATAGAATTAACTTATACAAGTGTGAAGATATACCATTACAACTAAACCATCAGGAATAACTCTAGTGTCTTCAACACTTTATGTGTACCCTCATGTCGACGAATCAAGTATATCTGATACCTAAAATGCCGACAAAAAAATACGCGGTAAGTATATTCCTATACCGGTACGTGGATTCAACCAATAATCACAGATACATATATAAGCAAACATCTTTATTTTTCATATAAAAACATAAACTTATTTTCATATTCTAACCCTTATCTGGTCTACTACCTCAGGTGTAATCACTGTCCCTCTGGGGCTCGTGTGCATTACCCTTAAGATCAGTCTAACCCGGGGTTCAGAATGTATTTATTTAATTTACATGATACTCGTAGGAACTTTATAGTTTGCAAGAAGTAAATAAACAACCAAGCAGTTTATTTGTCATTCGATCTCATCGAGAAACATCAACAATCTCAGAATTCGATACATGTAATCATAAGCGTAACCACGTACCTTATGCCATCACAGAAACCATGTTGAACATCATATACTTTACAAGTGTATCCAAACATCCAAACAACCAAGCATATAATCAACAATATCTAAAACATGCATACTACATATATGTCACCATGTATTCACATTGTATTAAATAGATCTAGATTCAATCCTAAACTAGGGTTTAGGGTTATCTCATGTTTGGACTAGGGATTAGGATTACAAATCCTAATTCCATCATATTATGGTTTCTAAGATTACAAACTCAGTTATGCATATTATGTTAAACCCTAATTATCATCTTAAGCATATTAGACTATTCATGATACCTAGATCACATTATTAGCATTAAGATCATAACAAGATGTCGACATTGGTTTTAAAACCCTAAATTAACATGAATAAGATTACTAATCTGGACTCATCCATTATACATCATTATCATGGATTTCCTCATTATACATATCAAGATCAGGTGTTAGCTTAACATAACCAAATCTAATCAATTATGCATCAGATTAAGGCTAATCTAGATTTTCCTTTGCATTAACCACATCAACTCATGTATTACACCTACTTTTCAAACAAGAAGCATAATCAGGTTCTGATAGTATTTTATTTGGATTCCTTTCATTTTTCTGAGCAATTTTCATAAATATCATGTCTTGATCTGATCATCCTACTAATTATTATAATTATTTCAAGAAAAACTGTTAATTAGCTGATTGAATGTTGCCACGTCATCTAGGATTACCTTTTTCTTTATTCGAAATCCATCCATCTTATACAGATGGAATGACCTCTGTACCCTCACGCTTTGAACATGATCTGAGGGGTATAAAGGTCCTTTTCCCCTTTCTTTTCTTCTAGCTCGCGCAAGAGTCAGGCTCCGTGTGCATACGCCGCGACAATGTAGTCCCGATCTGGACTCACGTCGCACGAACGCGGCCATCCCCACAGTACTGCCGGCCATGTACTCTCCCCGCAGCACCATTGTCTGTCGCCCCCTCCCTTGGGGCACACACACCGTCTCCAACAACCACACCTAGATGCAATGCGGCTAGTGGACGTGGTGGTTGCAGACGGGCAACTCTAGGACTTCATTGCCGGACATCTTGCTCTATCTCCATCATCGCTCAGGGAACTCCAGGGTGCCTCTGGGTTCTCCAATTCTAGTGAGACCTACTCGCAACTGCCTACAAAAGTGCACCTAAGCATTGGTGTGCACCCAACGTAGACCAGGGCGACGCTTGATGTCGATCGCCCTTGGGTCGGCCGGTCCTCTTGCTCACTTGCGGCCATCAAGCCACCATCACGGTTCTCATCATGAAGAAGGAACAACTTTCAGGAAGGTTGATGTTCCCATAATGCTTCCTTATAACCTCTAGGCTCATGAGGAGGATGCCATGAGGGAAGAAGATGGGCGGCAGACCTGGTTTGCATACTTAGAAAAGGAAGCCCTGAAGGGGAAAAGACGATCTAAAGAGGGTGTTGTAGTGAGAGGGAGAGAAAATTCTGTTGGTTTGTGTGCACTCACCCTATATATATATATATATATATATATATATATATATATGTGTGTGTGTGTGTATTTATATATATATATATATATATATAATCTCCTCCTCGTATCTTCCATGTAAGGTCACAGTGATAAATGCTCATGGGTCGGGGTCATACAATATTGTCAAAAGGATTTCTTTATTCCCAAGTCATAGTTAGACCGAGAGGGGAATAGACTCCTGCTCCCACTGAGAGTCTGGTTCCTGAGACAAAGGGGACACTCTACCCTTATAACAAGCATCCCTCCTTTGACACAATTCTTTTCCAATAAGGTAATTATATAAACTACATTAAATCTCCTTTTGCACCCAATCCCTTGTATAAAGCTTCATTGGTTTATTATCCTTTCAAGATCTAGACATCTTTCCTAAACATATTTCATAAACACCTTAACTTGTATTCCAAGGAATCACTAGGCAATTACTTACATGATTACCTAGGTTACTATATAACTTGGTATATCTTGGATTTCCATGTGCACTCTTATACTTGGATTATCTAGAAAAAAAAAACTATCTTTGATATCTCTTATGACCACGAATAAAAGAAGTTTCCCACATATCTCAAGGACTCATATTTAAACCATGGTTCACCAACTTGGGCCGAAACATGTCCCTAAGGTCCACGAATCATACCTTGGGCCTTCCAAAGGTTCCTTGAGCTCAACTACCTTCTTAATCACCAAACTTGAGGATTTGGTAACTATTGCATTGTATATTAGCCTCATATGAAAAACTATGCTCAGAAGCACTTTATTTCATTAAGTTGATCATTTATTATGAGTCTAGGGTTTAGATTCATCATCCTAGATCACATAAAACATTTCCTTATCATATGTTCTTATAAATCATATAGCTTGAATTCCACAAATTTCAAGGATGTAACATTCACCCCTCCTTAAAAGGAATTTTGTCCTCAAAATTCAGGCCTACTAAGCCTAGGTGAATGATACCCATCTTATTCTCAATACTTAGGGTTAACACCCTACTTGGATGGCTTTGACACTTTTCCCTATTTATCAAATTTCATTTTTTATTACTAAGATTTACACTTGAATTGAAATTCAAATATATCCACATTTTTAATATTCACACCTCATCATTTCTTGATGATTCCATTCTTATTGGTGATTTTTTATTACTTGGTGATTTCTCTTTTCACCTAGGTTTCCAACCTATCATTCATCATTTTCACATGAGGGCGAGGTGACACCTCTAACCCTAGTTCATGTCATTACACATTCAATGTAGGATATTCATCCTCTTTATCTCAATTTTTATGCATAATGTGTGTCTATCCAATTTTCCTCCCTCATAATGAGATGAAATAAGCATTTGACTGCAGCCCAAACACTAAGTTCATTTTATTCCTAGAGCGGAGATAGTACATCCACACATTACCTTTCAATTTCACATATTAAGCTAAATCATACTCAATATGACTCTAAACTTACTTGTTCTTAATTTCATAGCATGCTTATATTCCATGAAGTTAAGTGTCCCTTTTTTTTACTCTTAGGTTAGGGCACAACTTCTCTCAATTTTTCGTGACTTCCTATAACTTTTATATTTACATCTCATGTATCATTATGAGCCTTAGCCAAATCCTTTAGGTCTCTAGGGGTATAGGTACCTTTTTGGAGTGATCTCATCCTTATGCATCGAGAGAGTGCCTTTTACATTCACCCATTAGGCTACATGATCCTCATGGAGGTAGCTAATCCCCTGAGTAGTGTACCTTGGATAAACCTAGTTGTTACCTCCCGACCACATGGTCATGTGCATTCAGGGCATATCAACTCCCAACCCATCGGTCCTATGTACCTCTAATACACCCTACTTGACCCTAGGATTGCATTAGGACTCTACCCTACTTAAGGGTTTCTTTTGAGATGTCACATATTTTAATCACATTATTCTCTTAATTAATTATTTAACCCAGATTACCTTCATCTCTCTCTTTTGAGTACACATAATGCAGTGTTATCCCAACATTGGGCTCGGGCCACCTTCCCTCCAGGGCTTGATGCCATGTCGGTCTTCCCTCCTGGGCTTGACCTCTTTGATCTTCCCCTCCAGGGGCTTGATCATAAACAATTTCATTGTGGACTTAGGCCACCTTCCCTCCTGGGCTTGGTGCCTGCTTGGTCTTCCCTCCTGGGCTTGACCATTTCATGACCTTCCCTCCTGGGCTTGGTCATCCACTTAGGCCACCTTCCCTCCTGGGCTTGGTGTCTTTCTAGTCTTTCCTCCTGGGCTTGACCAGTTGTGTCACTCATAGATGGCATCCTTGGGTTCAAAGAATATACGTACTTTCATTTTTATATCTTTAACTCTTCACCCCACTATGTTCTGATTAAGATTATCTGAATACTTATATATGTTTATTCACTTACCTTTTAAGGGAAAGTCCTATCCTAGGGCGCCTTCTTGGCTCATAGGAGGGGTTAGGCTTTCTAACCACAACCGGATCCCAAGATCTAGGTTTTGCCTCCCTCATAGGTCATCTTCCCACTCTTGGGTGGACCCACCCCAGGTTGGCACACTAACCCTAAAGGTTTCATAAATATCTTTTTTTAACTCATTTGGCATAACTTTTATCATTATAACATATAAACCCATGCTTGCTCAACCTTTGGAATACCCCCCTCATGGTCTTTGTCCATTCAAAACTTGGGTCACCTTGCCCTCCAGGGGCTTGGTGCTACCTCGGCCTTCCTCTCATGGGGCTTGGTCACCATCATTAAACTTCTAAAGACAACATGAGGAGTTTGAACAAGTTATATAAACTTTCATTTTTCTCATATATATATCTATTGGGTTCATAAATTTCTTAAGACCTCTTACATAAGCATTATGCTCCTCATGCACACTTTCATGGGAGACTGGGCTACCTAAACCCATCCCTTTATCTTTCTTATTCCCAATTTCACATTTCACATGGGTAGTATCCCATACCACCACACCATGTTCATTATTTAAGATTAAGGTTTTTTTTTAGGGTTAGGGTTAGGGATTATACTCTACCTTTTAGAGTTTTTGTATCCCTTGACTCTCTAGAGTTTTCATACCCTAATCCAAGTCCTTCCTCTATGAAAGGGCTTACCCATACATGTATATTTCTAGTGTCTACCCTCTCTAGAGGGACCTACATAAAAGGTTACATCTTTTCACATTTTACTTCTCTAAATAACAATTTATTTTCAAGGCTTTTTAAGCAAAGAGATGAGTAGTAGATGAAAATGTGAGATGAGGAACTTAATTTTTCTCTTAAAATTTCTAAGGATAGTTTGAAATTATAAACTATTGAGTATTAGTTGATGAATCTGTGCTCTGATACCAAATGTAACGACCCACACTTTTGAGTGTCTAAAAGACATTAAAGTCAAAGATCATTAATCATAAATTCCGGGATCAGATTCATGAAGTAATACAAAATTGTAAACAATTTCAAAAGTTACATGTTTGCATAAAAACCTCCTCTAAGGAGTTACTAACTTTTAAACATAATTAACTTATACAAGTGTGAAGATATACCATTACAACTAAACCATCAGGAATAACTCTAGTGTCTTCAACACTTTATCTATACCCTCATGTCGACGAATCAAGTATATCTGATACCTAAAATGCCGACAAACAAATACGCGGTCACTATATTTCTATACTGGTACGTGGATTCAACCAATAATCACAGATACATATATAAGGAAACATCTTTATTTTGCATATAAGAACACACTACTACAGAAAAGGCATGTGGCGTCGGTTATTTAGAGCCTTTAGTGTCGGTTTCCAAGTGACACCCAAGTGGGTGCCGCTAAAGGGCAACACCTTCAGCGTCGGTTTCTAACCGACGCCATAACCCTTCCCGCCACCGAAAATGCACCAGCAAGGAAACTATAAGCGTCGGTTGGTAAAACAAACCGACACTATATCATGATTAAACACGTCGGTTATTAAACAATAATTGATGCCATATCCCTTCCAGCACAGTCGTGGTACCTGGCCACTATAGGCATCGGTTCGTACAGATTACCGATGCCAGTCATGGAAGAGATTTTATTTTTTTGCTAATAACCGACGATGTATGTCTTTGTTGTCAGTTTTATATAAATAACTGACGCCTATGTTCTGATTTTTTTTTCTTATCAGTTTGTAGGCCTGCTGTATGGCTGGTTAGCAGGATGCAAAACTTGCAGTTCAGTTCTGAACTGTAGGTTTACAACATCCATTGATATCAGCTAACAACATGCCACAAACCTGCAAAGTCATTCACATTCAGACACATGTATCGATCAGATACATGTAGAAACCTGCAAAGTCATTTACATTCACATTCAGTTCCATTCATTTCATCTCTTTTTACATTCAGACATTCATGTATTGATCAGAAAAAGTCATTCACATTCACACATATGACAATTAAAAAAAAGTCATTCACATTCACACAAAAATAATTATGAGAACAAAGTTTATAAATATCATTCTTTATTCATCATCGTTATCATTGTCATTAGAACACCAATTATATTTAAAAATTCCCACTACTTGTAGGGCTTTTGCCCATTCTTCTCTTACAACATCTAATTCCTCCCTCGTAAAGGGAGTATGTACATCTAATAACTTTCCACATGTGCTGAAGTCAGTTTTAAACACATGCAAAGAGAATGACGTATATATATAATTAATAATATATAATAAGATTGATGTATCTCATATTATCTAATGAGACTATATATAATACCTTCTGTATAGTATCAATTTACATTGTGGCATGTTTGACGATTAGGTCCATAAATCGCATCACATAGTAGGTACATGCCATATCATTGTCTTGTGTAGCACACTATAAATTAAAACATACAAATATTCAAAAATACAAATAAGAACAGTTCACATAAATAATATATACATTGGAGTCGGGAAATTACTTTCACATTCTCCCAAATTAGTGGTTGATTCTTTTTCCTGAGGACCTTTCCTCTAGCTTTTTTGAACTCATGTAAAGCCCTACATGTTAATGTAACACATTAAATTGCATAATTAAATAGTAATGTAATAAAAGATGTTAACGGATATAAAAATATGAAATATTTCTCACGAGAATAATGGCCTTTTCATTGCGTGTCCATATAATGTATTCAATTCATTCCCCGCCGGATCTATATAATAGACAGTGAACGTCTTGGGGACAATAACTAGTAGCTCCCAATGCCAACCACTATAGGTAACAAAGTTAAAAATTAATAACTCAAAATCCACAATAAAAATGTAATTTTCTTAAGTATAAATTATAAGCAAAGTAAACTTACTCGACATTGAATGGAGCTATTATCACCGTCTTCTTATTCTTACCTAAATATTCAAAAGCATCACAGCAGTATGAAGTAACTAAAGAAGGATCTGTATCTACAAGACTAATCAAAGATGGAACCAAAAATCCCACATGGGAAAATGCAAAATATGTACATATCATGTGTAAGTGGCTGCAAAACATGTATTACGTTTGTATTAATATATAAGAAACCAGATCACCGTATATAAAACAAGTTATACAGATGTATAAACAAGATCTCACCATATCCAAAACTCTATCATAGATGTGTTCAACCAATCATAACGAAACAACTCAAAAATATCTTGTATAAATAGCTTGTTTTCGTATGATTGACCTGCATTAATACCTATGCATTAATACGTATGCAAAACTTGTATAAATAGATTGTTATCATATGATTGACCTGTAGCATCCTCCAGAATTGTAACATTTATAGGGCAATTTCGATTATGTTTGCTAATCCATACTACCATATCCCTACAATTAGGACCTAACGAGGCGTGTAGGTCCCTTAGAAGCCAACTTGGTAGTTGAGGAGGTGGATGTGGATGTCGAGATGTAGCGGGTGTTGTCTTTTTGACCTGTATATATAATTTCAGATCAATTGACTCATATATACACACTAAAAAATTAACGTAATGTAAATTTACCATATAATATTAGTATAGACGACATCTGCTTTGGGCCACATTATCACTCCGCCTTCTGCCTCACCAAGCATTTCAGAATTTGGGTGGGGATATGGCAGTTGAAGATCCCTACAATTGAGGAGTATATGTATCGGGCTCACACGAACCGCACCAGCTGGTACTGGAGTCCCATGAAACATCTCCCCTGGAAGGGTGGGTAAGCTTGTGCCTCTGCAGTGATATATTCTTGACTTTTTAGACGGCATGGCTTCAACCCCTACAAATGTACATAAAGAATGTTATATACATATATACATAAACATATCATCTTGAAAAGACTAGCTACTATGTCATAAAAAACTTACAGAGGATGTTCTAGGTGGCGGGTCTACAAGATTACTCCCAACCTCTACAGTAGGAGTAATAGAAGTGTGGTACGTCACAAGTACTGTCTGAGTGGCCGTCTGAGACACATGGCACTTCACCATTGCTTCTTGGACTTTCCTCTCAATTAATTCATCTACCTATACATGGATAAAAGAAACATAGCTATCGATTATTGAATTCCCTTTCACAATAACATTCTAAAAAATAATAGGTTACCTCAACTTGTGAAATTTCCGCTTTTGGGACATGTTTACGCTGGGATGGCCCAAAGAACTCTTTGATGCCCACACCAGTGCCTGCACCCCTAACATGTCCAGGATGCTCTGGGTTACCCAGAGCAACTATCAATTCATCCCTTGTACCCTCAGGGATGAACTTGCCTTCCTTCCTCTGCTCGTGTAGCTCCCGCTAATCGCCATCAACAGAAATTGGTAAGTAAACATAAATAATCAATATCGATCGATTGCTCTAAGAGTTGAATTTTACCATTTTTGCAGCTGCCTCAGCAGTTGCGGGCTTCGTTATATCTCCCTTCTTGTTTTGCCTCCCAGCTATCCACATAGCATGGTGAGGCAGAGGTGTGGGACCAATAGTAGAGGACTCCTGAGTAGCAGTAGACTAAGCAGTAGACTCAGCCTGTAGTCTTTGGCGAATGCCAACATAGCCTCTTGGACCCATTGTGTGGTCATGCACATTCCATGCACACCTTGCTCTTTGAGCATCGCCGATAGCCTTGTTAGTAAGCACATTGATTTGGTTAGTAACACTAAAGGTGAATCTTGAATAGGTGAATACATAAGAATGTATATTAATTAAATTGGGAGTGGCACTTAATACCTTAATTCATCTATTTTTCTTTGGGTATAAAACTCCTCCCAGTCTTTGGTATCCAGGTAGTTCCATTTCTCAGTAGCTGCCTTCTGCCTAAATTTAGTTTTTAAAGAGAATGCAAACAAAAATTATAGTGTAGAGTTAGTCAAAAAGTGATCAATGTCTAGAATTGAAAATCAATCAATAACCTCTTCTCAGCATCACATATGTAATCTCGGGTGAGATTTGCCCTATAGTTCCTTAGGATCCTCCCACAACATTGCATCATGCGTTTATGATGCAGCTTTTCATCCAGATCAAATATACTCTGCAAAATAGAATTGCTATTAACTAGTATCTAAACATTAGTAATCTACAAAAATAGAATTGCAAATAATAATAACTCACACATAGTTATAGTTCCTTCCATACTAAGTCTTTCTTTCCCTTAGGAACTTTATGCCAAGATTCAAAAATAGGACTACAATGGCTGCGAGTAAGAACCCCAAGATATGAAATAAATGAGTTGCGGTTCACTCCAACTAGATTTCCTACATGATCAAAATCCACAACCAGTTTGGGTCCACTGCCCCTTTGCTGTAGTAACTTGTTCATCATTATGATGCCCCTCACTTTCTCATTTTTTTTTTATGCTCATCAAGTGCCCCAATTTCTTCAGGGGGTACATCACCACCCTAAAATTTGACAAAAAAACAAACTTACAGGATATAAATATAAATGAACATATAGATAGAAACCTCAGGGATATATTTTTAAAACTTACATTGTGAGGTGACGCATTGACATCCTCACCCTCACGGTAATCATCAATACGGTTATCAAGAGAATGCTCAGCCATCTGAAAGTTCACATTCACATTGTAAAGTAATTCATATTGTCAAGTTCACATTGTAAAGTTCACATTCACATTGTAAAGTAATTCACATTGTAAAGTTCACATTCAGAAAAATAAAACATATAAAAAAATATAAACATGCATGCCTCTAATATTGTGATCTTTTATCAGTTAACAATCCTTCATTGTGATCTTCGCGCACATACAAGTCATCATTAGCTTCAATATTTGGTGGTGTTGGCAACCCAACTGAGAATGGACTGGAGTCATCATACTTATCATAGTACTGTTCTTCATCTATAGGATCTTCAATGAACTATCTTTTACCATAAAGAACAACCGACCATTTATCATTTGCGTGATCATCGATATAAAATACTTGTTTCGCCTGTGATGCCAATATGAATGGTTCACCCTTCTCGCCAATCTTTTCAAAGTTCACTAATGTGAAACCCAATTCATCCACTATAACTCCTTTGGTGCTATCAACCCAATTACATTTAAAGAGCAGAATTCTGAAATCTATGTAGTCAAACTCCCATATGTCTTCAATGACACCGTCATATGACATTTTAGCTCCATGTGGACTCTTATCCTTTGCACTTGCAAAAAATAATGAAGACTTTTGAAGGGTGACCCCACTATTTTAGACGACACTCTTATCATCTTGACGCTTTGTGTAATATGAGAATCCATTTATTTCAAACACTTCATAAGACATAACATTCAATTTTGGTTTAAAGGTGAGGCATTTGATAGTTTCAATAAGATTATCTGGTGTTTGATATAGTTGATGTAAGACTTTATCTTCAAACCACTTAATAAATGTCTTGTTATGCTCTCTAGCAAGCCACATTGCATTGGCTCGAGGATATTGTCTCTTTATGAAATTGGTATGTTCCTCGATATAAAGACTCACTTCGTCGATGTTGTATAAAATATACAAGTGACCTTGTTCCAACTGCTCATGACTGATTACTTTCATCTGTGATCCCAAAATTCTTTTGCTAAAATGCTCCTCAATATTCTTGTCATTAACAGGAGCGTCATTACCACTCAGAAAGTCATTGCAAAAATCCATAACCTCTCTCGCCACATAACCCTCAATAATACTCCCTTCAGGACAATAACAGTTTTGAACATCACCTTTAAAAATGATCATGTATCGTTCAAAGGGATACATCCAATGCAAGAAAACTGGTCCCAACATTTTCACTTCCCTAGTCAAGTGGACAACAAGATGTACCATGATATCAAAGAACGAAGGAGGAAAATACATCTCAAGCTAACATAGGGTAACAACCACTTCTCTTTACAATTTATCGAGAGTATCAGGGTCAATAACTTTACTACACAGATTGTTGAAAAAGAAACAAAGTCGGGTGATTGCAAACCTTACATGCTTTGGCAATATAGATCGAATTGCCACGAGCAATATTTGTTGCATTAGAGTGTGACAATCATGAGATTTAAGACCTATCAACTTCAGATCTTTCATTGATACCAATGTAAAAATGTTGGATGAGTAACCCTGTGGCACCTTAACATTTACCAAGCATTCACAAAAAGCTTTCTTCTCCTTTCTCGACAACGTGTAACAAGTGGGAGGTAAGTATATTCTCCGATTGCTACTAACTACTTCAATTAATTCTGTCATTATTCCCATTTCACGTAGGTCCATTCTAGATTTTATCCCGTCTTTAGTCTTACCTGGTATATTCAACAGAGTACTGATGATGCTATCACAACCATTTTTCTCACGTGCATGACATCGATACAATGCCTGACTGCTAAAGAACTCCAATAAGGAAGATCCCAAAATATTGACTTCTTCTTAAATAAAGATTTGTCACTCCATGTGGCCATCGTACATTGTGATCTCTTACCAAATTCATTGGCAAAGTCTTTTACTCTTTCATAAACATCCTCCCCTGGCATAGGATTAGGTGCACTCCGTTCCTCATTCCGTCCATTGAATGCTTTGCACAACCTACGATACAGATGGAATTTTGGAAGAAACCTTCGATGACCAAGATATACAGTCTTGCCACCGTGTTTTAGTCATATTGAATCAGTGTTCTCTTCACATATAGGACACGCTTTAGATCATTTGACACTATATCCAGACCAATTTCCATATGTTGAAAATTCATTCACAGTGCAGAACAACATAGCGTGCAAACAAAATGTCTCTCTTCATGAAGCATCATAGGTCATCACACCTTCACCCTAGAGTTTCTTCAAGTCATCAATCAGAGGTTCAAGATAAATGTCGATATCATTTCCAGGTTGTTTAGGGCCCGATATCAACAACGACAACATAACATACTTATTTTTCATACACAACTAGGGAGGAAATTGTATATAACAAGCATAACTGGCCAAGTGCTATGTTGGATGCTCAATGTCCTGTACGGATTCATCCCATATGTACAAATCCTAAGTCTTAGATTCCTAACTTCTTCGCCAAATTTAGGGTACAATAAATCAATCTTCTTCCATTGTGGGGAATCAGACGCATGTCGTAGGATCCCATCATTATTTTTCTTAACATCTGCATGCCACCTCAAATTGTTTGCATCTATCGGATTGTCAAACAAGCATTGAAACTGTGGTATTATAGGTAGATACCACATCACCTTGGCAGTAGAACCAATTTTGGACTCCCCCGAAGTCGTCAATTTATACCTTGACACACCACATTTGGGACAATCTTTCAAATCCACATAGTCCTTTTGAAATAATACACAATCATTCGGGCATGTGTGTATCTTCTTGGCCTCCATTCCCATTGGGAACAACAATTTCTTTAACTGGTATGTTGAGATTGGCAACTCGTTTCCTTTAGGAAGAATTTCTTTCAACAAAGACAATAATGACGTGAAGCTTTTTTCGCTCCATCTATTGTTAGCTTTCAGCTTAAGCTTCGTAAACTTACAACCTATGTATAACGGTATCTCAGCATCATGCACAATGTTTCTAAACATGGGAGGTGGATCGGTGTGCTCTACCCCACAACTATCTAGCATTGCATCAACGTTGTCTACTGGAACTGGTTCGTTCACATCTACCTCATCGGAGGCAAGTTCTTCTTCCACACAAGCACTACTATCGACATCCACTGCTATCTCTCCATGCCAGTGCCATTCTGTATAGCCTTGTACAATCCCGTTGCACATGACATGACTTTTGATTTCGTCACCAGTGCTGACTTTCAAGTTGTTACCGTAATGCCTACATGGACCGTAGAACATATCTCCAGGTTGTTTCCTATGTTCCTCAGCAAATCTAATAAATTGATCAAGACTAAAAATAAACTTTGGGGTGCAATGATTTGGAATGGACATCCATGATCTATCCATTCTATGATCAAAGAGAAAACAAGTATATATTAGAACAAGATTAGGGTCTAGGATTAAAAGATTAGGGTTCATGGTTAAAACTTTAGGGTTTAAGGTCTTATATATAATAAATGTGTACCACCTATCCCATACTTGAACACCTAATCTCACTAGTAAGTGTATAATGTGTATTGGGTTTTCAAGAAAATTTCGGCAGCATTTCTCCGTTGTTCTCCAAGTACATACTTAGAGAACAAATGGGGAAATGCTACTGAAATTTTCTTGAAAATCAAATACACATTATACACTTACATCCTAAGTGAGATTAGGTGTTCAAGAACAGTCCCAAACCAGGGACTATTCAAGATTTACTCCTAATGAGTAAATCTTGGATGGGTTTCTAGGCCAACAAATACATGTATGTTGTCATTCTTATACCTACAATCCTAGTTTCATCATTCATATCCTAGTTCTTCAAGTTAGGGTGATTATTGATGTCTTTAGAAGCATGATTGGCAATTTAGGGCAAAGTTCATCATTTACATTCCAAGCATGTCACGTGAGTGCATTAGAGTTCATCATTAAGCAAGAAGGGTGATTAAGATTCTCAATATACTCAACAAGGAAACAAGTTACCAATTTCATAGTTAGGACGGTAGAGGTACTCTAAGATCAAGATCGAATGGTTCATAATGAGCCTGCGATAAAGTTTCATCACTAGATGATTATATAATTTTAAAAATAGTACAAAAATAAATTCAAATGAGTAGATAACTAAATAAAAAATAGTAGACAAAAAATACAAATAAGTAGATGAATAAATACATATCTATTGATAAACTAATATAAATCAGTAGATGATCAATTAATTCCTGAATCAATACATAAATAAATACAAATATTTGATGAATAAATACAGATCAATTGATAAATAAAGTTAAATCAGTTGATAAATAAAGTTAAATAAGTAGATGATTAAATAATAACTAAATCAGTACATAAATAAACAAAAATCAATAAATAACTTAATTAAAAATAAAAAAATGCCCAACAGTAGCCTAGGCGTGCCTTGGCACCGCCCAAGCGTCCACCCAGTCCGCCCAGGCCGCCTAGAGGCCTAACTAGGTTGGGCGCAGAAGCAGAAGAGGAGGAAGAAGGGTACCTTTTAAGTAGGCAAGCATGGAGCAGGGCGCGGCGGCGGTGATCATGGAGCAGGGAGCAGGGAGTAGGTGAGCAAGGAGAAGGGACAGTGGCGGTGAGTAGGCGAGTAGAAGAAGGGAGCAGCGAGCACAACAACAGCGGTGATGGTAGGCACAAAAACAACAACGACGAGCGGCGGCAGGAATCATGCAAATCACCAGACCTAAGCGGAGTTGGCAATGAAATAGAGAGAAAGGTGGGGAAGGGGGAAGAGTTTGCCTCGTGTGGGTGTTATTAAGTTAACAATAGGCATCCATTATTAAAAACAACTGACGCTTATAACAATAGGTGTCGGTCAACATAAACAAATCGACACCTATGTTCAATGATAGTCCTCAGTTTCAACTAGAAAAACCGACGTCTATCTACATATGCCAACAAAAAAAATGTTCTCGAATTATGACCATAGTCGTCGGTTCTCCTAAGAAACCGACACCAAAGGGGGTGAAATTTTTCACGGGAACAGCACGCGAAAACACATCGGCGTCGGTTATTGCAAGAACACCGACGATGAAAATGGGTCCAATTTCTGTCTCGCGAAAAACTTTAGTCGTCGGTTTATTTGTTCACAAGCGACGTCGTATGTTAAATTTTGGAGGTAATTTTTTTCACTAGAATATTCGGATTTGGTGGTCAATTTTAGACGTCAGTTGCTTATTAAGGAACTGCCGCTAAATACAAAATGATACCCGTGTTTGGCCGCTCTTCAAAGATAGATGTCAGTTTGTGTATAAGATCGACGTTGTATGGTTTAGGTGTCGGTTTCCTGTATACAACCGATGCTTGTAAATGTGACGTTATAAGCCATTTCTGTACTAGTGACATAAACTTATTTTCATATTCTAACCCTTATCTGGTCTACTACCTCAGGTGTAATCATTGTCCCTCCAAGGCTCATGTGCATTACCCTTAATATCAGTCTAACCCATGGTTCAGAATATAGTTATTTACTTTACATGATACTCGTAGAAATTTTATAGTTTGCAAGAAGTAAATAAACAACCAAGCAGTTTATTTGTCATTCAATCTCATCGAGAAACATCAGCAATCTCAGAATTCAATACATGTAATCATAAGTGTAACCACTTACCTTATGCCATCGCAGATCCATGTTGAACATCATATACTTTACGAGTGTATCCAAACATCCAAACAACCAAGCATATAATCAATAGTATCTGAAACATGCATACTACATATGTGTCACCATGTATTCATATTGTATTAATTAGATCTAGATTCGATCCTAAACTAGGGTTTAGGGTTATCTGATGTTTGGACTAGGGATTAGGATTACAAATCCTAATTCCACCATATTATGGTTTCTAAGATTACAAACTCAGTTATGCATATTATGTTAAACCCTAATTATCATCTTATGCATATTAGACTATTCATGATACCTAGGTCACATTATTAGCATTAAGATCATAACAAGATGTCGACATTGGTTTTAAAACCCAAAATTAACATGAATAAGATTACTAATCTGGACTCTTCCATTATACATCATTATCATGGATTTCCTCATTATACATATCAAGATCAGGTATTAGCTTAACATAACCAAATCTAATCAATTACGCATCAGATTAAGGCTAATCTAGGTTTTCCTTTACATTAACCACATCAACTCATGTATTACAACTATTTTTCAAACAAGAAGCATAATCAGGTTCTGATAGTATTTTATTTGGATTCCTCTCATTTGTCTGAGCAATTTTCATATATATCATGTCTTGATCTGATCACATTACTAATTATTATAATTATTTCAAGAAAAACTAATAATTATCCAATTGAATGTTGCCACGTCATTTAGGATTACCTTTTTCTTTATTCGAAATACGTCCAGCTTATACAGGCGGAATGACCTCTATGCCCTCATGCTTTGAACATGATCTGAGGGTTATAAAGGTCCTTTTCCCCTTTCTTTTCTTCTAGCTCGCGCACGAGTCAGGCTCCGCGTGCGTACGCCGCGACAGCGTAGTCCCGATCTGGACTCATGTTGCACGAACGCGGTCGTCCCCACAGTGCTACCGGCCATATAATCTCCCCTCAACACCACCGTCCACTACCCCCTCCCTTGGGGCACAAACATCGTCTCCGACAACCACACCTAGATGCAATGCGGCCAGTGGATGCGGTGGCTGCAAATGGGCAACTCCAGGACTTCATCGCCAGACATCTTGCTCTATCTCTGTCGCCGCTCGGGGAAATCCAGGGTGCCTCCAGGTTCTCCAATTCTTACGAGACCTACTCACGGCTGCCTACAAAAGTGCGCCTAAGCACTGGTGTGCACCCAACGTAGACCAGGGCGACACTCGATGCCGATCGCCCTTGGGTCGGCCGGTCCTCTGGCTCACCTACGGCCTTCACGCCACCATCACGGTTCTCATCATGAAGAAGGAACAACTTTCAGGAAGGCTGATGTTCCCATAATGCTTCCTTATAACCTCTAGGCTCATGTGGAGGATGGCCGTGAGGGAAGAAGATGGGCGGCGGACCTAGTTTGCATACTTAGAAAAGGAAGCCCTCAAGGGGAAAAGATGATCTAAAGAGGGTGTTGTAGGGAGAGGGAGAGAAAACTCTGTTGATTTGTGTGCACTCATCCTATATATATATATATATATATATATATATATATATATATATATATATATATATATATATAATCTCCTCCTCATATCTTCCATGTAAGGTCACGGTGATAAATGTTCATGAGTCGGGGTCATAGAATACTATCAAAAGGATTGCTTTATTCCCAAGTCATAGTTAGACCGAGAGGGGAATAGACTCCTGCTCCCGCAGAGAGTCTGGTTCCTGAGACAAAGGGAACACTCTGCCCTTATAACAAGCATCCCTCCTTTGACACAATTCTTTTCCAATAAGGTAATTATATCAACTACATTAAAGCTCCTTTTGCATACAATCCCTCGTGTAAAGCTTCATTGGTTTATTATCCTTTCAAGATCTAGACATCTTTCCTAAATAGATTCGATAAACACCTTAACTTGTATTCCAAGGAATCACTAGGCAATTACTTTCATGATTACCTATGTTACTATATAGCTTGGTATATCTTGGATTTCCATGTGCACTCTTATACTTGGATTATCTAGAAAAGAAAACTATCTTTGATATCTCTTATGACCACGAATAACAGAAGTTTCCCACACATATCTCAAGGACTCATATTTAAACCCTGGTTCACCAACTTGGGCCGAAACATGTCCCTAAGGTCCACGAATCATACCTTGGGCCTTCCAAAGGTTCCTTGAGCTCAACTACCTTGTTAATCACCAAACTTGAGGATTTGGTAACTATTGCATCTTATATTAGCCTCATATGAAAAACTATGCTCAGAAGCACTTTATTTCATTAAGTTGATCATTTATTATGAGTCTATGGTTTGGATTCATCATCCGAGATCACATAAAACATTTCCTTATCATATGTTCTTTTAAATCATTTAGCTTGAAATCCACGAATTTCAAGGATGTATCATACTTAGTCATATATTTATCCAATTATATCATGACAACTTTAGACACTACACACCTCCAAATGGTACCCATATGATAGAATATATCATCTTGTCAGGCTTAAGAAATGATAAAAGAGGTGGAGAAGCTATGGATGCTACCAGACTCAAGGGACACCTACCCCATCAATAAAGTAACTACTAGGGTGATGGCATGTATGAGATTTGTGGCAACTATAGACCCCTCTTGTTATATCCTAGAAATTTAGGAATTTCAAGTCCAATACAAATTATGATGTGAAGACACAAAGGGAATAATGAAGAGTATGGTATGACCTTGGTTGTTGTATTTGAACCCTAGACTTCTAATAAGTCTTCAATTCAACTAATATTGAGCATATGTGTTAAATGAGGCTGAATAGAGATACTGTGATAACCAAACCCTTAGTTTTGTAATTAAGAGTATAATAAAGCTAATGGACCCCTTTGGATGGCCTAGGTTATGAGCCATGGGCCTTAGGACGCAATCCAAATCCAATTGGACTAATTGTGGTTTTCAAATAAGTCCCTGGGATTTTAGTTGCGAATTGAAGTAATTCGAGATTGTAATAATTACCATTGGTAAAAAAATTTGAAAGATAAAGGCATTATGAGGTTATATAAAATCCCAGACGATTCCAAATTATTATGTGACTTAGATAATTAATTAAATAATTATCAAGTATTTACTTGATTATCATGTTTTCATTGCTTAACTGATTACTTAGGATCTAATATCCAATATAAGAGAGGATACGATAACAGTAAGATAATCCTAAATTTTGGGGTTAGATGGGTGAAGCATGTAGACTAGATAATAATTTATCTAGACTGGGTTTTTATATAAACAAAGGAAAAACAAAAAAATATGGGACAAAGTCCCTTTGGATCCAGATCTCAAATCCCAGGCACACAAGCAGAGTTGAGTGTAAGGGACTCATCCTCCTAACCTGGGAACTACCAAGAAGCCCTAGACTCTACGGGTTTCCATTTTGATCTGTCACCTCTCTCTCCCCTGACTAACATCCTAACCAACCCAATCCAAAAGCTGGGAGTGTCATTATCACCGGGTTGAGAAAAAGATAATGGCATTATTGACACCACACTGTCTTCGAGGCGATTGACAGAACCAAACCTTCACCTCAATAACCTATATAAAGACGTCCTCCTCTTTGACTCAAGGGACAACAACTCTTCTGAGCATCTCCTACAAGGGTGGAGCTAGGGAGCAAGCAGGGGCCTTGCTCCCCACCCCAAGAAAATAAAAAAAATTGTATATATACATGTATGTATACATTTATAGTATACATAATAATATATAAAACGTCATTGCCTATGGGACATCAACATGCGCATGACGCGGTGGTACGAGAGCGGTACCCTTAACTTTGGAATCACTAGTTTGAATCCCCACCAGCACGACTCTGTTTTTTCTCAATTGTTGAACAATGAGATACATATTTATACTACATATATAGCATTTGTGGTGCATTTACTCATCAACCTGGTCAAAGCACAGTGGTGTGTGAGTGATTCCCTTCAGATTGGTATCGCTGGTTCCAATCACCATTAGTGTGATCTTATTTTTTCCCCTCAATTCATGAACAACGAGATGCATACCCCATTAGTGTGATTTTATGTTTTCCCCTCAATTCATGAACAACGAGATACATATTTATATAGATAAGTTGTAATATTACAACATATTCAACAATTGTGATGCATTGGGATGCTCTTTGTTACTTGAGCTAAGGATCTCATGTTTAAATTCTCATGTACACAATTTTTTTCTCAATACGTAAACAATCTATTTATTAAATCCAACTTAATAGGTAACAAAATGGAAAGTGTGATACAATAGAGTCCTTTATAAAGAAATTATGTTGAACTATATAACGTGGTCTAAAAAATTGTGTTAAACCTAACAACTTCATATATAAATCTAAGCATAAGACTTATCTGCCCCCCCCCCCCCCAATGCTCAAAATTTGGCTTACCCCCATACCTACTAGAACACATCCCTTCTTCTCCCCTTCTCCACTTGTGTGCAACAATGGTCTGATCTTGAGACCTTGACATGGAGCACACGAGTTCCTACGTGATGTGGAGGTTTCCTTGGACGAACATGACGCTCTTTCGTTCACTTTCTGGGAATCAAGGCCATAACCTCACTCCCTCTTTAGTTTCTATTCTTCTATTCAAATAATGGATGAGGACACCATGTCTCCCTCATCTCCAACCTTCTCCCTCCATATTTATGGTCTGTTGAAGTCCAACGATGTCCAGTAAGTTGGTTTTGACATCCTCAGGACCTTCAGGTCCAAGGCCTAGGTAGTCAACTCAACTACTGACTTGCGATGGTTGGGATGAGGTTCTTCTGCACAATGAAGAAGACGACATGCGTACGTTAGACCAAAATGCCCCTTCACACACGTTTAAGATGTACAAGTGATGACGACAAACTTGAACCAGACTGTTCAGTTCGATCCGGTCCTGGACCGGCCTGAGTTCGGTCTGATCTACAGTCCATAAATTTTAGAAGTTCAGTCTGCGGTCCAGTCTGGTCCAAAACTGGTCAGACCGTGGTCCGGACTGTAAACCTATTTATATGTAAAATACATTGATATTTGAATATATATTATGTCACACATACAAACACATCACACATATGAAGACTATCAATATAAATGTTTAATATTTGTATTATATAATTGTTAAAAATAATTAAGATTATCTATTTTTTACTATTAAATAAGTTGTAAAAATAGATAAAATATCTGATTACGGTCCAAACGGTATGGTCCCAGCCTGGTCCACATTAAAATAGTATGGTCACTATCTGGTCTAACTTCAAAACGGTTTGGTCTACGATCCATAAATTTGTTGAAATTTGGTCCTCGGTCCGGTCTGGTTCCGGACCGATGCTCACCCCCTACACGACATGAGGTTATTGAAAAATAGTTTCTACTGACGTGTCAACACTTCATTAGTCTGTTGGTGTTTAATTTGTAATAATTCTAGCAATTCATTGATTACTCATATAATAACAATATCATTTTGATAAGGAAAATGCGTACATTATGAATAAAATGTATTCCGAGCTTTATTATGCTTCATGTTTCAAAATTATAGGTGATATGTGAATCTAATGTGATTAGTTGGATATTTATTTATTTCATGCAAACTATAAGGCCCATATGAGTATGACATAAGATAAGCTCTGGTAATCTAAACATACAATTAGACCTACTAATGGTTAGTTCAACTAAGTCCAATGATGGATAGAGAAATGTGATTATACCCAAGGTGGTTTGACAAATATGGGTTAGATTTTCTTAATGAAATATTGATTTATATGCACATCTATTTGATGGTTAAGAATATATATTGTTATCTTATATGCACACTTTTCTATGCACACCACATACACATTATAGCAATATATTGCTCAATTTTATTTGTCGACATTTTAGGTTACCGAAAACATGAAGAATCAAGAAATTTTCAAGATATTAAAGATAAGTGAAGGAAGATTAGATAAATAATATTTCTTGTCATTGTATATATTAGTTCTCATGTTCAAATATCCATGTAACTCCTTGAAGAAGCTCATTATACAATCATGTTAACATTATTTGTTCAAATAAACATAAATTGTTTACTGTTATTTATTATTTGTTAAATATGATCCTGAAAAAAATAGGTATGGCCCCTGAAATTCTAGATCTCTATTAATTGGGGGATGCTAAGAATTGATGGTCATTACACCTCTCCACACAAAATGTCTAAGATGTATTGGGCCCTTAATCTGTTTTTGCCACACATTCTTCATGAAATAATTTCACCACACCGAAGGATAGTGTTAGCATTTGCTATAAAGGGGTTTCTGAGAACAAAATATCTAGCATGGAGCGAAGTGGCTTGCATGAGTTCTTAACTTTTGGACCTTTAAGGTATCTTCATTGTATGGAACCACTCTTGAAGAGCATAATATTCTCAGGGCTGCTAGATAATAACCATCTTTTACCTTTTTCTACGAGGTAATATAGCTTTGTCAAACTACAACCGACCATACATGCTTAAGCCAGCTAGACCTGTCAAACTGGGTCAAAATCCGTGATCGCCCATGGGTCGACCCGTTTAAGTTGGGTTTGGGTGGCAAAATTTGCCACCCGCTGAAAATCACCCAAACCCATACCACCAGTTTATTACGCGGGTTTCATGGGTGATCCGCGGACACCCGCGGGTAACCCAGTTAATTGAAGCAAATATATTCATATACATAATATACACATACGTCTATTAAAAGATGTTGCTTGTTTTGTACAAGATAATTCTTTACATGTATTCTCTTTATTTTGTGTTTGCAATAGGCAATAATAAGTACTTGTAATGTTAGGAATGCCTAATGTTACATGACAAAATTATGTATTTTTCTTGTGATATTTATCTATGAAAACTACATCGATTTTCCTAATTTATATCAACATACAACTAGCTGCTACTTTTTCATATATCAAAAACTAATCGAATAGTTTGACGTCAAACATAGTACTTGGTTGGTTCTTTTGCACTATATTTGACATAAAAACAATAGTTACAAGTTGTTTCAAATGTTATTTTTAGTGTTAAAGAAAGCAACTGGTAACTTATTGTTGATTGTACACATTTTATATGAGCATCTGCGGGCAACCCGCAACCCGCTGGGTCGGGTTTGGGTGTGCTTTTCTTCCACCCGTTTAGAAGTGTATCTTTTTGACCCGCACCCGCCAGACCCGCACCCGCAATGACCCAACCCAAACCCAACCCACCCACCCGTTTGAGTGGTCTAAAGCCAGCCGACCACGCGTGCTTAAGCTCTTGATAAAATTCTTACTCTAGAAGTTAGAATTTTTTTATTTAACTTCTTAAAAAGGGTCCGTCCATTCCATCTATTTTAAAAAGAGTTCTATAGACAAGAATGACACCCATTTTGAAACCTTTTTTGTCCTCATGTATGCATGACAAAAAAAATAAAAAAAAGGAGCATGCAAAAGGAGGGTGCGCGCTATCTGTGTGCTCCCCGAAGCCTGGAAAACTACTGGCTTGCTCAACCTCCCACGGATAGCCAGTCCATCTAACGGCCTAAGTTGTCTTCAAAAACTCATCGACGTCGACATATATTAAACTTGCACCCCAATCCCAAATCCAACCATCCATTCCAAAACTCACTCCGCCAGCCTCCGTGCTCGTCCAAATACTCGCTCGCCTGTAGACCTCCGGTTGCTTCGACTCCTTCATCCCCACCATGTCCGGACGCGGCAAGGGCGGTAAGGGTCTCGGCAAAGGCGGCGCCAAGCGTCACCGCAAAGTCCTTCGCGACAACATCCAAGGCATCACGAAGCCGGCGATCCGGCGCCTTGCCCGGAGGGGAGGTGTGAAGCGCATCAGCGGGCTGATATACGAGGAGACCCGCGGCGTGCTGAAGATCTTCTTGGAGAACGTGATCCGTGACGCCGTCACCTACACGGAGCACGCCAGGAGGAAGACGGTCACGGCCATGGACGTTGTGTACGCGTTGAAAAGGCAGGGCAGGACCCTGTACGGCTTCGGAGGCTGAGCCCTGCGCATGTTCTGTCCGGCGGAGACGAGAAACCCAGTTGTCATCGTTACGTCTCCATTCTTTCTTATCTTTTTCTGTTCATCCACATTGGCACTGACTGTAGAATGAGTATTGGTCACATCTTGTGTCCATCCTGGTACTTGTGCGTTTGGTCCCATGTTAGTGCTATGACCATTTTGCACTTTTGTAAACTAGGCGTGAGTTTTGTGCACGAAACTTGTTTGGTAAAATGCCACGCTGATGAATATCTATTGCTGGTTTGGCTTGACGTATCCTATTGATGAATATATATTGCGGGTTTGGCTTGAAGTATTCTGCTGATGATTATGTTGCTTGGCCGACATATTTTCTTTCCCTGCGTCTCTTTCCTGTTGGCATTTTGAATTGGATTGTTATTTTGGCTTCGTCCTTGTTGCTAAACTATGTCCAAAACCAAGGAAAATTATTGCTTTAATGCGACCTTACAACCATCCAGCATGAACTGCAATATTTCGGCCAAAAAACTAAAATGGCACATTTGCCATAATTTATTCCCTAAATGGCACGTTCTTGAACTTATTGCCTAAAATGACACATTTGGGGAGTAATGCGTCCTTTGTTGGGACACATTGCTCTCTCACGAGGTAATGCGTCCCGACAGTGGACGCATTAGCAGGACGTATTGCCCACTGCTGAGCAATGCGTCACAGAGCGGGACGCATTGCCCTCCTGTGGGGTCAATGCGTCTGCTGCCGGATCGTATTGCCTCGCGAGAGAGTAATGCGTCCCATCCGGGGACGCATTGTTCCCACAGGGAAGCAATGAGTCTTGAATGGGGACTCATTGTTGCCACATTAGAGTAATGCGTCCCCATGCATGATGCATTACTTTTTTTTTTCAATAAAATTTATAGTCATTGATATTTTTTCATGGTTATTGATATGTATATTAATAATATTGATTATATTTGTACATTTACAATTCGTTCATTTGTATTTGGATGTTATAATATATCCAATTATTATAAATTTGTCAATTTTAATAGCTCGTAACATGCATATGGAATATATAAGTGGTATTACAACCAATATTAGTTGGTTCCTAATTGATTATATAATAAGAACTTAATCTAAAAAATGAGATAATAATTAAAAACAAGGTTAAAACATGAACCAATATGACGAAAAAATAATACACAACACACTACAGAACAATATGATAGATCCAAAATAAAACAATATGATATTATAATATGATAGATCCACATACAACCAAATAGATGCCTTCACAAAGGCATACATACAACACTGTACAATATATAAAAAACTAAGCATGTCCTCCTCGCCCACCTCCCTCTACATCTGGCTCCTCTGTACCGATGTCATCTGGAGACGCCTGAACTGGGGACAACTGTGTCGGAGGATGTTGGCGAGCATCAGGGTAGAAATGAAAAGGCGAAGGTGGGGTGAGGGGTCTCTGAAAACCAGGATAGGATGCATCAGGTGTGGTGCATCCTGAGAAATCAAACGGAGTAGGTGAATATGTGGCATAAGAAGAACCTGCTCCATAGTAGGATGCTGGTTGAGGTGGAGTGGTGAATGAAGAATAAGAATCAGCTCCTCCAAAGTATGTGCATGTATGTCCCCATCCCATGAACTGAGAAGTGGGAGTGAGCTCAAGAGCAGTAAGTACATGAGTAGGAGTAGTAGGAGTAGGAGTAGGAGTAGGAGTGGGCTCATGGGCTGTGGTATGAGTGGGTATGAGACCCCACGACCGAGCATAGTGGGGAAGACTATCAAAGTAAGTCCCATGGATGCCATAGATGTCGTCTCTGATCTGTGCAGGGGCGTGCTCTAAAGCCGCTCGGATCGCCACACGTGTTTGCACCTGTAAAATAAAGTATGTACACATAATAAAGACCAATTACATATATTACAAATAACAAAGATAAATAATAACAATTTGCAAAAGAAATAATAATGATACTCACAAATTCTTGTTGGCGATAACTTTGCGGGTAGTATGTGGTCGGAGGCATAGCTGGAGGGGGCACGATATACTGGGGATGATACCATGCGTAGTGAACTTGAGGACTGAAGACTGTATCAGCTGGTGGAGTGGGAACTAAGCTCTCACGTATGTTGTTCCACAGCTGCACCTCCCGCCTATAATGAAGCAGCCAATCCTCAGCCGCATGACCCCTTCCATCTATCCGGCTAAGCTGCGGCAGCTCAAAAGTAGGTTGTACTTGAACAAAGCCGAACTGTCCAAGTACTCTGTCGGGGAAGTGCCACTCCACTACTGTGTAGCACAACAAAGGCACTCATGCCAACCAAACATCACTACCCTCTCTACAAATGGCATGCAATCTCTCGAGAACATCAGCAGTGTAAGGAGTCAACTCTATCTGTTATTCATATAGACAACATGTATCATATAAAATGGAGTAAATTGCAAATAAATAAAACATATATCATACAACATGTTAGTAGAGGTAAGTAAGTTATACCTACGAGGGCAAAATCTGATCAAATGATGAATCGTAAAACTTGACTGTTCCCCTGATAGTGTCACTCCTTTGGACAAAGGTAGGCCACCTATTGAATTGACAAAATAAACTTAGATAAACACTAGATAATGTTTGGACAAATATAAATACTAATTGTGTAGATCTTTACCTGTAACCCAAGGGAACTTCTTGTGGCCAATCCTCCCAGTTCATAACAATTGAACCTGGACGTCCAATTCCCAACCTCTCCCAACACCACAGCTGCAATAGACAGACACAACCTGACAGATGGGCAGTTCTCCTAGACCGGGTGGTAGCCTTATACAACTTCCTATATAAGTAAGCTAGAGTTGCAGCACCCCAAGATAGAGTGCCACAATGTGCAAAATTAGACACAAGAGGGAGGTACCTAACTTGCACTCTATCCCCGGTACTATCTAGGATAAGGTAACTACCTAAGAAGTACAGGAGATATGCCTTGGTGTACCTTGTCATCAGTTCTAATTGTTGTTCTTCATCACCCACGGTCAAATCCATATCCATAAAGTTCTCACACAGCCAAATCAAGGAGATATGCCCCTTAGGCATCCCATCTGGTGCATCTCCTAAGAAATTCTCACAAAGGTGAGACCAAGAAGAAAACTATCCCTCATTTACACCTATAGGATAAGAAGCTATAATAGGTGGGCCATCAATCCTAAGACCTAGAAGCAGTGTAACATCCTGAAGGGTTACAATCATCTCAAACGGGGGAAATCTAAAAGTATTTCCAGTATTGTCCCACCGGTTAACTAATGTAGTGATTAAAGTGGGGTCAAGGTGGATAGAGGGTAGCCTATGAACAAGCCCAAAACCAGCCATGGAAATATTTTCTAAAACATCCGGGTCAGTAATAGGCCATTGTGCCAACATGATGTGGTGCTGGGAGAGTCGGTAGGATGCTTTTCTAGGAGCCATATCTATGAAAAGTGCAAATATTACATTAAATGAAAAGTGCAAATATTGTACAACATATCAGTTTGTCAAGATTCTTCATTAGATAAGATTCAAATACATGAACTACCAAACAATATTAAAATACAACATGAACTACTAAAAGAGAAATATTACAATAATTAGTTAATGCATTTGATTCAATATATCATCTAGAGGTTCATAAAATGATCATATTTGATGTACAACTCAATGTATCTCTGGATGTGATACAGCTAACTGGTTTTTAACTTGTTCATTGATTGGCATTGCTTTCTATTTTGTGTGATCCCAATACCAATCAGGTAGCTCAAGAAGTTCTTCATACATGTGAAACATTTGCTTTACAAATTGCCAATGAAATTTTGCTTGTTCTTTTGTCAATATAAATCCTAACTTGTTGTACAACAAGTCTGGTACGTCATTCCAGTCATCATCCAATAGAGTTTGATGAGCCATTTTTCCCTATAGGCACTTTGTAGATATTATTTGGATTAACTCTACGGACATGTGAAATATCCATGTCCTTCGATGAGCCATCTATAAAAAGCCCATTATAAATTCATTCTTTTAGTGAAATTGCAGACATTACATGACGAGTAAATTGAAATTGCAAACATTACATGACTTGAGTAAATTGAAATTGCAAATACTTCATGACTTGATTAAATTGAAATTACAAACATTACATGACTTGATTAAATTGAAATTGCAAACATTACATGACTTGACCAAACTAAAATTGCAAACATTACATGCCTTGAGTAAATTGAAATAGCAAACGTTACATGACCAAACATCATATTACATTAGGACAAGTGCACCTATTATGACCCTTTCTGCCACACTTATGACAATGACATGTATATTGATTTGGATCAACATACATAGTTGAAGGGCTTCTTTTTTTCTTTGGTCTTCCAGGTTGCATTTGTTGCCTAGGGGTAATAAAGGATAAATACCTCAACTTTCATCAAATTGAGGCCAATACCTCTTGTCGGGAATACCACGAAATTCAGTTATGTAAGTGTTTAGATAAGCCTCATTTGTATAATATGCGCTCACAAGTGCATCAAGATCCCAATTGACAGAGTCTGCAACTACCCAAACATGAGAACATGGATAATGCCATTGTTGTGTAAAACCACAACTGCATTGACTGCCACCATTTGGACGCACTATTACTTGAAATTTATGTCCGTCCATGTCACCAACAAGCCATTCATCATTGTTCACGTGGATGTGTATTGTTAGTTTTTTTGCATCCTATCGAACATTATAAAGCTTATCATGAACCCTCCAGGATCATTTTAGTCCCTCTTGTAGATGTTTATTTGTGAGATTGCGCCTCTCCAACCACATTGTCACGGAGCGATAGTATGTGGCAACAATTAACTCCTGTATTGGAAAACTTTTAACACCTTTTAAGACTCCATTACACCCTTCAACATGATTGCTAGTCAATGACCCATACCTGCAACCTCTGTCATATGCAAGAGACCAAAGTACTGGATTTTGGCCTAATAAATACACCTTCGCTGCTGGTTCTATGGTTTCTATAATAGTCATATGACGATCAAATTCAAGTATATCAGTTGTGGATCCCAACTTCCACAAAAGCTCCCTCAACTCCTGGGACTTGAACTACTTATGAAAGTTCTCCCGAAGATGTCGAAGACAATAATAATGTTGAGCCCAATCAAATTTTGATTCAAGTGCTGGAAAAATCCCGCTCATTCGGTCAAAAATAATACACAAGTCTGTACGTCATGGAATGATTGGAATACAAGTTTGTAGAGAACCAAAGAACCACTCCCAGAAGTCCTTATTTTCTTTCTCGACAACAGCAAAAGCAAGTGGAAATAGACCATTATCAACATCTATGCCACATGCAATGAGAAGTGTGCCAGTATATTTTCCTATTAGAAATGTGCCATTAACAACTATAAGAAGAGGCCAACAATAGGCCCAACCCCTCACAGCTGGACCAAATGACCAAAACACCCGCATGAATCTACGAGTGCCTTCAATTTGAAGGGTATAATCATCAATAAGGTGGGCATATATAGTTCTTGGAATATATTCTATCAGAGAAATTAGGAACGACAAAAAACTATGATATGATGATTCCCAGTCTCCAAATATTTTACATACAACCTTCCTCCTCGCTAGATATGCCTTCTTGTAAGATATATGGAGCCTTAGTTTAGCATTCACCTTGTCACGAATTTCTCGTGTCGACATATCCAATCGTGATACTAGGATTGGCATTATCATTCGAGCAATATAAGATGTTGTGACTTGGCGATGATCATGATTCATAATAGTTAATTCACAATTGTGGCTTGCTTTACAACATTTTATCTTCCACATGCCATCTACTGTTTTGGACTGGCAAGCGGTCAATCTCCAAGGACACCGTTGATCATAGATACAAACAAGTTTAAGATGACGATTATTTGAGTGTAATGTACGGTACTGGACATTCTTTTGTATTGACCATTTTTGGAGCATCTCAACCAGTACAGCTTTGGATGCAAATAAAGCACCCTCATATATAACAGTGCTGGAAGGATTGTAATTGAGATGGAATTCATGACGAAAATCTTCCACCCAGTCATCATCTTGAAATGCTTCATAGTTGGAATCAATGTGTTCATGTTGGGGCCATTGGTTGTCAAATATGGATGGAATAGAACTCAATGCTACAATAGAGTCAGGGAATGGATGTGTGTGCTCATCATCAATTTCAGTCAATGACCCCTCCTCAGGTGGTTCACTATTATTACCACCTTCAATATCACTATTGTTATCACCTTCCTGATCATTATCATTATCACCGTCGTGATCACTATCATTATCACCTTCATGATCACTATTATTATCTCCCTCCTCAACCTCAACATCAATATTCTCAGTAGTAGGATTTTGAGAGAATTTAGGTGGTTGACTCCATTCAGCTGTAAAATGACTTTGAGAGAATTAAGGTGGTTGACTCCATTCAGTAGTTAAATGACTTTGAGAGAATTGAGGTGGTTGACTCCATTCAGCAGTTAAATGACTTTGAGAGAATTGAGGTGGTTGACTCCATAAATGATTGTGAGGGAATTGAGATTGAAATTGATTCAATAAACTCATGAAATAAGGCTATTGGTGGATAGATGTTTTTTCAAGAAACACATGAATATAGGCATCAGCTGAAAGTGATAACAAGGTTCTATATGCATCATCATCATCAACTTGTACGAGCATATGATTTTCTCCAGGGAAAATATAGGATATTTTGATAGAGAAGTGGTTGGGATTGATGTCAAGTGTTGTATAGATATATGATTTTAGTTCAGATAGGGTATTGATAAGCGAAATGTTTATGGGTCTAACAAATCGACTAGAATAAGACCCATCAGAGAGAAATTGACCATCATATCACAGCTTCACAATTCATGAATTTGAACTAGATGCCATGTTCCTATCATTGTAAAATAATAATTCATATTTTAGAACATTATATCAACATGAATTAATATTTTTGAACAATGACATCATTTTTAAAAGAGTAGTTAAGATTTTAGAATAATAATTTTGAATTTGGAATTAAATTTATTTTACTACTTTTTCTATAACATTAACATTTTAGAACAACAATTTTACTATTTTTTAGTAACATTAATATTTCAGAATAACAATTTTGCTATTTTTTCAGTAACATTAACATTTCATAACAACAATTTTGCAATTCCGAACAATAATTTTTAAGGTATTAATTAACCTTCAATTGTCATTTTCTACATCATTATTTCAGTGATGTGGAGTTAAGGAGTAGCAATACAATTATTTTAGTTGTAATATTGCATACTAATGTTAAGTTTGAGTTTTAGAAATTAAAATTTTGGTAGAAAAAATACCTCAAATGGAGAGTTCTCCCTTGTCAATCAAAGAATACAAAAAGATAAAGAAGAGCAGCAGTAGAATCACCTCCAAGAAGTAGAAGAAGCGAAGAAGATAACAACTCCAAGATCGCCCGAAATAAGCTAGAAATCACCTCCAAGCAGTATAAATCTGAGCAGGAACTCCAGAGCAATAGGAGTAGAGAGCAAGAGAAAGGAAATGAAGAATGATGTGAGTTTGGGGGGCTGATCTCGCCCCATATATATAGGAGAGCAATGCGTCCCGGTTGGGGACACATTGCCCCCACGTGGCACCGTGTCGCGACCCAACGGTAAAATAGCCGTTGGGTTGCACTAGTCCGGGGGCTGCGTGGAAGCAATGCGTCCCCATCCCTGATGCATTGCCCGCTTGGCAAAATATAGTCGTTGGGGCATCTCCGTGCGTGATGCATTGGCCCACAGGAGGGCAATGCATCCCGCTTCAAGATGCATTGCTCTCTTGCAGAGCAATACGTCCCGAAGTGGGACACATTGCCCTCCTGTGGGGCCAATGTGTTTGCTGCCGGGATGCATTGCCTCGCGAGAAAGCAATGCGTCCCAACAGAGGACGCATTGCTCCCCAAATGTGCCATTTTGGGCAATAAGTTCAAGAACGTGCCATTTAGGGAATAAATTATGGCAAATGTGCCATTTTGGTTTTTTGCCCCAATATTTCCATCAAGTTCCTATTTTTCTCTCGAATTCTGTAGTAATAAATTACCATCCATGTACTGATATTACCTATACTAGAGTCATCCTACGACTGTACCGTTTGCCTGATATCCCTAATCTCCATGAATGGGTATACCTCAATCAAATACTTCTAACTTGAGATGGACTCGGGTCCAACAGAATGTAAAGCAATCATTTGTTTGGCTGTTTGAGTGGAAATTATCTAATTATTGTGAATTTTTCTTAGGATTTTACCATTTGTTGAAATGTGATCTGAAATTGACTTCCTTCGGGTGAGTTATATCAAACAAGTTCATTTCAGGCCCCTTCTAAGATTTGACTCAATATTTAGCTGAAGAAGTGACTTGTTTTAAAAACCCATCAATAATTTTGATTGTTGTTTATTTATCCCACTATAATTTTAGATTATCAAAAGGATGACCTTTTGAGTTGACCCACAACAATTTGTGTTAGGTTGGATTAATATTCTAAAAGATGCAATCATTTCTTTTAAATAACCCATCTTTATTCTTGAATGTTGTTTGTTTATAACCCACTATAATTTTAGGCTGTCAAAAGGCTGACATTATTAGTTAATCCACAACAATTCCCGTTAGGTTGGATTAAATAGTGGTCCTTTCTTCCAAAAGGTGCAATCATATTGAAAAATCATCTCCTTATAATGAATGTTAGTAGACATACTTGACCTGGCATGATAACAAGGATTTAAAGTCTATATTTAGTTGGTTTTCAAAACATAAAAACATTTGGATAAGAAAAATAATTGGCTTTTTGTGATCCATATTAAATTTAGCGCTAATTTAATGATTGGGTGATTTTTCTAAGATACATAACAATTTAGTTTTATTTGGGTAAATTAAATGTTCACCCTTTAAAATAATGCTCAACAAATATTATTGTCTTTGGGTTGAATAGACAAGATTCTTGAGCCAAATAATGGTAGACAAAATCCCAACTCCTTATCATGCCAATATATAGGTAGTATATTGGTATTGTACCTATACAACCGTGTTTGTTTTTGAACTATCATGAGATGATTTATTCATCATTATCATGTTGTCACAATGACTCTTCTTTGATTTTGATAGTTCATCTCCCAGTTTCTAGACATTAACATAGGACATTGACTCCATTCTTCTTCCCTGTCTTGTTTTAGGCCCCACTTAGCTGTGCCATCTTTGCCTTATTTATACATGTACGAGTAAACACTATCACTGCATTTTGATGGCTTCTTAACAATATTTGAATGGCGTCTATACTTCCCTTATATAAGTTAGAGCTGTCTATCTTGCTTCCAATATTTTGACAGATGTTTGACTCTACGTTTTAAGCATCACCAGACCCTCCATATCAATGGTCATCTTCAATCCTATTGTGACGAGTTGGACTTCTATCACATTGGTGTAGTGATTTTGTTTGTATTGTCTGCTTATCCAATTCCCACCAGCCAATGTCTGAGTATGTTAGCTAGAGAAAGCTTGTTTCTTCTTTGTGTTAACCTCAACATCAATGTTGATTTTTTATGTGGCATTAGGTGGCCTCCCCCAATGTTGAGTCTTGCTTGCGACTAGTTTGTCTACTCACTTAAAAGCTTGAATGCATAGATGTACCTCCATCTTGAATATGTTGAAGCACTGATCAACATTGTTGTAGATGTTCTAAAAAATATGTTTTTTGTGAAATAACCACAACTGTAACAATGTGATTGTGAACCAGATTGCTCACTCTGAATTCTTCTCATGCCTTTTTTTTATGAAAGAATGTACTTACAATTTTTTCTTAGAAAATTAGTAAAAGGGAATGATGGAAATTAATTAAAAGTTAGAGAAGTGAAAAGCTATCACATTTTAAAATCTGGAGCAATATTTGGATGTGGTCTTTCAACATTTATTAGGAGGTTGAATCAAGCAATAGCACAAGTTAGGTATGGCCGCCTGGAGTGCCGGCACAGGGGGCGATCACAGGACCTCAACCCATCAGGGAGGACAACGACCCCAAAGAAGGAGACTGACGGATGCTGAGAACGTGAGGGTAGTGACGACCTCAAATGATTGGTCCTCTCTCTTCAAGAATCCAATGGGAGACATAGACACCAGACTCCCTGAAACTCAACAAATGTGGAGGAGGATACGATCGTCATCCCTCAAGAGTAAGTAGATGAAAATATTGCGATGTGGAGGAATACAGTGGCAGGATATGTCGTGTACTTTAGGCCACACATTCCCACAATGTGGAGGAATACAATTGCAGGATATATCGTGGGCTTTAGTCCGCACATTCCCATAGTCTAGGAGTACCTTCAACAATTGTGGAAGCCGACAGGATCAATGGAAGCAATGGTTAGGGCGAGCTGGAGTTTCATAATAAAATTCTAGAGTACCTCTGATATGGACACAATTCTAGAAGGTGGTCCATGGTATGTCAAGGGCAAGCCCATGATCATGAAAAAGTGGGAAAAAGGTGAACCACTAGAGCAGGAAAAATTAACTTCGGTTCCAGTTTGGCTCAAAATCCTAAACTTGCCGCTAGAGTTATGGAGAGACAAAATGTTGGCACACATTGTGACCTTTCTAGGTAAACCGTAGTGCCTAGATAGAGAGACGAAGGTGAGGAGAAGAATAGATTACGTAAGAATTAATGTCTTGATGTAGGCTTCTTCGACCTTTCCCAAAGTGGTGAAGCTTAGAAATGACAAGGGAGTCGATTACTATGTAAAGATTGACTATGAATGGATCCAAGATAAATGCCCACACTGTGGAAACTTTGGGCATGACAAATTGCTATGCAGTACACCTAAAGAAAAGGAAACTACTCCCCGTCCAACAACGAGTACGATTCAACAACAAAATGCTCAACATAATGCTGAAGAGTCTTCTCAATTAAACATCTGAACCTGTGCCAGTTCAAGCGCCTATAACGCAATCTGTAGAGGACACAACACAAGGATCTTCTGTTTGACCATCTAATGAAGAGATACCAACCCAGACTGCGGTAGAAAAAATGACTGCAATGCAATCTCATCCTCCGGAGGCATCAGGTACAGATGGCAACAGTGATAAAGATGAGTTCAAAAGACCTAAGAGAACAACAAGTCCTAGGAAAAAGAGAGTTACAAGGAACTCCTCGGCAAGTGATAGGAGTGACAGAGAGTCTAATAATCTGTTCTAATCTCTTGATGAGACTAGTTCCTCTTCTGATGTGGCTGGCGGTGAGTCAACCCCTCCCTCAAATGATCAATAAGATGTCCATTACTACTTGGAACATCCAAGGTCTTTCAAACTAGGACAAATAAGATGCTATTCGAGCAGAACTAAGATGAGCAAAGACTAAAATAGCTATACTTAATGAAGTTATGGTCAAAAGAAGAAAAATTAATAAAGCCAAAATTTGAACTTGGCCAGACGCCCAATGGATTGCTAATTCGCATTCTTGCAATAAATTTAGAATCCTAGTGCTATGGTATAATAAAGACTACAAACTCACCCTTCTCAAACTAACTCACCAATTGGTCCACTTTGCAATAGAGGTGGAAGTTACATTAGTGTATGCAAAGAACAATGATGCTAACAGGGAAAGTCTATGGGAAGATCTAAAAAATATCAAGTCCAATATTAAAGCACCTTGGATAATAACATGGGATTTTAATGATGTTCTCCTTGTAGAAGAATGAATGGGAAGATCAGCCCCATAATAAAAGATAATGTCTGATTTCAATTGTGACGTACAAATTGACATCGACTAAGTGGAAGCGATTATTAACAACAGATTATTGAAAGTCACGGGGGTGAGACAATTGAAAATTGTCCCAGCGAGAGATATAACTCTCTTCCAGAAACATTATTATTTCATATGAACAGTAATAAAATGAACAGAGGAATCTTCATTAAACTACAAGATTTAACCTTTATTAAGCAAAATAGAGCAATGTCACCTCTTAAAGTATGACAACTATAAAGTGATAAGCAGTAAATCGTCTATTCTTTTAATAAGGAATATGAAGAACATGTATAATATTTATCCACCTTAGGATACAAAAAGCAATGTAATATCAACCAATGATTTCTGTATTTCATCCTTGAGAAAATATGCTACACGGCTGATTACATTTTTCAATCATACTTATGCCCTGAGGAGATGAGGTATACCACTCATACTCCAACCGACCATGATTAAGTAAAGCATTGATACCATATATAGGTCAATGGAAGAGCCGGACTCCATCACCTCATCTGTCTCGGTCAGTACGAGATCATATGCAGGACATCTTGTGTCTCTGCTAAATAGCTTTCCAGGGTATACTGGCATCTTCGCTATAGAGTTATAGCTTGTAGCATATACTCTTTTTAGGATATGGCCCGTGGCCAATGCCTGGTATTGTGGAGTTATGACCCATAGCCATACTCTTATTAGGATATGGTCCATAACCATTCCTGTACATAGGATATAGCCCTCAGTCATTCCTATTAGGTGTAAGGATATTTTCTCCCATTACCCCCACATATTCAAAAATATGCATTCCAGGAATTTCCATAGGAAAAACCTATTTCACCATCACCAATTACTACCGATGATGGATCTATGGTCAGGGCTCTACATGATAAAATTTCACTTGATTAATTAAGTACATTGCCATATTCTCTTAGCATCAGTCAGGTTTTCAAACATAATTATTATAACAAATGCTACAAAGAATGTGTAATACTCCTATCAAGTACTTTTCAAAGCTTTATTGGGATCTCAATCCCTTGTCACATCATGTGCATTCTAATCCTTTAACATCTCATCGTCATGATTATGGAATACGAGTATTCAAACCCTCAATTCATCAAAGAACACTTGTTACCATTTATCAGGTAACTAATACCTTCAGGTCATCTGACCAAGGTAAACATGATACTTGTTACATCTCACATGGATCACAAGGCCCATTTTATTTCTTGTTACCTCTCACTAAGCAAAAAACATGCTATGGCTCACAAGGCCCATTAACATTTTCAATAAATGAAACATCATAGCTCATACCTGGCTATGCTCATCATCTCATGATACCTGCATGGTTAGTACACATGATAACAGTTATACCAATTACATATTAGCATCACGCTATACAAGGGTAACACCACTAATCCCTCATTAAGGTTAGGGTTTCCCATTTCGTGTCAATCAAGAATTACTCAACCATTACCCAAATTAGGGCTATGGTTAATCATCTCATTGCCCAAGATTAGGGTTTCACATACTATAACCCAAAATTAGGGTTTCACATACCTTTACCCTATATTAGGGTTTCTCATCACATCATTACCTTGAATTAAGGTTTCTTATAACATTTCCCCAAAAATTAGGGATTCATATAGCTTTTCCTAAAATTAGCGTTTTTCATTAAAAATACCCTGAATTAGGGTTTCTCATCACATCATTACCTTGAATTAAGGTTACACCATCACCCAAGATTAGGGTTCAACCAAGCTTTACCCTAAATTAGGGTTAGAGCTCATCAACCTTCTCAATTAGGGTTTCATGATCTCATCATCATGGATCAAACCTTAGTTACATATTTTATTCATGTTGAAAGTGTTGAGGCTTAACCACTACATGATTATTATACATGTATGGATTCCTCTCTCTCTCATCCTCTATAGGATGTTGATTTACTTCAAACTTGATTAGATTAGTTCAACTTGAATGAAGGGTTGACATAGTGTATTAAGTCATTGCTTCCATAATCATCAAAGGTTAACCACTCAAAAGGGTACTAATCACTTAAGTATCTTGAAGGTACAACCATTGTGATTACCTTTGATAAACATCATCAACAATCATGGGGTTAATTGTACTTACATGGTTTGAAACAATTAGACCTTCAAACAGTCATGAAGTACCTTGACCTTCAAACGGTCTTGATGTACTTTGACCTTAAACGGTCTTGAAGACCGTTAAACCATCAAACGGTCTTGGTCCCAAAACCTTCAATCGGTCTTAAGACTGTTAGACCGTCAAATGGTCTTGACTTCAAAGTCCTTAAATGGTTTGAGACCATTTGAATAAAATATAACTAATCCCAAATGGTTTTGAAACTGTTAGACCTCCAAACGGTCAACTCCTTCAAATAGTCAAAGTATCCAAATGATTTTGAAGTTCAATTTACCCATTAGATCTTGAGATCCATTACCCATTCGGTTTTGAACTCAATTACCCATTCGATCTTGAAATAAATTAACCATTCGATCTTGAAACTGAATCCATCCATTCAGTCTTGAAACCGAATCATCCATTCGGTCTTGAAACTGAATCCATCCATTTGGTCTTGAAACTGAATCATCCATTCGGTCTTGAAACTGAATCATCAACCATTTATTTTTGAAACCAAATCAATCTATTGGGTCTAGGGTTTGCAATAAATGGACCCTCCAACATTGAAACTATTGGAATTAGATCAAATTGAGACCATTGGATCATCATCCAACCACATCAGCATTTGACCTTCAAATGGTTTGAGTCCTATTGACCTCAAACGGTCTTGAGTCCATTTTCCCTCAAGCGGTCTTGAGACCGTTTGATCACCAAAAAGCAAAACCGTTTGCACATGTTCTATCTTGAGGTGTGTTCTTAAGATGAAATCATCATCTTCAAGCTTGAAACCTTCGAAATCCATTGTGATTCTTGTGGTGAATTCAACAATCAATAAAAAATAAATCCAAAAATAAAGGAGAAATCAACATATGATAAAGGAATGAAATCAATAACAATGTTTAAGGGTTCAAGTTATATAACCCACCTTCAAAGCTGAATGCAAGCTTCAAGCTTCATGTCCTCAAAGGTGAATGAAGCTCTCTCAACTGCCCAAGGTCCGTTCTCAAGTCTTTCAGTGAAAGGATTGGCTAGAGTTGGAGATTGAGTGAAGAAAAGAAGAAATTTAGCATTGAATTCTGATTTCCACCATGAAATCAAGATTGAAGATGACTATGGAGATTACCTACAGGTTGGGGCACGTCCTCCTATTCCTCCTAATCTCCCTTTTGCGCGGCCAAAGCAAGGAAAGAAAGAAGGGTAAAAAAAATTCTTTCATGTGGGTGAAAAATGGGATATATGTAAAGGAATTTTCAAGAGAGAGAAAGTGATAAGTAATTCCTTCAACTCCCAAAATTGGTGCCACATACTCCCCTCAATCACTTGCATACGAATCCATCTCCCCCACCTTGTAATTCCTCTTCATTATCCATGAATTAAAAGAAAACAAATTAAGCACCTTAACCATTTTAATAATAATATCCAAAATTGAGTGGATATTACTTTTTCCTTTAACTAATGTGAGTGGGCTCTCCACTCATGATAACCTCCCATTTTGCGATGTTATCTTACTAGTTTTTCTTAGTTTTCCATACTCTTTCTTAGATAAATTAGACACAATATTTAATTTTCAACTTTATTATAAATATACCATCAGACTAACTTTCCCCTTTTATTTCTTACAGAAAAGCACAAAAAAATTTACAAAAGCTCCAAACGGTCCCAAGACTGAATGGACACCAAATGGTCCCAAGACCGAATGGACACCAAACGGTCCCAAGACCGAATGAAGGCCAAACGGTCCCAAGACCGTGTAAAGTCAAACGGTCTCGAGACCGTATGAAGCCAAACTGTCCCGAGACCAAATGGAGATCAATCGGTCCCAAGACCGTATGAAGCTACACGGTCCCAAGACTGAATAAAGGTAAATCGTTTCCAAACCGAGAGAGTCCAAACGATCTCCAAACTGAGAGAGTCCAAATGGTCACGATCGTTTGGGCCCAAATCTCCTAAACCGTTTGAGTTTCACTCAGCCTATAAATAAGACCTGAGGGGTCCTCACAAGTTAGTTTTTTTCAGACGTCCAAAGGCTGCCTCTATTGTTCCAGACCTATTCCATCCTTCACCCACTGTCCCGAGGCTGCCGGTCTGAGATCCATACTCCATCTCCAAGCTACTTTCTCTCTCATCGGCAAAGAAGGTGGGAAGAGGAGGATTCATCATCAAGCAAGCTATGAAGTGTGAAGATTGATGTTCTCTCTCCTCTAAGGGGTCAACCTTCCTCCATCCTTCGTAGAGATGATGCTCTTTCTCTTTCTTCTCGCCCCCTTCTTTGTCCTTGCCATGAGCGAGTAGTCTCATACACTAGGGTGCGGGGAGTAGCCCCACTACCCATGTCTTCATTTCCTCCAATGTAATTCATGAGTTTGCAATAGAGATATGCTTTCTTTTCAGTTCGACATCAATCGTTTAATGAATTCTTGTTGCTTGATCACCGGCTTGTGTTACTTATTATCTCTTAGTATGAATTGTCTACATTCGTGCTATTAGATTCGAATCTCGATTGAATGTTGGTTCTTGATGCATGTAGTCACCATTCATCTGTTTCGATATCTAGGAGTGTTTTTTGAGGAGTGGAGTAAACTCACTTCCATCGTTGTACTTTCATACTATGAAATGGAATCAGTTGACGTATAAAAGTACAACCTTGATAAGTCGAGGAACACACTTTGTGAAGGGAATGATGCAAAGTAAGTGACCATTCATTTGGGGATGGCTGGCTTTGCAATATTCCCACGCTTCTCGTAGTTAGTTCTCCGAAAGGAAACTAAATCTATAAAGATACTAACTGTTTAGACTCTTATTGTAGGCTATGTTACTATGTTGCATGTTTTGATCCATGTGTAGTGGTGGTGAAAGCCGATCACATCCTAGTGGTTTCTTAACATTGTTTACAACCTTAAATTTACTTTCCTACTTTTACTTTACTTGCACTAGTTTAAAACAACCAAACCAACTCTTTGATCTAAATACCAACTGTTAAGGTATTAAATGAAATTCTAACATTTTCTATCTTTTTGATCCTAACAAGACCGTTGTCCTATGGATTCGACCCTTAACTATACTACGATAAAACTTCCACGTATCCTAGCATATGTGGGTGGAGTTTTAATCTAGTATAAGCAAGGCTAAACCTAAAAGACTTACTATCTTTAGGATTTTTAGTGGTGCATGCAACTCCACGCAAGTGAAAGCTCCATCAAAAATTGGCAATTTTTGATGGAGCTTCCACTTCTGTGGAGTTGCATGCACCACTAAAAATCCTAAAGATAGTAAGTCTTTTAGGTTTTTTAGTGGTGCATGCAATTTTACGCAAGTGGATGCTCCATCAAAAATTGTCACTGTTTCCGGGGACAACGGAACATTTTAATTTCATTTATTATCTTGCTAGTTGGTTAGGGTTTTACACTTTTCCTTTAAACATTACTCCATATTCTCTTGATTTCATCATATCTCCTGCATCATCTGAAAAGTGTGTTTCTTCCTCTACTCAGGTAGAAGACGTGTATGCAACCATCGTATAATCTCAGATTCTCCCCTAATTGAGAGTACGACTCTAAGGTAGAGAGAAGTTTCCACCGCCACATTAGACTTAATCGTCAAAGAGCCAAACAAATGGCTGAAGATCAACGCCAAGCTGCACTAGTGATGGAAAGGGTCAACACTTCCATAACAGTCCAGCGAGCGCAACTCATTGTCGACACGCGTGCCCAAGTTTAGGCTGAAGTACGAGCTGAAGAGCAAGCCCGCATCCATGCCGAGAATGAAGCAACCAAGGCTGCTACTCCACTGTTGATAAGAAGCAAGAAACTAAGGGACTACGCTATTCCCAATAACTATGAAGACAACCATCCAATCCAACCACCACTCATCAACACTCCTAATTTTGAGATTAGGACACAATGGATCCAAATAATGCAGGGCATCTCATTCTCTAGAAGTGCCAGAGATGACTACATGGACCATTTGAAGAGGTTCAAGGCTCTTTGCAGGTTGGCACCACAAGCTGGAACAACCATGGATGCAGTCATGCTTAGACTCTTCAATTTCACCTTGTCTGGAAGAGCACTAAGCTGGTACAATTCTTTGGACGGGGAGCCAATCACCACCTGGGATCCCTTAGAAGAGAAGTTCTTGTAGAAATTCTTCCCCTCTTCACTAACCTACCAAATCAGAGGACAAATCAACCAATTCCTTCAACTACCAGGAGAGTCACTGGCTGACTCATGGGAAAGGTTCAAGGAACTCTTGAGGAAATGCCCGCACCATGGAATCTCGCAAAATCAACTCATAGAAACTTTTTATAGGGGAGTAAGTGATGAAATCAAAAAGTTCTTAGATTCCTCATCTGTAGGAAACTTTATGAGACAAAACTACGAAGACGCCTGGAGAATCGTCACTCTCGGAGCGGAAAATCAATCCAATTGGGGGAGGGCGACCACAGGAGGAGTCTAAAGGTTTGTAAAGCTGAAGAATCTACAGAAATGAAAGCCATAGCTGAATCTTTGAAAACCATAGCCAACAAACAACAAGCCCTCAAAGCATCATTTGGGGAGTATGACAAAAATAAGAACCCCCAACAAGCTAAAGAAGCCACAGGAACTTGTGAGGCCTGTCATGCATCATATCATCCCACATTGTCATGTGGCCTCCTATACAATGTAATGATGGACTTGCAACCACCTCAATCACAGTATGAGCCGATCATTGAACACCCTGAGGATCAGATACCAGAATAAGTAAATTCCATTCATTCCATACTAGGACAAGCTTACTACAATCCAAATCAATCGAGAAATCATCCTAGATTTCAATATGGAAATCCTGTGGGGACTTCTAACCCACAACATCAAACACAAGGTGGATCCTCCAACATACTACCACCTAGATTTCAAAGAAACTACAACTAAAATCAAGGGAATCTCAGAAACAATTTCCAGATATCCAACTACCCAAGAAATCCCTCTGCATACTACCAATATACTCACCCTCCTCTGCACCCACAATTACAAAAAATCAGCTGCAACAGCCGCAACAACCTCAGTTGCCAGCACCTCAACAACAACCACCTCAAGGGCAGCAACAACTCACTCAATTTCAACAGAAGAATGCCCCACCACAGTAGACTGATGAACTGTCCTTGATAAGGCAAATGCTGCAATCACAACAAACCATGCTGGCTAACCAACAAGCCCAGCAAAAAGCTATGGAAACTCAGTTAGCACAGATAGCAGCTCAGCTAAAACCTTTAGTAGGCACTTTCGCTGGCCAGTCAGAAGCAAATCCAAGACACGATCAACATAGACCAGAATAATTAAATGTTGTTACAACAAGGTCTGGTTGTGCTCTTACTGACGCCATCTCGGTTAATCAAGAAGACAAGGATGTAACTGAAATCATCCCTACAGAAGAATCAGGTCAAGAAGTTGACGAAAGGAAAGAAAAGGAACAAAGTTACAAAGAACCAGAGGTTCCACAATATAAGCCAAGGATACCCTATCCTGACAGGCTAAAGGAAACCATACTAGACTCTAGATTCTAGAAATTCAAAGAGGTAATGAAGAAACTTTATGTTGATATTCCCTTCCTCGATGCCTTATCTGAAATCCCAGCCTGGTACAAATATTTGAAGACCTTGCTGTCAAAGAAATATATGACAGAGGAGCATGAAACTGTCAAGCTAGCCCAAACCACCTCTGATATCATTTTGAATAAAATGCCGAAAAAACAGGACCCTGGTTCCTTTGGCATACAATGCTTTTTTGGGAACACTTCTTATAAAAAGGGATTGGCCGAATTGGGAGCCAGCATATCAATTATGCCATTTTCCATGTGCAAAAGATTGTGGTTCACAAACTTGTTGCCTACAGCAATGACCATCCAGCTCGTCGATTCCACCATTACTGCACCCCTGGGAATCATTGAAGATATTCCAGTAAGAGTGGGTAGGGACTCTTATGTCCCTTGTGATTTCGTCATCATGGATATAAAAGAAGACCTAAGGTACCCGATAATATTCGAAAGACCCTTCCTCGCCCCAGCTAGAGCATTAATTGATGTCAAGGCTGACACAATTACCTTGAGGTTGGGTAAACAAACTATTCAATTCAGGGTTTTCAACAGCCTGAAGAGCCTTAGTATCCATGGAGAGGTTTTTATGCTTGAAGCTATCGATAAAATGTCTCATCTCAAGCAAGCAAATCCAGAATCAACAGATGCCCTAGAAGACACTCTAATAAATCCAGAAGCTGAATTTTCAACCAACGAGTTAGTTCAGCAATGCCTGCAATACTTGGAGCATGCTGAAAAAGCCGCAGAAGCTACTTTTGAAGAACTGAAATCTGTCTCCATATTAGAGACAACAGAAGTACCCAAAGCCCGGAAATGAAAACTCTACCAGCTGGGCTCAAACATGTCTTCCTAGATGAAGAAATATTGTGTCCAGTTATCATTAGCTCCTCTCTGATTGACGACCAGGAAGAAAGGCTTCTCACTGAACTAAGAAGTACAAGAAAGCAATTGGGTACAAAATGACTGACCTAACAGGCATAAACCCATCTCTATGCATGCATAAACTACCTATGATAGAAGAGTTCAAAAGAGGGAACCAGGTGAAATCCAAATCAAGGAACCTCACAAGTGGACCACCAAGTACGGAATTGAAAAAAGTGCATGTCAAGAGACTCTAGGAACAATTTTCTTCTTTTCAAAAGAGGCCTGGCAACCCAAACAAAATCCCTAAATATCCAATTCCTAAGCATGTGAGTATAAGAATAAAATCCAGAGTGTTGAATAAAAACATGAGAGTTGTGCCACGCATAAGGACCTATATGAAGGACCAATAAAGGTCTCACCCGGCCGGTACATTCAGTTTCCCTCACAAAGGCAGATGTGTCGCGCACGGTAATGAGATCCTAAGGTCTCTGAATATGTAAAAACGTTGATAAAGGACTCGCCCAAACGGTGCATTTAACTACCCTCACAAAGGCAGATGTGTCGCGCCCAGTAGTGAGATCCTAAAAGTTTAGATAAACCCTCCCCCACTAAAAGGGGGAGTTACTCATCAGCCTTTAGCCAACCCTCATACCTATCTTAGTTTCCAGTAGGTTTTTCAAAGAAGTATAAAACTGATTGGGGTTGAAAACATGCACAGAATGTGATCGAGGAAAAGGTGGTCCCAATACGAGCTACGTGATAAGGAAGAAATCTGAGATCCACACAACTCCCAATACCTGAAAGAGTTAGTGCGAGCAGAATCCCGATAAAACTCTAAGAGATCTCTGGTTTAGAATTGAAGAAAGAGTATGGAAATCTTCACTAAATAAAATCGCCTCGCCACTACATGTCTTAGCTCTATCTAGCTTGAGGACAAGCTAGACTCTAAATTGGGGGGGGGGTGATAACCTCCCATTTTGTGATGTTATCTTACTAGTTTTCCTTAGTTTTCCATACTCTTTCTTAGATAAATTAGACACAATCGTTAATTTTCCACTTTATTGTAAATATACCATCAGACTAACTTTCCCCTTTTATTTCTTACATAAAAGTACAAAAAAAGTTACAAAAGCTCCAAACGGTCCCAAGACCGAATGGACACCAATCGGTCCCAAGACCGAATGGACACCAAACAGTCCCAAGACCGAATGGACACCAAATGGTCCCAAGACCGAATGAAGACCAAACGGTCCCAAGACCGTGTAAAGTCAAATGGTCCTGAGACCGTATGAAGCCAAACGGTCCCGAGACCGAATGGAGATCAAGTATGAAGCTACATGGTCCCAAGACCGAATAAAGGCAAACGATTTCCAAACCGAGAGAGTCCAAACGGTCTCCAAACTGAGAGAGTCCAAACGGTCTTCACGACCGTTTGGGCCCAAATCTCCTAAACCGTTTGAGTTTCAAGACCTGAGGGGTCCTCACAAGGTAGTTTTTTTCAGACATCCAAAGGCTGCCTCTATTGTTTCAGAGCTATTCCATCCTTCACCCACTGCCCCGAGGCTGCCAGTCTGAGATCCATACTCCATCTCCAAGCTACTTTCTCTCTCATAGACAAAGAAGGTGGGAAGAGGAGGATTCATCATCAAGCAAGCTATGAAGTGTGAAGATCGTTGTTCTCTCTCCTCTAATGGGTCGACCTTCCTCCATCCTTCGTGGAGATGATGCTCTTTATCTCTCTTCTCGCTCCCTTCTTTGTCCTTGCCATGAGCGAGTAGTCTCATACACTAGGGTGCGGGGAGTAGCCCCGCTACCCATGTCTTCATTTCATGCAATGTAATTCATGAGTTTGCAATAGAGATATGCTTTCTTTTCAGTTCGACATCAATCGTTTAATGAATACTTGTTGCTTGATCACCAACTTGTGTTACTTATTATCTCTTAGTATGAATTGTATACGTTCGTGCTATTAGATTCGAATCTCGACTGAATGTTGGTTCTTGATGCATGTAGTCACCATGCATCCGTTTCAGTATCTAGGAGTGTTTTTCTAGGAGTGGAGTAAACTCACTTCCATCGTTGTACTTTCATACTATGAAATGGAATCAGATGACATATAAAAGTACAACCTTGATAAGTCGAGGAACATACTTTGCGAAGGGAATGATGCAAAGTAAGTGACCATTTGTTTGGGGATGGCTGGCTTTGCAACATTCCCATGCTTCTCGTAGTTAGTTCTCCGAAAGGAAACTAAATCTATAAAGATACTAACTGTTTAGACTCTTATTGCAGGCTATGTTACTATGTTACATGTTTTGATCCGTGTGTAGTGGTGGTGAAATATGATCACATACTAGTGGTTTCTTAACATTGTTTACAACCTTAAATTTACTTTCCTTCTTTTACTTTACTTGCACTAATTTAAAACAACCAAACCAACTCTTTGATCTAAATACCAACTGTTAAGGTATTAAATGAAATTCTAACGTTTTCTATCTTGTTGATCCTAACAAGACCATTGTCCTGTGGATTTGACCCTTAACTATAATACGATAAGACTTCCACATATCCAATCATACGTGGGTGGAGTTTTAATCTAGTATAAGCAAGGCTAAACCTAAAAGACTTACTATCTTTAGGATTTTTAGTGGTGCATGCAACTCCACGCAAGTGGAAGCTCCATCAACTCACTTTAGATATTTCATTGCCTTTGCAAGTCACAAGGACGTACATACTTAATTTCAACCATCACATTTTTGGTTGAAGGGCACTTCCATTAATATTTTTATTTTTTCACATTAAACTGAATTAGGGTTTCAATTATGCTTAAATCTTGATTATTTTAATATCAAGATTCTCTCTCTTCCAAAGAGATTCAAATGAGATTCCCCTCTAACTTTCTTGTCTCTAATTGATACCAAGAAACATTAGGGACTCTCTAGGAGTGGTATTTTGCATATTGAACCCTAGGTTTTGGGTAAATTGCACATTACACCAAAACTAGGTTTTAATGCACAAACATTGCTTAATAAGCTCTTTCGTGGTGCTCAGGCTGCCACAAGCCATACCTCTACATCATTCTCATTCTTATGATGCTTTAACACTTGAGGAACATTTATCATATAACATTTGCAAGTTAACCCCTCAACTTGGGTAATTTGCACATTAGTCCAAAACAGGCAAAATATTGATTTCAACATTATTCAAAAAGGACTAAAATGAAACATAAGTTCCTCTAGAGCTTTAATTACTTTTCAAAAGATAAGAGAAAGCATATAATTATCTTTCTTAAACAAAACATCTAGGGTTAAAGAATAACCCAGGTCAGGGATGTTACATCAATGAAGCTATCCTAGCTACGAACTTGATTGAGCTACCATCAAAATGTCCCTTTTTCACCTGGAACAACCAGCAACATGGAGCTAATATTACAAGATGCAAATTAGATCATACTTTTGGTCTTATGTAGGTTATGATAAACCATCCAACCATATGGGTAGAGATTATGCCTTCCATATATAGCGATCACTATGCTCAGTTGATACATGTACAAGAAGGAAAATCAAGCTCTAAATACCCTACTTGATATTTCAATGTATGGGCGTCACTCCCTGGTTTCAATGAGACTGTAAGGAGAGTTTGGAACATGAAAGTTCAAGGCACCCCCAATGTTCAGACTTTGTCAAAAGGTCAAAAATACTAAGAAGCATCTTTAAACTTAGAATTGGGATAGATCTGGTGATATCACAGATTTTGCCAAGAACAAGAAGAAGGAAGCACTCCTTGCACAAGCTGAATTAAACAAAAAATCCAAAGATGTTATGCATTGGGAGATAGCCAAATGCAAAAAAGATGAAGCACTAAAAGCTAGGAAAATTGAGGAATCATTAATATGCCAAAAATCAAGAGTCCAATGGCTAAAATAAGGGGACAACAATACTAAATTTTTCTATGCTTCCATGAAATCACAAAGAAGTAGAAACCAAATTAAGCTTCTAGAAGTGGATGGCTCCCAACTCAAAACTGAAGAAGACATCAAATACGCCTTCATGGAACATTACATAATGGTGTTCAACAAACCTAGAGTTGGTAACAATACTCACACATGGTATAACCTACCCAAGTTTTCCACCCAGCAAAAAGAAAGCATATGTGCCTTAGTCACATACAAAGAAATCCATGTAGTTGTTAAAAAAGCTAGTGATGATAAATCCCCGGGTCCAGATGGAAAGTGTGACACCTCGTCACGCTAACGAGATTACTCAAAATACAAAACACGATCAACTACTAATTTATCACATAGTAAAAATGAAAAATAATTAAAACCAATTCTAACAATGCAAATAAACTTTATAACATTTATAAAAGGTCCATCATTCCATTCTCATATACTATAACAAGTATTTACATATGGGTCCAAAGACCTCACTCACATCCTGCATACAAAAGATATTTCACATGTACATGCCATATATTTACAAACATTGGCATACTATCAAAATCTCATGTCGATACAAGTATATCATCTAGAAAAAAACATCCCATACCCAGACCTGAGAGCACAGGGATGACACTAGGACTCTACTACTAACATCTACAACTAACCAACCTTCTCAATCTATTGATCACCAGGTTGGTTCTCTTCCACAGTGCGACCTCGACCTCATTGCCTGTGACTACCTAAAAAATGTGGTGACCCATAGGGGAGACCCAGTCCCAGTGAGAGATATAACTCTCTCCAACATATATTGATTATAACATATTGATTGATAGTAAATGAACTAAGCAGATACAATAATGAATAAGCAATTTAAGCAGATTGAATAGGTTAAGCATACTAAGCCATTAAGAAAATTAACTTGATAATAAGTGTAATTACTCTAAGGTCATATGATTTCATCTTGTAAACACTGAATAGTATAAAGACAAGTTAAAGACTAATCCAACAATGTGAGACGTATTTAACCATAGTTAGTATACTACACAAATTATATCACTTCTTTTATTACATTGCCATGAGGTATTTGAGAAATACCACTCAAGTCCCAACTAACCACTACTAAGTCAAAATCAGTGCCATACAAGATCTAGGAAGACTCAGACTCCTAAGATCTTCTCCACCCCCAGTTAGTACAGGTCCTCCACATCGACACATAAGATCAAGCTGCTAATAGCCTAGTCCGTCCTTGGTATAGGTCACGACACTAGTGAAAGGAGGCAGGTAGGTATCCTACCATCTGAGGTACGACCACAGTTGTCCTCCAATCTCATCATATATATATATATATATATATATATATATATATATATATATATATATATATAATCATCGAGACACGACCACAGTCATTCTCAAACTGAGGGCTAGGTATGACCACTATCATCCTCCCTAACAATTGAATTCAGGATGACATGCACCCCACATACTCATCAGTATACGCTCTGAGTATCCCTTAGGAATACTTGTTTCACTATCTGGCAATTTGTGTCACTCAAATAGATCTATGGCACATGTCACTACATGATTAGAGTTTCACTTAATTAGTTATGCCAATTGGGTGAATTAAGGCTAAATCATACAAATGGACATTCAAACCCTAATTCTTTTCTAACAAGAGTATATGTATAACAACTTCAAAAGATATAAAACATTTGAGATATAAATCTTAATCACATTACCACATGCTATCATTCATTGCAAATTAATGTATCACACTTATCATCATACTTTTACAAGATTCCAATATCCTATCACAAGTTCCAGGGTTTTAACCCTTATTAGAACATGAAGAGGATTTCACCTCAATCATGGCTTCAAACATGCCCAAAGTTCATTAAGACCATCACATTATTCATAGTAAGGTTATCATTATCATTGCATGCCTTAAACAAGGCTCAAAATATCATTAGCACATATGTGTCGATAGATACTAACATGGCAAGGCACTATGATATTCAAATAGTACAACAATGTGGTTTCAACACAAGAAGAGTGTAATTCATTATCACATTAATCATTCTCGAGGTCTAATTATAACCAATAAACAAATCATATAATTGCACTAAGGTTAGGTATAACAAGCTAGATCACATGGGAGTTACACATCCACTTATTATACTGATTTATCAAATATAACTATATGATGGCAAAGGTAAGACTACAAATTAATGGTATTGAACCATCAAAATATCATCACTAGGACCCACAAATAATACCATGTGATTTATTCTAATCCATTGGATGTTGAAGCATCCAATATTATTCATCAGATCAGGTAACCATTGGTTCAAGGTTTAGTCAAATCTACAATTACATTCTTAACTCATCATATATGGTGATGACCTGATCCACCATTAATTGTGATCATTATGTCACCATTGGTTGTTATATTAGTAATACATTCAGTTAACACCATCAAATATTAAGATAATGTCATCATCGATTGGTAACATCATTAAAATACTTAGTGGATGATAATTAAACGTCTAATTGAGCCAAAACCTGACCTAAGGGGGTGAACATAGGTTGTCACCATAAATTTGACACCCTTGATCATGAACATCAATTGCCAAGATAGCAACACCATTGGTTATTTTGAATGGTATAACCATCAGTTGTGTGATAGGGAAGGAAATAGCTTGAAAACCCTAATTTGAACGATCAATTATTTTGTTCTTAGAACCATAGGTTGATGCTATCAACCTGTCCTAGATCATGTTACACCTTAGAAACGTTGTACACATGTTCAGACCCGTGGTCTTGGGAAACTAACTAAAATGAAGACCTTGCTACAAGCTCAACCTCCTTCACCATGAAGGATCATCTTCATCACAAGTCTAGGAGATATGATGAACAGTCTGGAGCCTAACTCGTCCGTGAGATATTTCCTTGGGAGGTAAATCCGAGGGCCGATACCTCCCCCTCCAGGTTAGGCCTTCATTTCATGTTCTGCTTACGTTAAGGCTCCAATTGGTTTGGTATAAGTCATTAGTTATGTAAAATTCATTTTCTGGGAACTCTAGTTCAGTTAAGTACATTCACTTCCATACGATTGTTTTGTTGTAAGTGTAAATAAGCAAATCAATTGAAAAAATTGTTAATTTTATTGTGTGATATATAAAAAGTAAGGACGACAAAGAAATAAAGAAAAGAATCATATCTATGACTAATAATAATATTTGTTAACCGTAATAATATCGACACGGTCATGATGTGGATGTTGCTCCTCTAAAATATTTTAATGTGGTACAATTATAATTTTATAAAAATGTTGTGGTTCAACACATTATAATATTTTTATTTCACTTTATATGTAAACTATTGTAATGATATGTACATTTTATGTGTTTGCAAATATAATTTTTGGTTCATCATTGTATAACAATATGTACAACACTAATTTTTAGTATATTCTTCACGTATGATTATAGCTCATAATCATTTTTCACAATGTATTATTTAAACATGAATATAAAATTATGTTAGATAAACCACTTTTTTTGTCACATGGTGCGGCGTGGTTATTTTTTCATAGTGTTTGTATATTTTTTATTTTATAGACCGCAATGATAATGGTAGTTGTTGTGTAAAATATTTTACATGGTGTCTCTTATATTGTACAATGTTTTGTCATTTTATGTTATGATTTTGGTAAAAAATATATCCACATGCTAACATTCCTAGTCATAAATAGTTTGCATGTGCCATTTGTGAAGAATGAAAAATATAATTGTATGTTAAATATTGTCAATTGTTCCGAAACTCATTTTTCGCTCTTTTTAAGAGGAAACTTAGGAACTATATTTTGTATGTAACTCTGTTACTCACCAAAAGTCACGAAACTCAAGTTCCAATACTTACTTTAAACCAATCATAAAAAACTACTTTAGGAACTCCAGTTCATAAATTTTTCAGACCAGTTACAGCAAACCAATCGGAGCCTAAGGAAACAAAGATTTCCGATAAAAATATAATGCTAATAATTGTACTAGCATATACGAGACACACTATAGATAATCTATGTCAGGCTGCTAAACTTTTGTGGACTCACTACCCACTAAAAGAATTCAGTACTCAATTGTATACAACATAAAATCATGACACTTATATTCGGAAGTATGATCTATAATATATCTTACCCTAGGAATAACTTAATCACATACTAATTATGTGTCAAAGGCAACATGAAATTGGCTAAGTTATATACCTAATCATCACTGTAATATACTATTTGATCAATAAAAATTATTTTTTTATCATATTATTTGTTATAGGTGCATTGTATTAATTGGACAAGATTTTTTACTTGGTATTCTATAAGGAGAGTAACTCTATTTTCACAATTTACCTTGTTGAGAAACTAAAAACTTAAATGTGGATATAAGATACTTTGTACCATTCAAAACAAATAAATGAATCGCTTGAACCAAATGAATTCTCAAAAATGATTAGAAAGAAATAGCTTACAAAATATTATGCATACTCGATATTTCGATACATAAAACTTCTTTCAGAATCACATGGATAGTTTCTTATGATTATATATATACAACAATGCTAGGATAAAATAATTGCTCTGAAGTACTGAAACTTATGTAGATAAAGATAATAAGATTTATTGGGTTATAAGTGGTGATTGAGAAAAAAAACCTTGACTATACATATTGACCATGAATAACTTGAACCATCAATATCTATAATCTTCTATAATAATGACATACAAGTATGGGTATCCCTAAACCCTAATTTGATATTAGGTGACCAAACTAGGTTTCAATATACTTTCAATCATAAATAGGTAACTGTCGAACTAATGTGTATATACAACAACTTTTGGTCATGAAGGATGAACTGTGAAGTTAATACCTAGAGATATGGATAATCATAAAGACTAGGTACGTGTAGTATCTATTTGATATTGAGGTGTTAATATGACTTTGACATACATTTTCCCATAATGTGGCACTTATTTGTAATTTTACTCTTGAATTTCATGCCCTTCTAGTGGCAACTGTTTTGAATTATTATGATATTATGTTTTTTCATTTAATATTGGGTTTATAACCCCTCCTAACATGCTATTTAATCTTGTTGATTTAACTAATGGACATATGTCTTGTGTTTTATTATTACATGTGATTTTAGTCTGAGATAACTAAAGTAGATGCTTATGCATAACTATTAGGACGTGTCTTTCCGCCTGGGGTGCATCTTTTCACCTCTTATATATACAAAGGAGAGTCTTTCCACCCAGGGTGCACCTTTCCATCCATTTTACTTAGGTCAATGACTCAACGGTGTCTTGGCATTTACATTAGATAACTTTAGTTTAATTGTATATATGCAACTGCTTATTTTATGATATTGTGGATTGTGAAATGGCAAGACTCTTTTTATGACTCTAATGTCTATATAACTCGTTCTTTTGAATTCATTCTCTTGCTTAATTTTTTGAGCTTACATACTTGTTAATATCCCTTCCTTAAATGGTACCCCCCTTGTTGTCATTCATTTATCCACCATCAACTCATTTTCTCCTCTACTTTAGAATCTCTCATCAACGACATGTCTCCTTCCTTCACCTCAATTTCTCCCAGGTAATGGTTCCCCACGACCGACTCTTCATCAAGGAACTGTTAGTTTGGCTCAAGAGGCACTCCTCTGTATTCTCGGTTTCGTCCATGACCAACCTAAACAGTTGCTTGTGGCCATGGCAAGAGTTGATAGAGAAGGAAAATTCTTCCCCATGAATTTACATCTTTTCCCTCACACCTTCTCAGTCTTTGTTTTTCTCATAGGGGCAACTTGATTCTTTTGATGTCGTGTTTGGTTTTAAGCCACATGATTTTCACATACACTTTGGACGATAATACCCTATCACGCCCCTTTTTTTTTTAATCTTGAATGAGGACAGTTTCATCATTTGTTTATTCTTATAAATAATATGTAAATGTATTTATCTTCAAATATTCATAATTAATTATATACTACTCAGATAAAAAAAATGTGCCAAATTAGTGGGACTTTTCTCCATTCTTTGGTACCCTTTTTTGTCTGGTTCCAATTTAGTAAAATATGTTATTATGGATTTTTTAAAATGATTAGAATTTCTAAAGTTCATATATGATAATTTATAAGTTCAAGTCATATATAAATATCTAGAGAGCCTCACTTCATTATCCTAAAGTTCCATCCACACTTGCCTTGATTTTCTTTATCTCTAGAATAAACTATCAGATGGACCCTTGACACTGTAAGTATGATATGGGATTACTTTCCTTATTCAGATTTTACCTATCGCTTTAACTCTGATTTAAATTTATCACCTCTTCAAGATCTAACATACTCCAACGTCTTTTGTCTGATGATGGTTTCACAAAAATGAATTTATTAGGTTTATTGATATATTCTTGATAGTGTGAACTGAAACATTCAATGGAATAAGAGTTGATTTTGTGATGTCTATAATTTCTCTATTCACCATGGTATTTGGTCAGATATCCCATGGAAGTCATAGCTCACTTCTAATTAACAACTCACAACAAACTACTTTTCAGCACTCGCTTTCACTTGCGAGTGATTCTAGGTCCTTTCAATTGCTCCTTATGTTTTGTACTCTTCACTATTTTTCAGTTGAGAGATTTTTCATTTGCGCATCTGCTGTTCCAGAAGTAAACGAGAACTATGACAGTCCCCTGTCCAAAAAACTGAACACCAGCGTCATCAGTACAATAACAGTCAGTTACGTCACCAGAGTACGTCAATACAAAAAGTGCTCACCGTTTCAACCGGGAGAGGAAAACCCGCCACTTCTTCACGCGCCGTATCCCTTAAAAATTTCCGCTTCTTAATCAGTTGGTTAAAGTGGCGGAGTTAATGTGACCTGCAGGCATATTCACGTGCTCTCGGGCTTATATTATAATGTCAAAATCCTCTTACAACATGAGCACCACCCAAGCCAAGAGATGGTAAGTTGTCTATACGCACAATGCTTGAAGGTCATCAGGACAGTCATACACGGCGTCGTCAGCATGTGGAGTTCCAGCTTCAGGGGAGGAGCCGCCGCCGCGTACGATGCATGTCAACGGACCCCACACACCGGCGCTGCTGAAGATGCTTCAACCACTTACCCACCACCACGACAGTCCACTCCCGGTCTAAAATCTACCTCCACTCCGCATTTCCACCGCTCATTCCGCTCTCCCCAAACCAGCGAGTCCATCCACCATGGCAGCTGCTGCTGCTGCGGCCGCTTCTGCTCTACCTCTAACCCCAAGGAAGCTTCTCCGACCCATCCACATGGCGGCCCTCCTTCCCTTCCTCTTCCTCTTCCTCTTCCTCCTCCTCCTTCCACACATCCCTCCCTGGGTTTCGCACTATCACGTAACGTAAAGGGTTGTGGTGTTTAGCCCTGCTCATACTGGGGCTCCACATGCGGCTTCCAATGTCTGACTGCGAAAACCTTGGGCCTTGCTTATAACAACAACACTTCTGTTTGTTCAATATTGCCACTTATCGTATTTACTACATGCTCTTCTCTTTTACAGGATCAAAACCTATCAGAAAATGATGTTGCAATTTGGGATGAGTCGACAAGAGATCTTCTTTACTGGGTCGACCCGTTTTTTCTCCAGGGGCATCAAGGCAAGCACATAGCTATCACGTTGATTAGATCTGCATTTCAAAAATGGGCGAATGCCCCTTTCTCCTTCACTCTGACCGAAACATCGGACGATGCCCACATTCGGATTTATTCCGAGGATTTGGGGCACCAATTTCACGCTGTCACCAAGCATCGTAGCACCTTGCCATCTGGTTTCGTTAAGTCGTTAGATATAGTTTTCAATCATTCGAGAAATTGGCACTTCACATGCAATCCCCGCATTCCATTTTCTGTAGTTCAGCCCAATATAAAGAAACGAATCCTACTGGATAAACATGCTGCAATCTACTCTAAATTCGATTTTCTGAGTGTCGCTCTACACGAAGTTGGTCATGCTCTAGGATTACGGCACACACAAGATTGGACAGATCTGATGTTTCCCTACTTCGAGACCGCGGAGTTCAGAGACGTGACACCGACCAACATTGACAGGGTCCGGCGACTGTATCCGAACATACAAATTGTTGTGGACTCCAAATAGTTGCATTTCCCTAGAAAGAGAATAAAATGTATCTGTCATTTGGCCATGTATCTTAGATGTAATCAAACCAGTATAGTTTTGTTACATGTTATGTAGTGCGTGTGTTCATTGTGGACATGTATCTTGATGCAATCAAACAAGTATAGTTTGTTACAAGTTATTCAGTGTGTTCTTTGTGGACATGTATCTTAGATGTAATCAAACAAGTATATATTTTCGTTACATGTTACCTACCCAGTGTGTTCTTTGTGGAATTTCGTAAAAATATGTTCGAATCAAACAGATTAATTATCAACAGGAGTAAACTGAGAGTCAATCTATTCTCAAGGGATGGTTGCTTCATTTATCTGACTCAGCCAAATTTATTAATTTAAGTATTCCATCTTCTCTCGTGAGTTAATGTGTTGTGCCTTTTTTTTTCTTCTGTTCTCCATCTTATATACTGATCAATTTTTTTTTTTTTTTTTAAATTGGTCATTCTATTCATCCCGTGGCCTGGGCTCGATCCTGGGACCTCTCGATAACAAGCTGAGTGTCTAACCATCTTGGTGTCTTCCGTTAGACATATATACTGATCAATTGTAGATGCATTCTTGGATTTCTATTCTCCATGGAGATTACTAACTTGATAGTCCAACCATTCAGTTTGTATTTCTTTTCGTACATCACCTGTTAGTCCATTTAGGTTAACATATATAAAACTTTACTTTTGTCTGATCGGTTAACAACTTATTAAGAAATCTGTTTTAGTGGCGGGATGTAGTTCGCATGCCTTTTTAATGAATAATTGATTTGCTAGCATTTTCTTTAGCCATGCGGTTGCATATCGTATCCATCACATGATTTCCTTATGAATAATCATTTTTTTTCTAGTAGCATACAAACCAAAAGGAGTCTCGACAATGGAGAATGACTCATCGATGCACATGGTTTGTATGTGATTTAAGTAAAAATAAAAAAAAAATATCATTTTAATGCTTAACAATGATCTCAATATTATATAATAACTAATTATGCACAGTAACCAGCTCACGGTATAGCTTTGTCTTCTTTGGTGCAATAATGAAATCTGATCAAGAATTTTGGATCAAATTTCATTTCTTTGTTAACCTTCTACTAAAAAAAATTTGTGTATGTAGTTTAGTTGCATTGTTTGTTAAGCTTTATTTTTGGTTTAATAAAAATTAGCACCACACACCATTATGCATCACATTATGGTATAGTAGTTTCTTGAAGAACATTTCGTGAATTCTTCCTAAAGTTGATTCTAGCCCATGTTGTTATACATTTGCAATTTTATACACTTGATCGATTGTCTTTGCATATGATTAATTTCAGATCGTTGTTATCCTAAGTGACAAATGCTAATGACTCTATGCCTGGTTGGATTTTTTTGTCAAATATGGTTTATAAATGCTTTTTACAGACATATTATAATTACTTGATAACTTTTCTTTTCATGTAAATGTATTTACAGCTCATGTGAAACCACCTTAGTGGGGTTGATGTATGTATAATCAACCTTTTCATATCATGATTGGGTTCATTGATTGCAGCAAAAATACCACCTTGAAGACAAGAAAGTCTTCCTTTGTTATGTGGTCATAATAGTGAAATAGGTTGTGGTGAATCCAACCATGTACATGGTGGATGCTATATAGGTAGATTTCCATCCTTGAGGTTTCTAGTATCATCACCGTTGTTAATTGAGTTGTGAAATCAAATTAGGCTCTTAATCGATCTAAGAAATTTATTGGTTCATCTATTTGCATCATTTTTACTAATGTCTATAGAAAATATTACTTGAGAGAGGGAGATTTTGTACATCTCCTTTATTATTTACCATCTTTCACTTGATTTCTTTATATAATCAAGAAACTACAATTTACTACTACTAATTTGATGATAGGAGATGACATAAAGGAATTGAGGTATTTGCTTTTGTTTTCACATTAATTGCAATCATTCAATACTCTCTCCACTAGAGAGTAGATGGTAAACTTGGTAATTGTCTAATATCATTTGAATTCATTATAATTTTTTGTTTGTAGTTTGATCTGAGTATCAGAGACGGTGTTCCCTGGATCAATATTTTACAAAGAAAAGTAGTGTCATGACTCAAGTTATAGACAAAATGATGTACTTTCTCAACATGTCGAAGGATTGATTTTTGGCCTTACACCTCTGATATTGCTATTTCAAACCCCTACTTTTATGCATACAAGACACTTTTCACTTCTATATTTCCTTTTCGTTTGAACTTATAAATAAAGGCTCATACCACTCTATAATCTTGATAGTCCCCAACTCCAAGGCCTCACTTTTAAAGAAATTATCTGCTAACACCTCAAGTACATACTCACCATTAACAACAACAAACTCTTATTATCTATCGACTTTATGCTATCACAATTGGGGAGGGATAAAAACATGACATGTATGCCGTCACTAACATTTATTCTACATGTTGTTTTTGTCACCAAACAACTCCAACTATAAGGCTATTAAGAGTTTCTAAGTTGATAATTCTAAGTCATATATAAATAAATATAGTATAACTCAAGCCAAAGAAGAACAATACAAATGGTTAATAGCATATAGTAATGTCACTACACACCCCTGGTCATGGCACCAATACCTTATTAGTTCATACAATCTAGAGAAGCCATGTAGTTTAATTTAGATTTCAAACAATCATGCAAGAGACAATGAGATTGTTACTATAATACAAAACCCTTTTCCTATAAGTAGGAGAGGGGATCAATACATGGCCTCACTGTCCCAAACTCTAAGGCATATTACTTTTAAAGAAGTTATTTCTTATCACCTCAAGTTCACACTCACCATCAACTACAAAATACTCTACGTGTTTACATACCAAATATGGTATAGAAAACAACGGTTAAAGGCCACTAATGGGTAATAGTGGGTTTAGAGATACCCTAAATTATATTTTATCCCATTGGCTTGTACCATGATTTAAGTTCCTTTTAGGAAATATAATATTGTTGTTGTGACAACCCGACAACAAATCAGACCGTCACTGTGTAATTAATTGCGGAATTAACCATAATCAACAGAATAAAAAAATCACTAAAAATTAAAACCTTTTGCAAAGAGATCCAATTCCAGGAAACTCTTAAAAAGAGAACCAAAGTACTGTATACATTATGGTTCACATCATACATACCATGTACCATCACTTCTTGAGGAATATATTTACAATAGTTGCTTTGTCAAAACTATTCATAAGCAACATAAAACTTTGAGGCATTCAAGCCAAAATCTCAGATCGATCATGAAAACACTAAGTACTGACTCCAAGGACCTGAGAGTATAGTGACGACACATGACTCATATCTATAAGACACGACACTCAGTATCTCCACCTGAGATGTTACTGCTGTCCCTGATGCTGCTGTCCTTCCCATGTTGTATGGTCCCTACCTCCTTGTTCGCTTCCACCTAAAAATGTTGGTGACCAACGGGGTGAGACCCATGTCCCAACGAGAGATATAACTCTCTGCCAAAAATATTATTATTACAGATAAGTAGTAATAATTTGAGCAGAGGATTCTTTATTATTAATAAGCAGGATAAACCATTGTTTAAGCAAAATAGAGCAATATCATCAATTTAATAAGGAATAGGAAGAACGTGTATAACATTGATCCATTTTAGGATACATTAAACAATGTAACATCAACCAATGATTCCCGCATTTCATCCTTAAGCAAATATGTTACACGATTGATTTACATTTTACAAGCACACTTATGCCCTGAGGAGATGAGGTATACCACTCATACTCCAACCAACCACGACGACGTAAAGCATTGGTTCCATACCTAGGTCAATGGAAGAGCCGGACTCCATGACCTCATCCGTATCGGTCAGTGCGAGACCACATGCATGACATCTCGTGTCTCTGCTAAATAGCTTTCCAGGGTATACTGGCAACTTCGCTATAGAGCTATAGCGGCGGCTACACTCTCTTCTCAATCGAGAGATTTTATGTTTATCTCACATCGATCCGACATTAATCATCATCGGGAGATTCCTGATACATCCATTCCGACACATATAATGAAGGATTGAGAGATCTCATGTTTATCTCACGTCAACTCCACATTAGGGCGTAAGGATATTCATGCCCATCACCCCCACATATTCAAAAATATGCCCTCCAGGAGATCCCGTGGGAAAACCTATTTCACCATCACCAGCTACTGACGATGATGGATCTATGGCCATGGCTCTACATGATAAGATTTCACTTGATTAATTAAGTGCATTACCATATTCTTTTAGCATCAGCCAAGTGTTCAAACATGTATTATTATGACGAATGCTACAAAGAAAGGTGTAATACATCTATCAAGTACTTTTCAAAACATTATAAAACATTGGGATCACAATCCCCTATCTCATTACCAGGAATTCTCATCCCTCAACAATATCATCATCATGTTTACTGGATCTGGGTATTCAAACCCTTAGTTCATCATTGAACATTGTTATCACTTATTAGGTAACTATTACCTCCAGGTCATCTGACCAAGGTATACATGATACTTGTTACACAAGCATCTCACATAGCTTACAAGTTACATTAAACATCATAGCTCATATGTGGCTATGCTCATCAACTTCTGATACCTGCATGGTTAGTATACTTGATAACAACCATATCACTTACATATCAACACTATGCAATACAAGGGTAACACCACTATTCCCTCATTAGGGTTAGGGTTTCCCATTCTTTATAATTTAGGGTTTCTCATACCATTACCCGAAATTAGGGTTAGGGTTTCCCATTCTTTATCAATTAGGGCTTCTCATACCATTACCCGAAATTAGGGGTTAGGGTTTCCCATTCTTTATCAATTTGGGGTTTCATGATCACATTATCAAAGATCAAACCCTAATTCATACTCTACACTTCTTAAAAGTATCAATGTATGCACATTACATGTTTATTACACCAATATGAGTTTCTCTCTCATCCTCTCTAGGATATTGATTACTCCATGATTTATTAAGTTGACTCAGCCTTTCACTAAAGTACATTCACCTATGCTTATCATAGTGTATTGAGTTTATTTCTTCCATAGGCATCAAATGACAATCACTCTAAGTATACTATTCACCTAAATACTCTAGAGGTACTTCCATTGTAATCAACCTTGAGATGCTTTACAAACACTCATAGGGTTGTTTGACCTTACATGGTTTTAAGACTATTTGGTCTCTAAATGGTTTGAGATTATTTAATCTTCAAACGATCTTGAAAACCCCTTTAATCCTTCAAATGGTCTTGAGACCCCTTTGACCTTCAAACGGTCTTGAAACCTCTTTGACCTTCAAACGGTCTTGAGACCTCTTTGACCTTCAAACGATCTTAATATCACTTTGACCTCTAAACGGTTTGAGACCGTTTGAACCTCTAAATGGTTTGGGACCACTTGATCTCTAAACAGTTTGAGATCGTTTGAACCTCTAAATGGTTTGGGACCATTTGGACTGAATTAGGTTGAAACCGTTTGCACTCTAAACGGTTTGAAACCGTTTGACCTAGATTAGGTTGAAACCATTTGATCACTAAATGGTTCGAAACCGTTTGAACTTTAAATGGTTTGAAACCGTTTGGCCAAGGTTGTGTTGAAACCGTTTGAACTTTAAACAATTTGAAACCGTTTGGCCATACATTGTTGAAACCGTTTGATATTGCTAATCTAGAGGTGTGTTCTAAGATGATGTCATCATCATCAAGCTTCATACCTTCGTTCTACTGTCCATACAACTGCTGGATATCAATTACTCAAGAAAAATTTGAGAAGAAGAAAAGATCAACATATATTGCAAGATTGAAATCAAATAATAATATAATTAGGTTCAAGCTATATAAACCACCTCCAAAGAAACTTCAAAGCTCCAAGTTTTTCATCTCTAATGGTGAAGATGGCTCCTCCAATTATCCAAGGCATGTTCTCAACCCTCTTTATGTAAAAGATTGCCAAAGTTTAGCATTGGATGGAAGAGAGAAGAAAAGAAGAGTTATAATTCGATTTTAGCCTTCAACCCAGGGTTGAAGATGACTTTGGATCTTACCTTAATCTTGGGAAACGATCTCCTCCTTCTCCTTTAATTCCTTGGTCGTTGGACTAAGTGAGGAGTGAGTGTGGTGCGCAAATAGCCTTTCTAGTAGGTGAATGGTTGAGTATATATAATTAAATTTGTAAGAGAGAGAGAGTAGGAGGGAAGTCATCAACCTTCCTTACTAGGTGCCACATGCCCCCTTCACTTTCTTATCTCCAAAGCTATCTTTCTTTTACTTTAATTCCTTTGAATTATCCCTGAATTATAGTCGAACATTAAGCTCCTTAATGAATATAATACTATTATCCATTAGCACCTTTATTTTAGTGGACATTACTTTTCAATTAAAAATGTAGATAGATATTTTCACCTACTTAGGATTATCTTGATGCCTCCAGGGTGTTTTGGACGCCATTTCATTATAGAAATTTACCCATAGATTTTTAGTTGATGGGCACTTCATTTAATTTATATATTTTTGCTACAAAATAATTTCGGGTTTCAATTATACTTATTTCTTGATTATTTTATTATCAAGAGTATCATTTCTCAAATATGGTTCAAACAAGACACCCCTTTCGTTTTATTTTCTCTAAATGATACCAAGAGATAGTAGGGACACTCTTGAGGTGGTATTTTATATATTCAATCCTAGGTTTTCGGTAAATTGCAAATTACACCAAAACTAGTATTCAATGCACATGTATTATTCAAACAAGCCCCTTCTTGGAATTTAAGCTTCCACAAAACATCCCTTAGCATCCTTCTCATTCTTATGATGCTATAGTACTTGAGGAACATATATCATGCAACATTTTGCAAGGTAACCCCTTATATTGGGTAAATTTCACTTTATGCCCAAACTATCATATGATGCACAAACAATTTGCAAATAAGCTCAATCTTGAAAGTTAAACTCTACAAGAATCTTAATTACTTTTAAAAAGATTAAAACAAGTTTATAAGCTGAAAACTACTAGAGGGGGGTGAATAGATTTTTATAGAGATTTTAATAATTAATTAAACTCAAACAACCACAATGAAAATATTGGACAAGGAGACACAGGGTTTAGAGTGGTTCCAACTATAGCAAATACTATAGCCGTCAGTCCACTACCCGGTTGCTTACCCAACCGGGATTTGAAAAGAAATTTATTTTATTACCTTGCAAGGACTTTACATAAAATACAATTTCTTTTCCCAAACCCTTCAAGCAGCCTTCACCCAGAAGTAATCGCCCAACCTTGAAGCAGCCTTCCCTTGAAGTAGGTGCACCAACTCCCGTTGCACCAGCCTTCTGAAGTAGCTTCCCGTGCGATAGCCTTCTTGAAGTAGCTTGAAGTCCCCTTCTCCACCTGAGAAGTCAACCCTCTCCAATCCGCAGCCTCCAACCCTAGGAGTAGCAAGGAGAGTACAAAAGATAAAAAGGAACAAGAAGGAAAATAGAAATTACAATACCGTTGTAAGCACAAGGCTTGATTTTCCTATATCAAGCGTTTATATCTCCTAACCAGTGTGTATGACAATGTGATTGTAGTGGATAGGAGATACTAGCCTATAGGACACGAAATGGGAGCAATAGAAATGAATGGCAAGTGTAGGAATTGCTCTATTGCTCTAAAACAGATTGCAAGTGTGTATTCAAGCTCAAGTATAGCACAAGTATATCTTAGGTGTCTTTTGGTGTCCTAAGGCATGTCCTATTTATAGGAGTGGCCTATGGATACTTAAGGACGTTCTAGACAACTTCTAGGGGCTTCTAAGTGCTTAACTAGCCGTTAGATATAAGTTAAGTGCATTAGTAACGGCTAGTTACTTTATTCTGCAGTTGCTGTCAGAGACCATCTCGGTCGACAATTTGTCGACCGAGATACCTACTCGGTCGAAGTTTTGTCGACCGACAGGCTCTCTGGATCAACGTTCATTTGCAACTGCCAACAACCTTGTCAGCTGTGTCTAACGGCTACTTGGGTCAATCTCGGTCGAGAAGTTTGTCGACCGAGAGTGTCTCGGTCGAGGAGTGTGGTCGACCGAGATTGACTCTGTTTTCAATCTTTTAATTAACCACTAAGCATGTGTATGAGTGTGCATATGTGATCCTATTTGAAGGGGATGACCTATCTAAGTGTGGTGATTAGCTAGGAGGATCCAACGCTTGATTTACATGCAATCTAAGTACTTGTAAATTATATATTTGTACAAGTTTTTACAACAGTGATTACATTGCATGGAAATATAAATATGTAATCTTTTTGGATTTTCCCTAGTTGCTTTGTCATCCGCCTTAATCCTGCACACTCAAGTAGCACGTTAGATCAACAAGAATGAAATGTTTGTCATCATCGAAACAAAGGGATTTATCATAATGTCCAATTTATCCAACAATCTCCCCCTTTTTGAAGATGACAAACATTTCCTAAAATATGAAATAAGGAAATATAAAGCATGTGAGTTTCATACCTGAAGATTACCTTTTGTATCCATTCTTGTTTTACAAGTGAGTGCTGACCATCAAGATGAAACTCATTTATATTTATATTTTTGATTTTATATTCTTTCTCCCCCTTTGTCATTTCAAAAAGATATCCAGGTTAAACATTTTATTTCTTCTCCCCCTTAATTTTATATTAAGCTCCCCCTTAAATAGATATCCTATAAGGAACATGGATTTATGTCTGATTTATCCACAATTTGTTTCTCAATCATTTGCAAAGGATGTTAAGCCTTGAAATGATATGAGATTCCCTTAAGCTTATGATGAATGTATATTTATTTCTCATCTATCAAAGGATGATAAGCCTTGAAATGATATGAGAGTCCTTTAATCTTAGATTACATAAAAAAAATGTCTCCAACCAAAACAAGGGATGTTAAGCCCTGATTAGTTTGGAGAGTTCCTTTAAGAGCAAGATATATCATTTTGATGAAATTCTTTTTCATACAAATTACTTTTAAGAATCCGAAGGTCATAACAAACTCCAAATGATGTTAACAATGTTTTTGTAAGCTTCATAATCAAATAATCAAATTTGTTTTTATAAGCTCCCCCTTAATCTTACAATTTAAGCAATTTAAGGCTTTTAAGGACACAAATGATAAATTTTTGATTTTGACCTTTATCAAAAGTATACTAAGATTAAGTTCAATAAATTGATGTCCAAATAAGCATTTTGTCAAAGATTATTTTAGGTCGCCCTTGACTACGACCAATAGTGCCCCTTGGTCATTTTAATTTTAACCAAGAGGTAAATTCTGTAGATTTCCCAGATAAACATTCATATGTGAAGTATAAATTCTGCAGATAGCTATAAATATCAATTTGAAGCATATTAAGATATACCTATTATGAAGACTTAATATTTACATTCATTGTGAATGAGGTTTCATATGCTTTGCTATGGGTATTTAAATATTAATTCCCATTTCTTCTTATACCCTTATCATAAGATTCTTTAGAAACATATATTTTGAATGCAGGATTAATATCTTAAAGTCAAGATTTTTGCTTTTGATTTCTTAGAACAAGCAAAGAGTTAAAAACATTAATATTTTGTTCTAAGAGGCACCGTTTGGCTTGTCATAGCAACATCATCATCACAAGTTGTGTCCATAAGCATTATCTATTATGTCAAGATGACATTTGCAATTATCTAAATCACAATGATCATTCATGATTTGAACATATGAATCAAAGCCTATTTTAAACCAATGAATCCATAATGATCATGATGAAGCATGTTAAGTGATTCTCAATATGAAAACATTTTCTTAAAAATGAATGCATGATTAATATTTCAAGTCTTTTTAAAGATATCAATTTGAGCAATTTTATAACATTTTGTTCTTTGCAAGCATTTTTAATAGTCATATCACCAATGAATTATTTTGCTTGCTTATCATCAAGAATTATGCATGCAATTATCATTATCTATTTGTGTTAACACAACATCATGCTCAATGATGAAATAGTTAAAGCATGTCCATGATGTAATGATAGAACAATAGAATGATGAAATGCAGTGATTGTAATCATTTAAACACATGATTTCTATCTAGATAGATGTTTAAAAAAAAATCATGTAAACATTGTACAATAGGGATTTCTAAACTTGATTTTTAATTTTATCTTATTTAGAGAATGATGTCATTTATATTCAAAAAAATCTTCAACTTGTTTTGTAAAAACAGTCATTAACAACAGATAGATAGCCATTGATCAATCAGTTGTTCAGTAATTTCACTGCAGACTGAAATCAGTGACCAGTTCGGTCGACGATTTCTTGACCGACTGACTGCTCGGTCGACGATTTCTCGACCGACAAGGTTTCTGTTTTACCTACAGAACTATTTATTGATTTCAAGTAAAATGTAGACTATGTCTAAATCAATTATGCAGTTTAAGAATCACTTTTAGTTGAGATAAAACATGTGAATATCAAAGTAACATTTAGATCAACTCTCAACTTATCATATTCAAAATTTTAAGTTTTAAGGACCTTAATTGAGATAAATTTTCAAGTTAGAAATTTTAGTTACTTGAATCATTTTGTTACCCCTTTCTGTTAAGTCGAGATAGACATAAGGATGTGCAATTTAAAGTATTCAGTCATATCTCAACTTAGTCTAATCAATTCAATTTGGGGGTTTCGGAACCCATACTAACTCAACATTCCTTTTCTTGTATGGGCATGAAAAGGAGTAATGTCCAAGACGAGAGCAATAATGGCAACATATAGAATCAACCTCAAGTCTTTTTCTATGGTTTTGTTCTAGGTTGTTCTTTGGTACAAATGTGGCTTGATGTGCTCGTGTCTTTCTCCAACTAGGTTGTTGATGAGTTTTCCCTTTGGGCTTATAACCTAGTCCTCTTCTCCCTATTTGATGATAGGAATTATCCAATATTCTATCAAGGATTCCATTGTTGCTTAACCTACTAACTTCTTGTTGCAACTTTACGATCTCATCCATTCTTTTCTTAATATCTAGTTTTGCTTGATCTAGATTAGATGATAAAGAATTCCTTTCTTTCACTATACTATCATAATCTAGATGTGTACACAAAATAGGTTGTTTTTGAAAGTCATTTAACTTTGTAAGTAATTCAACCTTTTCTTGATATAGAAGATCATAATTTGTTTCTAGAGTAAAAATCTTCACTTCACTACTACTTAGAGATAATTTCAAAGTACGGTTTTCAGAAACAATGTCATCTTTTTCAAAACCAAGAGTATTCAATTTAGCATATAAATCGTCATTTTCAGATGTAAGAGCAAGAAGTCTAGCATTTAACTCATCGTTTGTTTTACTAGATTTCTTTAATTTCTTCTTGCACTCAATATACTTATTGTGAGTTTCTTCAAGACTAGAAATTAGCTCTTCTTTTGATAAATCAAGAAGGCTTACCTCTTCTTCTTCTTCCTCATTGGTTGTAGCAATGAAACAATTCTTATGGACCTCTTTCTTCTTTTCTTTCCATGGACAGCCGATTGTTGTATGGTTCGTTCCTAAACACCAATTGCAGCTTGTTGAAAGTTGGTCCAAGTTGCTCCTTTGTCTGCGGTCGTAGTCACCTCCACCCTTCATTCTTCAAGACCTGGTTAGGGTTCCTTGAAGCCTGCTCTGATACCAATTGAAAACTACAAGAGGGGGGGTGAATAGAGTTTTATAGAGATTTTAATAATTAATTAAACTCAAACAACCACAATGAAAATATTGGAGAAGGAGACACAGGGTTTAGAGTGGTTCCAACTATAGCAAATACTATAGCCGTCAGTCCACTACCCGGTTGCTTACCCAACCGGGATTTGAAAAGAAATTTATTTTATTACCTCGCAAGGACTTTACATAAAATACAATTTCTTTTCCCAAACCCTTCAAGCAGCCTTCACCCAGAAGTAATCGCCCAACCTTGAAGCAACCTTCCCTTGAAGTAGGTGCACCAACTCCCGTTGCACCAGCCTTCTGAAGTAGCTTCCCGTGCGATAGCCTTCTTGAAGTAGCTTGAAGTCCCCTTCTCCACCTGAGAAGTCAACCCTCTCCAATCCGCAGCCTCCAACCCTAGGAGTAGCAAGGAGAGTACAAAAGATAAAAAGGAACAAGAAGGAAAATAGAAATTACAATACCGTTGTAAGCACAAGGCTTGATTTTCCTATATCAAGCGTTTATATCTCCTAACCAGTGTGTATGACAATGTGATTGTAGTGGATAGGAGATACTAGCCTATAGGACACGAAATGGGAGCAATAGAAATGAATGGCAAGTGTAGGAATTGCTCTATTGCTCTAAAACAGATTGCAAGTGTGTATTCAAGCTCAAGTATAGCAGAAGTATATCTCAGGTGTCTTTTGGTGTCCTAAGGCATGTCCTATTTATAGGAGTGGCCTATGGATACTTAAGGACGTTCTAGACAACTTCTAGGGGCTTCTAAGTGCTTAACTAGCCGTTAGATATAAGTTAAGTGCATTAGTAACGGCTAGTTACTTTATTTTGCAGTTGCTGTCAAAGACCATCTCGGTCGACAATTTGTCGACCGAGATACCTACTCGGTCGAAGTTTTGTCGACCGACAGGCTCTCTGGATCAACGTTCATTTGCAACTGCCAACAACCTTGTCAGCTGTGTCTAACGGCTACTTGGGTCAATCTCGGTCGAGAAGTTTGTCGACCGAGAGTGTCTCGGTCGAGGAGTGTGGTCGACCGAGATTGACTCTGTTTTCAATCTTTTAATTAACCACTAAGCATGTGTATGAGTGTGCATATGTGATCCTATTTGAAGGGGATGACCTATCTAAGTGTGGTGATTAGCTAGGAGGATCCAACGCTTGATTTACATGCAATCTAAGTACTTGTACATTATATATTTGTACAAGTTTTTACAACAGTGATTACATTGCATGGAAATATAAATATGTAATCTTTTTGGATTTTCCCTAGTTGCTTTGTCATCCGCCTTAATCCTGCACACTCAAGTAGCACGTTAGATCAACAAGAATGAAATGTTTGTCATCATCGAAACAAAGGGATTTATCATAATGTCCAATTTATCCAACATAAGCAACTTACTTAAGCAAAACTTCTAGGGTTAGGCCATAACCCAGGTCAAGGATGTTACAGATATACTCTATCTTCAACTTGGAATTCTAAAGGTCTTCGCCGTTTATCAGCGTATGACTTCTGTCTATCCTGTACAACCTTTAACCGTTGTTGTATTACTTTAATCTTCTCAGTTGTCTGTTGTACTAATTCAGGACCCAAAACTTGGTATTCTCCTGTTTCATACCAGCATAATGGAGATCTACAACATCTACCATATAATGCTTCATATGGTGCCATATCAATACTGTGATGATAACTATTGTTGTAAGCAAATTCTATTAAGATCAAGAATAGATCCCAACTTCCTACAAACTGAAAGACACATGCCCTAAGCAAATCCTCCAAGGTTTGTATAGTCCTCTCAGATTGTCCATCTGTCTGGGGGTGAAAGGCGGTACTAAACCTTAATGGCGTATCCAATGCTTTATGTAGTCGTTCCCAAAAATGACTCATGAACTGGGGACCTCTATCTGAAATAATTGTAGCTGGAACCTCGTGTAATCGCACTATCTCATCTATATAGATCTGTGCAAGTTTCTCAACAACATAGGTTGTTTTGATAGGAAGAAAATGTGCTGACTTAGTCAACCTATCAACTATCACCCAAATGGAATCATGACTTTTGGCTGTTCTAGGTAAACCAACCACAAAGTCCATGGTCACATGATCCCATTTACACTGTGGTATAGGTAAGGGTTGCATTGTTCCTGTGGGCTTTTGATGTTCAACTTTAACCTGCTAACACACTGGACACCGCATAACAAACACAACTACATCTTTCTTCAATCTGGGCCACCAATACATATCTTTCAAATTATGATACATTTTGGTGCTCTCTGGATGCATTGCATACATAGATGAATGAACTTCCTCCATGAATAACTTCCTTAAGTTATTGGCATCAGGTACTACCATCCTACCATGGTAATAGACTACTTCTTCATTTGACTCATGAAAACCATCCCGTTTCTCATTACCGTACTCTGATCTTATCTGCTGAATCACAATATCAATCTGTTGTGTTTCTTTGATCTGTTGTTTCAGAGTAGGTTTCACTTGCATTTCAGCTAACAATCCATCTAACAAGGATACTTTAAGCTGTACATTGTTTTGCCTCAAAGAGACAAGCATGTCTCGTTTAAAGCACACTAAAGAGTTCAACTATGTTTTGTCTATGATTGGTGACGATGATTTTCTACTTAGTGCATCAACCACTACATTAGCCTTTCCCGGATGATAATCAATTGTACAATCGTAGTCCTTGATTAACTCCATCCAGCGGCGTTGTCTCATGTTCAACTCATGCTATGAAAAGATGTATTTTAGGTTCTTATGGTCCATGAAAATTTGGAATGTCTCCCCATAGAGATAATGTATCCAGATCTTCAATGCATGAACCACTACAGCCAATTCTAGATCATGTGTCAGATAATTTTCCTCATGTTTCTTAAGCTGTCGAGAAGCAAAAGAAATCACTTGTTTATCCTGCAACAACACACATCCTAGACCATTCTTAGAAGTGTCATAGAAAACAATATACCCCTTTCCCTGCTCAGGTCACACTAACACATGCATACTTGTTAACCTTTCTTTCAACAACTGGAAAGAATGTTGACACTTGTCATTCTAGACAAAAGGAACCCCCTTCCTGGTTAACCTAGTTATGGGTAACACTATAGAACTGAAGTTCTTAATGAACCTCCTATAGTAGCTTGCTAGTCCTAGAAAACTGCGTATCTCTGTTGGTGTCTTTGGCTGTTCCCACTCCAAGATAGATTCTACCTTTTTAGGATCAACACGGATACCTGAGGCAGATATTACGTGTCCTAGGAAAGACACTTCTGATAACCAGAATTCACACTTGCTAAACTTGGCATATAACTTGTGCTCTCTCAGTAAAGTCAGGGCCTGACGAAGGTGTTGCTCATGCTGTTGATCATCTTTACTGTAAATCAGGATATCATCTATAAAGACTACTATGAATTGATCAAGGAATGGCCGAAAGATTTTGTTCATGAGTTCCATGAATGCAGCTGGTGCATTAGTTAGTCCAAATGACATTACTATGAACTCATAATGACCATACCTTGTTCTAAAGATTGATTTAGGTATGTCACTCTCCTTGATATGTAACTGATGGTATCCTGACCTCAGATCTATTTTAGAGAATATAGTTGCACCACACAACTAGTCAAACAAGTCATCTATCCTTGGCAACAGATATTTGTTCTTTATGGTTACTTTTTTTAGCTGTCTATAGTCGATGCATAATCGCATAGACTTGTCTTTATTTTTAACAAAAAGAACTGGAGCACCCCAAGGTGAAGTACTCGGTTGAATAAAACCCTTTTCAAGCAACTATGTAACTATTTCTTGTGTTATACCATCTTAGCAGGTGCCATTCTATATGGTGTTTGAGATATAGGTTGCGTACCTAGGATTAGATTAATCTCGAAATCAATCTCTCAGGATGGAGGAACACCTAGAAGTTTCTCAGGAAACACATCCTCAAACTCCCTAACAATCGGAACTTCAGAAAGACTAGGACTCTCTGTTCTGGTATCTACCACAAGTGCCAAGAATGCTTCACATCCTTGTCACAACAATTTCTCAGCTATCATTGCTAACACTAGATAGGTCGGAAGAATCTTTTTGTCCCCCTAAAAGATCCATGTATCACCATTGTCTGAGAACATAGCCTGCTTTGAACTGCAATCCAAGACAACCTTATACTTTTCTAGGGTGTCCATCCCTAAGAATTATGTCGAACCCATGCATCTCAAGTGGTATAAGATCCACCTGAATGCTATGTTCTGAAAAAGATAGAACACAGGGAGAACATACCTCCCACAAAACTGCAGATCCAACTAATAGAGTTTCTAATAACAAGTTATATTCTCTATGACTGACAGTCATATTGTAGTCATGAATCACTTCTCGAGTGATAAAGGAATGCATAGCACCCAGATCAATCAAAATAGATACAAAATAGGATGAAGACATATCAGAATGAAATAATTCCATCTGACCTATCACAACTTGTGGGTTGACCACTGCTTCCGGCTGATTCATAGCATAGAATCTTGTCATTGCTGGTTGTCGACTACTCGCCCTGTTGTTGGGTGCAAATGAACCAGCTTGGGACACCTATCCACGTCCTCATGTGCCACTACTAAACTGTCACTTCTGAGAGCCTTGTTGACTCTGCCTCGGTGGTTGGGTTACACTCACGTCTCTAGCCAGGCAATCTTTTATTAGATGTCACATCTTCCCACATTTATAACAGATTCTGTTCTCCCACTGTGGCCTAGATGGTCCTGTTACTGACATTGATGTTGAGCTGTGGGATCCCTCTGGTGGTAAACTATGACCTCTACCCTTACTGGATGTCCACTGTGTCTGAGTATTAAACCTTAGTGGTACTGTTGGTGCAGAAAACCTTAGTTTCTTAAAGCTTTCAGACCTCTGTCCTTGGAACTGTGTATACACTTTCTTACTGTTGGCTTGACGTTTCTCAATCACGGACCTTTCTATCCGCTTAACTGACTCCAAAAAGATGGCAAACCTCTCTCTATTCTCTAGAGAAGATGCGGGTGTGGTCAAATCAACATTCAAACCCTTCTCAAAATGCCGAATCCTCTCCTCATCTGTAGTAGCCATGTGCGGACAAAACCATAGAAGCTCCATGAACTTAGCTTCATACTCACTAATGTTTATTAGTCCTTGCCTTATCTTCTCAAACTGAGAGATTTTCTTGTCCAGATAAGTCTTGGGAAAATATCTATTAACAAACTTTCATCAGAACTCTCTCAATTCGACCTCAACACCTGGCCTTTTTCCCTCTTCTATAGCCCACCAATGACCAACACTTCCTTTTAATAGGTACACTGCATGCCTAACCTTCTCAGCTTCTAGGATATTAAGAATTCTAAAGGCCTTTTCCAGCTCAGTCAGCCATAAGTCTGCGTCTGCTGGGCTAGCTGTACCAGTATATTCAGTGGGTCCTACCAGTCGAAGCCATTCAAAAGTCTTGCCAGCTCCATGTCTCTCATCGGGGACTGGTGCCCTAGGTGCAGGTGGTGGCATCCTATCCGCCATATGTGTCATTATCGCCATGAAATGCCCAAAGAGGGCATGGAAAGCTGGGTTTTCTATCGAAGCTTGATCAAGCTGGGGATTCCCAGGTACTAGTTCCTCTCTATCCTGATCCCTTGCACCTCCTCCTGGTGTAACAACACTGCTTTCAATAACATGCTTTTCATGTGATCCAGCCATCTTCAAGGTTTACTTCTCCTGAGAGCAGAAGTCACTATCAGATAAACTAGAAGACACTAGAGCAGACTCAATGACCTTAATCCTATGTCTCTATAGACTCAGCGAACCTTAGGCTCTGATACCAAAACCTTGTGATGACCCGACAACAAATCAGACCATCACTGTGTAATTAATTGTGGAATTAACCATAATCAATAGAATAACAAAAATCACTAAAAATTAAAGCCTTTTGCAAAGAGATCGAATTCTAGGAAACTCTTAAAAAGAGAACCAAAGTACTGTATACATAATGGTTTACATCATACATACCATGTACCATCTCTTCTCGAGGAATATATTTACAATAGTCGCTTTGTCAAAAATATTCATAAGCAACATAAAACTTCGAGGCATTCAAGCCAAAATCTCAGATCGATCATGAAACACTAAGTACTGACTCCAAGGACCTAAAAGTACAGAGACGACACATAGGACACATATCTACAAGACACGACAGTCAGTATCTCCACCTGAGATGTTACTGCTGTCCCTGATGCTACTATCCTTCCCCTATTGTATGGTCCCTACCACCTCGTCCGCGTCCACCTAAAAATGTTGGTGACCAATGGGGTGAGACCATGTCCCAGCGAGAGATATAACTCTCTGCCAAAAATGTTATTATTGTAGATAAGTAGTAATAATTTGAGTAGAGGATTCTTTATTATTAATAAGCTTGATAAATCACTATTTAAGCAGAATAGAGCAATATCATCAATTGAATAAGGAATATGAAGAACATGTATAACATCGATCCATTTTAGGATACATTAAGCAATGTAACATCAACCAATGATTTCCACATTTCATCCTTAAGCAAATACACTACACGACTAATTTACATTTTACAATCACACTTATGCGCTGAGGAGATGAGGTATACCGCTCATACTTCAACCGACCACGACGGCGTAAAGAATCACTTCCATACCTAGGTCAATGGAAGAGCCAGACTCCATGACCTCATCCGTCTCAGTCAGTGCGAGACCACATGCATGACATCTCGTGTCTCTACTAAATAGCTTTCCAGGGTATACTGGCAACATCACTATAGAGCTACAATGGAGGCTGTACTATCTTCGCAATTGAAAGATTTCATGTTTATCTCACATCGATATGGCATTAATCATCATCGGGAGATTCATGATACATCCATCCCGGCACATATAATGAAGGATTGAGAGATCTCGTGTTTATCTCACGTCAACCCCACATTAGGGCGTAAGGATATTCGTGCCCATTACCCCCACATATTAAAAAATATGCCCTCCAGGAGACCCCGTGGGAAAACCTATTTCACCATCAACAGCTACTGACGATGATGGATCTATGGCCAGGGCTCTACATGATAAGATTTCACTTGATTAATTAAGTGCATTACCATATTCTTTTAGCATCAGCCAAGTTTTCAAACATGTATTATTATGACGAATGCTACAAAGAAAGGTGTAATACATCTATTAAGTACTTTTCAAAACTTTATAAAACATTGGGATCACAATCCCCTATCTCATTACCGGGAATTCTCATCCCTCAATAATATCATCATCATGTTTACCGGATTTGGGTATTCAAACCCTTAGTTCATCGCTGAACATTGTTATCACTTATCTGGTAGTATTACCTCGAGGTCATCTGACCAAGGTATACATTATACTTGTTACACAAGCATCTCACATAGCTTACAAGGTACATTAAACATCATAGCTCATACCTGGCTATGCTCATCAACTCCTGATACATGCATGGTTAGTATACTTGATAATAACCATATCACTTACATATCAACACTATGAAATATAAGGGTAACACCACTATTCCCTCATCAAGGTTAGGGTTTCCCATTCTTTATCATTTAGGGTTTCTCATACCATTACCCAAAATTAGGGTTAGGGTTTCCCATTCTTTATCAATTAGGGTTTCTCATACCATTACCCGAAATTAGGGTTAGGGTTTCCCATTCTTTATAAATTAGGGTTTCTCATACCATTACCCGAAATTAGGGTTAGGGTTTCCCATTCTTTATCAATTTAGGGTTTCATGATCACATTATCAAAGATCAAACCCTAATTCATACTCTACACTTATTAAAAGTATCAATGTATGCACATTACATGTTTATTACACCAGTATGAGTTTATCTCTCATCCTCTCTAGGATGTTGATTACTCCATGCTTTATTAAGTTGGCTCAGCCTTTCACTAAAGTACATGCCCCTATGCTTATCATAGTGTACTGAGTTTATTTCTTCCATAGGCATCAAATGACAATCACTCTTAAGTATACTATTCACCTAAATACTCTATAGGTACTTCCATTGTAATCAACCTTGAGATGCTTTACAAACACTCATAGGGTTGTTTGACCTTACATGGTTTTAAGACTATTTGGTCTCTAAATGGTTTGAGATTATTTAATCTTCAAACGATCTTGAAAACCCCTTTAATCCTTCAAACGGTATTGATACCCCTTTGACCTTCAAACGGTCTTGAGACCTCTTTGACCTTCAAACGGTCTTGAGACCTCTTTGACCTTCAAACAGTCTTAAGATCACTTTGACCTCTAAACGGTTTGAGACCGTTTGAACCTGTAAATGGTTTGGGACCACTTGATCTCTAAACGGTTTGAGACTGTTTGAACCTCTGAACAGTTTGGGACCGTTTGGACTGAATTAGGTTGAAACCATTTGCACTCTAAACGGTTTGAAACCGTTTGACCTTGATTAGGTTGAAACCGTTTGAACATGAAACGGTTTGAATCCATTTGACCTAGATTAGGTTGAAACCATTTGATCACTAAATGGTTTGAAACCATTTGTCCTCGGTTATGTTGAAACCATTTGAACTTTACACGGTTTGAAATCGTTTGGCCAAGGTTGTGTTGAAACCGTTTGAACTTTAAACGGTTAGAAACCGTTTGGCCATACATAGTTGAAACCGTTTGATATTGCTGATCTAGAGGTGTGTGCTAAGATGATGTCATCATCATCAAGCTTCAGACCTTCGTTCTACTAACCATACAACTGCTGAATATCAATTACTCAAGAAAAATTCGAGAAGAAGAAAAGATCAACATATATTGCAAGACTGAAATCAAATAATAATATCAATGGGATAAAGTTATATAACCTGCCTCCAAAGCAACATCAAAGCTCCATGTTTTTCGTCTCTAATGGTGAAGATGGATCCTCCAATTATCCAAGGCACGTTCTCAACCCTCTTGATGTAAAAGATTGCCAAAGTTAAGCATTGGATGGAAGAGAGAAGAAAAAAAGAGTTATAGTTTGATTTTAGCCTTCAACCAAAGGTTGAAGATGACCATGGATCTTACCTTAAGCTTGGGAAAAGATCTCCTCCTTATCCTTTCCTTCCTTGTTCGTTGGCCTAAGTGTGGAGTGAGTGTGGTGTGCAAATAGTCTTTCTAGTAGGTGAATGGTTGAGTATATATAATTGAATTTATAAGAGAGAGAGAGAGAGTAGGAGGGAAGTCATCAACCTTCCTTAATAGGTGCCACATGCCCCCTCCACTTTCTTATCTCCGAAGCTATCTTTCTTTTCCTTTAATTCCTTTGAATTATCCTTGAATTATAGTCAACCATTAAGCTCTTTAATGAATATAATATTATTATCCATTAGCACCTTTATTTTAGCGGACATTACTTTTCAATTAAAAATGTACATAGATATTTTCACCTACTTAGGATTATCTTGATGCCTCCAAGGTGTTTTGGCCGCCATTTCATTATAGGATTTCACCCATAGTTTTTCAGTTGATGGGCACTTCATTTAATTTATATATTTTTGCTACAAAATAATTTCAGGTTTCAATTATGCTTATTTCTTGATTATTTTATTATCAAGAGTATCATTTCTCAAATATGGTTCAAACAAGGCGCCCCTTTCTTTTTATTTTCTCTAAATGATACCAAGAGATAGTAGGGACACTATAGAGGTGGTATTTTACATATTCAACCCTAGGTTTTGGGTAAATTACAAATTACATAAAAACTAGTATTCAATGCACAAATATGATTCAAACAAGCTCCTTCTTGGAACTTAGGCTTCCACAAGCCATACCTTAGCATAATTATCATTCTTATGATGCTATAGTACTTGAGTAACATTTATCATGTAACATTTTGCAAGGTAACCCCTTATATTGGGTAAATTGCACTTTAGTCCAAAACAAGCAAATATTGCTTCAACATTATTCAAATAGGACCAAAATTGAAACATAAGCTATCTTTTAGTCTTAATTACTTTTCAAAAGATAAAGACAAGAATATAAAAGACTTGCTTAAGCAAAACTCCTAGGGTTAAGCTATAACCTAGGTCAGGGATGTTACAGTTGTATCTAGAAAGATTCCTCAAAATGCAACATTGATAATCTTAGTATGGCAAATTTTTTATTTCCAGTCCCTAGAACATTAAACACTATATTTGTCTTATTACAGTTACATGAGTTCCACAACAAACTTAGAAATTTTTTAGTAACATGCAACAATGTGACAGAATGCCCCCATGTTTGATCTTGACGCCCAACCATTTTGGATGGGAAGGTCTGTCCAATATTTATTGATTGTTTAGTAATGCATGAATCTTTTCAAATCTCCAATTCTGTAAACAAAGTATAGCGTTGCATTCTTGTAGCATCAGATAGAATCCAATACATCAACATCTACAAAACCATACGTGCCCTCAATTACTTCTATTGTTGTTGTTCTCTTTATTGTCTATAATTTGGTAAGATCTTGACATGTGGACAGGGAAATGTTAATGCTTCCATCATTTAGTTAGACTTGTATACATGGGAAGAGTAATTATGTGATATGTCTCAGTGAGGTGAGGTGTAAGCCTCAAGGAGTTTGAGGTATAAATATGTAATCTTACAAGTAATAACAACTACATGTAGAGAGACCTAAATTTGAAAGGGGGCCAGAAGGAATGATTTATGTGGTTTATCATAGTGCCTGCTCATGAAGGGTCCCATGTTCCAAATCAAGTAGCTGCTTTCAAAATGGTACCCTACGTGCAACTGTGTTTAAACTGATTCCTGAGTGTGTTGGGTGCCTGGTGCCCGAGAGTTTTTCGCTATTTGGGGCTCACAAAGTGGCCCTTCTATAGGGGGTGCTTTTCTTAATAATCACTTTTTTTTGGAAGGGGAACTCGTACAAGGTGTCTAACGATGATACTACTTCATTCAGGGACAAGTAGGTAAACTCATTGTTTTAATACCACATGTTATTATTGTTGCACAGAAAAGAAGGATAAGGAAGATTGGGTCATTGGGGACCTACAATTTTGGTTACAAAGGGGTACGATAAGGTATGTTAAAGGCTTATCCATAGTTGTTAAACTGGTCAAGCACTAGGCATTTCAAGCCTGGGGTGGGGGGGCTAGGTGATACCCAGGGGTTTCTAGATGGTGTGTTTTAATGATTGATGTGGTTTTTGATATCTACATTCAAAGTTTTAGATATGTAAATATTAAATAATGACATTATTAAATATTATTACATAGAATTTAGGCTAAGTTACATCTAAATGACCAAGACTAGAATTGATTAGCCCTAGTTTGAACTTGTTTGATTAAAATTTGATCTAGTTTGACGTAGTGTATCCTAATTTGGCCTAAAATAGACCTAATTTGTATAACATGACCTAATCATGCCCAATTTATGAAAAATATTCATATAGTGACCTAAATGAGACCAAATTTGGCCAAATCAGACCTAATCTTGCTAGTTAGAACTATTTCCCATACTTATGTTCATGAAATAGCCCTAATGTGCCAAAATTTGACATAATTTCGCCTTAATCAAACCTAATTTTACATGGCATGACCCAATCAGACCTATATTCCCCAAATATTCCTTATGTTGACCTAAAAAAGATCTGATTTGTCCAAATGAGACCTAATCTCACCAAATTGGACCCAAACTAACAAAATAATATATTTTCCCCCTAAATTGGACTTGTTTTGCCCAATCTGGCCTAATCTACTTAAATTTGACATAATTTGGCCTAAAATTAAATGTAATTGTGCATAACATGACCTAATCAAACCTAACTAGGCATATTTTTCTCTATATTGATCAAGATGAGGCTCTAGATGGTCGAATGAAACCTAATTCCATCACAGTAGATCTATTTCCCCCACATTAGTCCCATTTTCCCAAAATTGAAACTAATTTACCTTAATTTTACCTCGTTTGGGATAAATCAGACCCATTTCAAATATAAAGAATCAAATTGATCAAATACAAACCCCATATCAAATTTTCTTTGTAAATTTTAAATGTATTTATAATTTCAATCATTTTTTAGAATCAAAATGCATTCAATTATTGTTAATTAATTTGAACCTATTTAAAAATCTTCTCTTTATCAAATATGAAATGATTTATGTAATTTGAACAATTTTTCAAATGAACTTCCCTTTCTCAAGTTGTAAATAATTATGAAAATTTAAAACTTGTTCAAAAATTAGATTCTCTTTTCACAATTCCATAAGTTTCAGAAAATCCAAATACTATCACAAATCAAAATTGTATTTTTTTTATTTGAATGTGTTTGCAAATTAAACATTTATTCAAAAATCAGCATTCCCATATTCTGATTTATAATGTTTCCCAAATCCAATTTTTCTAAAAAATAATATCCCTCTTTGCAATTTTATATGTTCTAAAAGATATAAACCTCTTTTAAGAATCTAATCTTGATTTTCAAATTCAAAAGGTTTTGAAAATTTGAAAAATTTCCATAATCAAAATCCAATTTTTGAATTACAACTAGCTTTCTCTACTTAAATAAATATCACAATCAAAATCCATTTTTAGACTATAGTAATTTCCAAAATCCATACCGTTTTTGGAAACCAGAGACCCTTTTCCAAATGTCACATGTTCTTCAAAATTTAAACTTATTCAAAAATAAAATCTTATTTACAAGTATCAAACATTTTGGTAATCTAGACCACTTTGAAAACTTAAATCCGTTTTCAAATATTTATTTAATATAATAATTTACATAATGAAATTTCCTTTTACTATTTTCTTCTAGTAAAAATCAAAATCATATGCTAAATTCAAGATTACTTTTTTGTACAGATTTCTTCAAACACATGATATGAAAGGTTTGTACCTTACTTTCATGCACATTATCCTCTTCCCACACTCAACAATAGGACATATTTAGGTGCGTTAAAATTATAAAAATTTAAGTTTACACACACGAAAGGGTTGGAGTATGAAAATCTTAGAAATTTTAAAAATTGGATTTTGATCATTTAAAAAGGTTCAAACTTTGGAAAGGTCTAAATTTAATAACAAGGATTTTGATTCTTTTAAAGGTCCAAATTTTCATAAAACATTTAATTAAAAAATATTTTAAAGTTGTGAATCTAGGGGAAATGAAATTTGAAAAATAGATTTTGATTATTGATAAAAAATAAAATTTGAAAGATGGATTTAAATATTTCAAAAACATTCATATTTTTATTAACATTTTAAATCTAAAAATGAATTTGTAGTTTTCTATAAGGTCTTGATCTACAAAAGCATTAAATAATTGAAAAACAAATTCTTGACTCCAAAAATGAGTTTCAATTTGGGAAACATTTGAAATTTAAAAAATGCTTTGATTTCCAAAATGGTTCAAAATTAAGAAAAATATTTAAAACTGAAAAGAAGATTTTTATTTAAAAAAGGTTCATAGTTTTAAAAAAAATTGCAGTAAAAAAATATGCAGGTGTTTGAAAACATTTAAAACATGAAAATTGGATTACAAATTATTGGAGATGATTAGATTTTTTGAAATTTTGATATTTGAAAGAGGGATTTCAATTTTTCATTAACTTTTGTAATTCTGAAAGCATTTTAAATCTTAAAATAGGATTTGTGAACAACATTAAGACTCACATTAGATATTTAAAAATTTAAGAAGGTATTTGAACTTAGAAAAAGTTTTACATTTTCCAAGGCGTTTAAAACCAAAAGAAGTGTTTTTATTTTCTTCAATACGGTTTTTAATTCCAAATAGATTTGAAATTTGAAAAGGTAAGTTTGATTTTTAAAAATGCAGTGATTATAGAAAACAACAAAGATTATAAAATGGATTTTGATTTTACAAAATGGTTTCTTTATAAAAACTACTACAAATTTGTAAAAGGGATTTAAGTTATTAAAAATGTCTCAAAGTATTTAATAAATATGAGGTCCAAAAAAAAGATCTTATTTCTAAAAATGATTGTTTCTAAAAATATTGGAGTTAGAAGAAAAATGATTGTAATTTAAAAAAAAGGTTTTTCTAAAACATTTGTTGGGAATGAGATTTTAAACTAAAATTTTACCTAGAAGAAATGAATTTAACTTTTAGTAAAATTTCATATTTTTGAAAACCGTTAATATTTAAAATGGATTTTATTTTTGAGGAAACGTTTGCATTTTTGAAACATAATAAACTTAAAAAAGTGATCCTGATTTTAAAGAAGGTTTGGATTTTTTATTGCATAATTTTTTATAAAATATAATTTAATTTTAGTAAAGATTCAAACTCACAAAAACATTTAAACTGGAAAAAGGTATTTAATATTTGAAAGAGGTTGGGATTCTGACAAGAAGTGAAATTTTAAAAAAGATTCTGACTTTTAGAGGTTAATATCTTTTGATATATTTGAGGTAAATTGGAAAAATCATTTATATTTTTCATAATTGGACTCCTTTTTTAAAGGATTTGAATATCCAAACTCATAAAAATTTGGAAAAGGAGATTTTGATATATGAAACAGGTTGGGAATTCTTAAACATTTGAATCTTGACTATATGATTTGAAAGATTGTTTGTATTAATAAAATTTGATATTATAAGTAAAAAGGTATTGTCATTTCTTAAATGTTCTACATTTCAGCTAAGCCTAGAGTTCACTACTGAAGACAATGGTGACCCATGGAGATAATAGAAAGGGACTATCCTATTAGGCTAATTCAATATACATACAGTATAAGAATTCTAACAATCTCAATTTTGAAGCCCTAGGAACTTTCATGATGCATGTGAGGACTAGGCATTGAGTGATATGTATGTAAAAGGAGTTAAGAACACATGCAAATTTCCAGTCTTTGGGGAACCTGAAAAACTAGGGAGGTAATGATGGATCACATCATGAACCAGGAGGAATAGGGCAGCTTTCTTTCAAATATGTAGTGAGGGGTACCGAAAAAAAGATGCATGGGTAGATACACATTAATGTTAAAAAAATCTTTACTTCAAGGGTGCGTGGATTACTAGATTTTGACCAAAGAAGGAAGCTTTAGATGACCTTCTCAAACCCTAAAAATATGTGGTTGTCACTAATGCATCCCTACTTTAGGACTTCATCTTGTGTCTTATGCTCTTCAGTCTAATGTATACATGTTAGATTACATGTTATATTCCTCAATATGTATATTTCTGTCATATGCACATATGGACATTCTTTTCATGTTTCTCAGATACTTGGACCACATCTTGGATGGATGTGGGAGAGAGCGAGGATGATCTAGGAGTTTCTCTACCCCTAGAGAGACCCACAGAGTTCAAAGACTCCCCCAACCTACCCCTAGTGTCCGAGAGTCAAATCAAGCAATATTAATGGATGAACAAAGTTCAGGCTCAAAGTGTTGTTGTAGATCCCTGCACAACCACAATGCAAAGGAATGGTCGTGCTAGCCAAGTTAAAATGACAAAGAGAGTCTAGTTCAAGAATTGAAGAAAAATCTCAATAGAACATTCGTGCATGATAGCATAGTCGTACTACAGAGGATTCTGAATGGCAATGCTGAGCCAGACCCTAGCACGCCCATTCTGGGCAGAATGATAAGCTACTTCCTCATCCACACTGTCCATGTCATCCACCATATCTATATAGACATTTAGCCACCACGATCATGATGATCACCACATCCGTGCCACCATCCATTTAAAAAATCCAAATCAACCTATCATTTTTCCAAATTTCACCTTGGTCGTTCCACCCCACCACAACTTCTCTCCATACTATCCACCACAATCATGCTACCATAATACCTACCTAGTTTACGCACTACACTACCTATTCTACCCCAACTTGATATTGTGCTTCCCCACCACCTACATGTACATGGGTTTTGGTTGGAGCATGAGGTTATATACCTTATACCCCCTCTTAGATCCCCCATTTCACGCCTTAGCCATTCCATCATTTCCCTATCTCATTTCACCTCTATTTCACCATTTCCACCACAAAACCTTAATTTTCTAGAGTGTTGACTAGTTTCCACCACCATTCCATACTGTTCCACCTTGGGTGAGGGAGGAACACATCCTTGTAGTTGTTGGAGAAGGAGTTTTCTTCATCTACATTGATCTCCGTCGCTACTTCTACTTCTTTCTCCTGTTTTTTTTGTATTTTACATTGTCACCAGTAGCTAGGTGCCTTAGGTATGTTGGAGTCAACAATGTTGCTTTCATACCATGATGGGAGAAAGTGATATGTAAACATTGTAATCTCATTTGCAAATGAGTATGTTATGTTTCTATCTCATTTATCATAAATTGCTTTGTTGTTTGTTCTTGGAAATCATTACCTAGGATTCTAGGAAAATTGCTTATATGTAGCTAATTTTGGGAATCACTCCTAGGTCCAAGTTGTTGATCCCTAGTTAGCTTTTCACTTCCTACATTCTAATCAATTCTCCTACACCTACGTGAGAAATATAAGTAGCTGGTATACAAGTATTAAGTATAGTTATCATGGATCCTTCGCAAGGCTAGAATGTGGGTGATGTGAGGTCTAAAACCTCATTTCCACCTCCCATTAATGCCCTCAGTCCCATAATTACACTAAAAATTTCTATCTGAGAAACCTAGGATTGACTAGATCCTATTTGAATTCTACCCAAACCCTAACCCAATTGAGCCTTGCAAGGGTGGGTAGGAGGTGATAGTGACTATGTCCCCTATACACACCCACCTATCAAAGGCCACATTGTAGTTTAGGGAAATTCATTAGCATCTAGCTTGTTCTTTGGTTTGGTAATATAAATGAAGAATAATGTTTACATGTTATCTCCCCAAACCTCATTGACAAGTGCCTTCCCCTAAATATCCCACACTTCTCTTATTACACTAAAACCCTAATTATATCCTTGCTTAGCTAGTCTTTACTTGTTTAGCTCTTTACTTGCTTAGTTAGCTTCTTGCCTTACTTCTACACTATTCTTTCTTGTTTAGGTCTTTAATTGTACTATAGTCTTAATTTCTATATTAGTGTAGTGTCGATCTCTTCTTTCTTGCCTCAGAATAATTTTCTACTTCCTTCTGTTTCCTTTCCTTTTCTTGCTTAGATTGTCATTTCTTGCTTATTAGAACTAATTGCCTAGGGTTATCTTAGATTTGGATTCTTTTTTTATTTAATTGTTTGCTTGATCAACTTTAGTTTAATAATCAAAATCAACCTTCAAACTCTTCAACCCTAGACTCCACATTAGGAGCCTAACCAAAACTAGCCTAGCTCTAGTTCCCCCTTTTCTCCCTTGGGTTTGACCCCTAACTTGCCAATTTCCTATACTATAACATGACCTGTGTACTTGTGGGTGAAGTGTATTAATTTATGCAAACAAGCTTATTAGGACTTTATAAATTCAAAAGACCCCTTTGTGTGTATGAGCCTTTGAGGTGAGCATATAATCAAGACTCAATTGATTTCGGTTTGTAAACTTCAAGGGAAATGATAGACACATCAAGATTTTTGGCATCATTTCTAGGGAGAAAGATGCTCAGTCTATCTAGTTAGTTTTGCTTTGATCTTTTCCTACTTCCCTTGTCATTTCTACTCTTTATTATTTGTATTATTTGTGCATTTTTGTTTGCTAACTTGTCATATTTGGTTGTGCCTTGTACATGTGACAAGAAACCAGAGGAAGACAAGATGGAAGGACAAAATGCACCTCACAAGACACTTCATGAGTACTTCATGTCGACCTAAGGGTTATACATTGCCCATATTTTGATAATGACTTAACCATTCCATTCCTATGTATCTAACATGTTTTTTCAAGATTGAATTCAACCTTTAGGTACATGAAAAGGATCAAATTACACAAGTCCTAGCTTGTCCAAGTTCAAGTCAAATGCAATGCAAGTGTGCTAATTAGGAAATCACATTAAACGACCTTATAAGAATTTTATAATCACTTGTATTGATGATATGGCTTGTAACTAAGATGAGAATTTTTTTTGGGACATTTAATACCAAGGTTTAATCACCCAAAAGTCAATTTAGAAAATTGATCACATGATGTTCATCGGTCGAGTTGGAAACTCGATCGATCCTATGATGGATCTTATGAAGATGACCAATCGGTCGAGTTGTGCACTCACAGAACTTAACCGACCGCCTCTCTGAGCAAACTCAATTTTAGCTCATCCATCGAGTTCCCCAGAACAAACTTGACCAATATTTTGAAAATTGGCTTTATCTTTTAGTTGATCGGTCGTTTTATCTTTATTGAAACTCGACCAAACGTATTATATGAAAAATATAGAAAAAGTGATTATAACCATTGGTGACTTGTTTTGGGTGAAAATATATCCATTTCCTTGAGAAAAATGACTAAATTTTGGCCCTAAGTGTTCCCCAACTCAAGGGAGCACCCCCAACTATAAATAGGACCCCTTGGAGTTCATTCCATGTTTTCTCATTCAAGATATTCAAGTCCTTACTATAGTTGAGTGTACTACTACTAGTTGAGCCCCTTTCTCTCTCTAGTTTAGACTTCATTTCATGATTGTAAGTGAGTTAGGAATATTGTAAGAGAGCTCCACCCTTGTGCATGTAAAGCTCTCATCTTCTCCTACTTACCTATCTCCTTCCTACATGAAGAAAAGGTGAAGCAAGCTCCATCATGTGAAGAAAGAGATGTAGCTAGTCGTCTTCAAGGTTAATGAAGAGAAGGTGATCTTCTCCAAGTGAAGGAGAAGGCAAAGGCTGAAGATCCAAGAGGAGTGGCAAAGTCCTTGAAGGAGGAAGACTTGTGCTTGAGTGGGTAAGACCTTGTTGAAGGCTGAAGACTCTTACAAAGTGGGTAAGTCCTTGGTAAGATGGATAATCCTTGTGGTTGGATGGGTAAGTCCTTTGGTGGTCTTGTGTTGTAACTCATATTGGCGATATAATATAGAAAAGCACTTACAAAGTCCTAAAGGTTGACCTCTCTAGGTATTGGACTGACTCACTTCTAGTTTGAAGTGTGGAACCACTCTACATACCTTGTCAAGTGCTTGCTATCAATCTCTCTCTTCCTTGCCATGCTTATTAGATAGGACTTAAAATTGCACTTAATCTTTTGCATTGAACTTGATATAATTTGAAGGTCTAATATGTTTTATGAGAAATTTTGTAGCTCTATTCACCCCCCCTCTAGATCCCTTAGATCCAACAAGTGGTATCAGAGCTAAGGATTTTCTCCAACACTCTCCCACGAGATGAGAAGATGGGTGAAAACCTACTTGGTTCTCTCAACCTAGAGGGAGGCTTCTCCATGCATCCTCTAGTCTTTGATGGCACCAACTTCCTCTATTAGAAGAGTTGTATTCATTTCTACATTCAAGGGATGAACTTTGACATGTAGAAGGTGATGGCCACACCCTACAAGAAGCCAACCAGAGCTATTGCAACATGGAGTGAAGTTGCACTCAAAGAAGCCAAACTCAATGCAAAATCCATACACATCCTCTACGCAACCCTCACCCCTACAGAGTTCAACTGGATCTCATATTGGGACACCACCTGTGATATTTGGGACAAGATGTGCATCACCAATGAAGGCATAAAGCAAGTCAAGGAGGAAAATATCTACATGTTGAACAACTTTCTAAAGGACTTCAAGATGCATAAGAAAGAAGGGATTGTAGAGATGTACTCAAGACTTAATGTCATCATCAATGGGCTGGCTGCATTGGGCAACACTTTGGATAGAGGTGTAATCAACTCCAAATCTTGAGGACTCTTCTAAAGAGATGGGAATCAATGGTCACCTCCATTGAAGAAGTGAGGAGCCTTGGTGACATCCCAAATGAAGAACTCATTGGCAAGCTTCAAGCTCATGAGCCTAGACATGACAAGCAAGAAGAAGAAGCCAAGCAAGAAGAGAAGAAGCCAAGAAGATCAAAGATAGTGCTTTCAAAGCACAAGTTGAGGATGTCATCCTTCAAAAACAACTTGCTTTACAAACTTCTCCCTCCTCCTATAGTGAAGATGAAGGCCCTAGTGAGCATGAAGCCAACTACATCAAGGACAAACACTTCAAGGGAAAGCAAGCCTCCTCCTCTTGTACTCCGAGATGCTACAAATGTGGTCAAAAGGGGTACTAAAAGAGTGAATGCCCCAAGTCAAGAAAGTCACACCACAAGGGCAGCTCAAAGAAGTAAGAGGAATACAAGAAGGAGAGAAAATACAAGAGGGAGGACAAGAAGGGGAAGAGACACAAGATTGCAGCTCATGCAGCTTGGGAAGCTTCATCTTCAAGAAGCTCAAGCTCCAAAGAAGATGGAGAGTGCCACCTTGCTCTCATGGCCTCTACTAGTGAAGATATTTGTGAGGTAAGTGAGGTAATCTTGAATGAGTTATCTAAGAAAGTTTTTTTTGACATGCTTATTTCTGCTCGTTCATCTTTTTCTAAGTGTAAATCTAAAAGAAAATGGTTAGGAAAAATTATTGATGATCTTTATGCTAAGCTTGAAATTCTTGAATTGAATGAGAAAACCAACCTTGAGAGTATTGATAATTTGCAAGGGCAATACCTTGATCTTAAACTCCAATACAATGGGGTTGTAGTTGAGAATGGTATCTACCTTAAGAACATTGAAAATCTTAAGGAAGAAACCCAAAATTTCCTTCAAGAGCTTAAAATGCTTAAAACTAAAAATTATGAATTTAAGCTTCTTATTGATGATCATAGAGAAGAGAGAGAGATTTCTATCTCAAAGAAATCCAAATGCTCAAATATGAAAATTCTAGGTTGCTTGTCAAGTAAATGATCTATCTTCTAGACCTTTATTGCCTAGTGTTAATGTTGCTTCTATCTCTCTTGAAAAAGATTCCTATTTAACTAAAGCTTTATGTCTTGAGACTGATCTTGTGAATGATAGGGATGACATATTTAGTTTTTCTTAAACCATTGTTTCTTTAAATGATGATATCCATAGATTGAAAGCATCCCAACAAAAATTTCTCAAAGGGAAGAACTCGCTAAATGAAATCCTTGACCATTATACCAAACAAAGTGGTACTAGTGGTTTGGGATTTGTAGGGGGAGCATCAAAGGGCAAGAGCAAAGCCAAAGGTAAGAAAAAGAGCAAGGAGACCTCTTTCTTTGTAGGAGAGTCTTTTGGAACTAAGAATCCTATGGTTTGTTCTCACTGCAAATGTGATGATCATTACTCTACTTATTGTTCTTACAAGCCCAAGGGGACCAACCCAAAGATAAAATGGGTAACCAAGCTAACTCTGGATCCCAAAGTTTATGTTGGGAATTGGCATTCTCCTTTCTTGCAGGAAAAGGGTAGATGGATTGTTGATAGTGGCTGCACAAAGTACATGACCTGTGACATAAGCTATTTCAATAATTTCACCAAAAAGAAAAGAGGATCAGTCACCTTTGGGGACAACAAGAAAGGTAAAGTCAAAGGTGAGGGTGATGTAGGTGAATCCCTATGCATCAATAATGTTCTTTTTGTGGATGGCCTACATCACAATTAAATTAGTGTAAGTCAACATTGTGATAATGGTTACCTTGTTCTTTTTACTTCCTTTAAATGCTTGATTCTAGATTCCCTCACCTACCAAGTAATATATAAGGGAACTAGAAGTGGTAATATTTATGTTATTGTTCTTGACTCTATTAAGCTTGTTGTGGGTAGATGCCTAGTAGTCAACTCGAATGATATTTATCTTTGGTACCACCGACTTGGTCACATAAATATGAATCAGTTGAAGAGTTGAGCAAAAAGGACTTGGTCAAGGGACTTCCTAAATTGGATTTTGAAAAGTATGAGTAATGTCAAACTTGTACCCAAGGAAAGCAAACCAAGTACTCTTTCAAATCTAAAGGAGTCCTTAGTACTAAGAGAGATCTTGAGCTTCTTCATATTGATCTATTTGGACCAATGAGAACTAAATCGCTTCATGGTTCCAAGTATTGTCTTGTCATTATTGATGATTTTTCCAGATATACTTGGACCTTCTTTCTCATTTTTAAAAGTGATACGCTTGATGTTATCTCAAGCTTTTGCAAATGAGTTGAGAATGAAGCTTCTTGCCACATTGTTTCCATCCGCAGTGACCATGGGGAGAATTTAGAAATGAGATTTTTGAGCATTTTTGTTTAGAATCGGGTTATGCACACAACTTCTCTTCACCTCAAACACCTCAACAAAATGGGATTATAGAGAGGAAGAATATGTCTTTACAAAAGATGGCTAAGACCATGCTTCTAGAGTATGATACTCCTAAGAAGTTTTGGGCTGAAGCTGTCAGTACCTCATGTTTTGTGTTAAATTGGATTTTTGCTCATCCTTCACTGAAGAAAACCCTATGAGCTATGGCGTGGTAGGAAGCCTTCTATCGAGTATTTCGATTTTTCCAGATGTCCTTGTTTTGTTTTGAATATGAAAGATTCTTTCGACATGTTTGATCTAAAATCTTACAAGGCTTTCTTTCTTGGCTATAGCACTACTAGCAAGGCTTATAGAGTTTTTTATATTGATCTTGCTAAAGTAGAAGAATCTATTAATGTAAAATTTATTGAAACTAACCCCTATATTCCCAAAGATATTGTTCCAAATGATAATGTTGCAGGTGAAGAAATTCCTATTCTAAAAGAAATCAGCATCACCCAAAAGGGAAAAGAGGTGGTCACTCAAGAAGAAGACAAAGATGATGAGAAGAAGGATCCAACCCTCTGATTCGCAAAGATTCATCCAAAGGAGCTGAGTTTAGGTGATCCATTTGAAAGAGTGAAGATGTGGGCTGAATTCAACAAAGAACAAGCCAAGAATGCCTTCATCTCACAACTCGAGCCTAAGAATGTTAAGGAAGCTCTTCATGATGAAGAATGGATCCTAGCTATGCAAAAAGAGTTGGAGCAGTTTGAGAAGAACAAAGTTTGGACCCTTGTGCCAAGATAAAGTGATAGAAAGACCATAGGTACCAACTGGGTCTACCGCAACAAGCTTGATGAAAGCGGTAAAGTGGTAAGGAACAAAGCAAGGTTAGTGGCTCAAGGCTTCAATAGGAAGTTATATATTTTGATGAAACATATGCACCTATAGCTAGACTTGAGTCCATTTGTATGTTGCTTGCCTTTTCTAGTTATAAAGACTTTCTTTTATATCAAATGGATGTTAAAAGTGTGTTTTTGAATGGTACCATTGAGGAGGAAGTGTACGTTGCACAACCTCTAGGCTTTGAACATGATGGTCTACCTAACCATATTTATTTATTGCAAAAAGCTCTCTATGGACTCAAACAAGAACCAAGGGATTAGTATGAGAAATTAAAGAACTTTTTGTTAGATCATGGTTATATCATGGGCAAAGTGGATTCTACCATATTTCTAAAATACACTTCTAACAATTTTCTTATCATACAAATATGTGTTGATGATATCATTTTTTGGAAAAACTACCTTAATCTTTGCAAAGAATTTGGTGATCTTATGCATAGTGAATTCGAGATGAGTATGATGGGTGAACTCACATTCTTACTCGATTTTCAAATTAAAAAAACAAAAGATGGAAACTTCATCAACCAAGGCAAGTACACAAATGAACTACTCAAATGCTTTGGGATGGAGAATACCAAGCCGATGGACACACCTATGTCAAACATCGCCAAACTTGATAAATATGAAGAAGGTGAGAAGGTAGATGAGAAGCTCTATAGAGGTATGATTGGAAGTTTACTTTACTTAACTGCCTCTAGACCTAATATAATGTTTAGTGTTGTCTTGTGTGCTCAATTTGAATCAAATCCTAACAAATCACATCTAATAACTGTTAAGAGGATTTTAAGGTACTTAACCAAAACCCAAAATTTTGGACTATGGTATCCCAAGTCAAGGGACTTTATTCTTACTACTTATAGTGATGTCGATTATGCAGGGTGCTTGATTGATAGAAAGTGCACAAGTGGCACTTATTTCCTCCTAGGACCATGCTTGGTGTCTTGGTTCTCTAAGAAATAGAGCATAGTGGCATTATAAGCTATTGAGGCTGAGTACATTGCAGTCGAGAGTTTTTGTGCCCAGGTCCTATGGATGAAGCAAATGCACCAAGACTTTAATATTCATTTTGATGCTTCTCCTATCTGTTGTGATAATACTAGTGCAATTAACCTATCATACAACCCTATCTTGCATAGTAGAGATAAATATATAGAGGTTTGCCATCACTTTCTTTGTAATCACATTGCCAAGAAGGATATCTATATCATGCATGTGGACACAGAAAATCAGTTGGCGGACATTTTCACTAAACCTCTAGCTAGAGAGCAATTTAACTTGATTAGATCAAAATTTCTTATAACTACTTTGATTGAATCTGATATGCCTTCTAGCTAGTTGTCAACTATCCTATATGTCTTATCTCTATTTTGATCATCTTTGCATGCTAATATGCTAAAAACCCTTTTTCATGTTTATTTTGCCTTATTTTTCTCTTATTTTTGGATTTTTTTCACAAACACATGTTTTATCGCAAAATAGTACCCAATGATGATTGATATGTGCCTAAGTATGTTTAATATACATAATGAACTTGAAAAATAAATTTCATTAGCACTCAAATGGCTAGAAATTGAGTTTGTTAGTTTTAGGTCAGGTTGACCATCGATCGAGTTGCCAACTCGATCGATCGATGGTCGAGAGCTTTTTGAAAAAGCCAATCGGTTGAGTTTCTGAGTTCACAGAGATCGATCGATGGCTGGGTTGGAGCACTCTTAAAGTTGGGTTCAACTGACTATTCTCCTTCTCAACTAGAGAAAAGTCGAATGATTCCACTTTCGTTAGCCCTAATCTCTCCACCCTCACCCTTCCCTTCCTCAACTTATCCCTAATCCGACCTACCTAGACCATAGTTGACCTTCCCCCTTACTAAATCTAGGTGTGTGAACATATTTGGTGGTGTGTTTTGTGCTTTTTCCTTCTCCTTCCTCTCTATTCTGTCTCCATGGCTTCAAATAGAAGGAAGAGAGATGCCCCTAGATATGCACCATCTTCTTCTTCATCTTCCTACTTGATCCCCTTTGATGAGACTCTCTTTATCTCAAATGAGGTTGTTAATAGGTATAAGGACCTCCTTCCCCAGAATCCTTTCCCTTTTCACGCTCTCTTTGAGCCTAGCCCTAGACACCAAGAGGTCATCGATCAAGTGGCGAGGTTGTTACATGTTCACCATCTCTCAGCCCTGAGTGATGAACGTGTGCTACAAAAATTCCATGATGAGCACGAAAGTAGTTCAAGAATTCTACGTGAACTTGCGTTGGAATTATGACACCCTTGTACCCCCTCCTAATACTCAAGTGATGCTAATGTCTATGATATCAGGAAAGAAATTCCAAGTCTCGGAGGATACACTGAACATCTTTTTCTTAGGTACCGATGAGACTAACACCTGGTGTAAGGATTACAATGAGTATTTTGACCTTCTTGACCCTGAGGCTTTCTACAAGCAATGCAATCTCACTCTTCCTAACATCCATCGTTACTTGAATAAACCTTAGTTCCTCTATAAAAAGAAGAGCACCCTTCCCTCCTCTGCCTTGGATCTCAAGAGGAGCATCCTTTCCCTAGTGGTTAACTACAACATCCATCCAAATCAAACGAATGTTGCAGAGAACACTACGGTAATCATGTATTGCCTCTTAGAGAATGTTAGAGTCAAGTAGTCTAGATACATCCTCCACCATATGAATTGCTTTGACTCAGGTAAGAATACCCATGGCACCCACCCTCCCTACCCTTCCTTGATATGTGGTCTTTTTTAGTTTGTCACTGAGAATTCTCTCTCCCATGACTTTCATTACAAACCTACCTAAAAGGGATTATGTATCAGTGAGACCACTATTTATAAGTCTATACCTATTCTTTCCTCCACCACACCTGGTGCCTCTGCTTCTTCTTCTGCACCTGACTCTACCTCTACCTGAGCACCTCCACCTCCTCAACCTATCTGACCTTCCCGTGCCTCATTTCATGTGTCCAATGAAGCCATCATGGGATATGATACACCAACAGACACCTTCAGGTCCAGAAGCACCTGCATCAGGACTTATGTTCAATCATATCCAACATGAACATGTCTTGTTCACATCCCTACCCAGCCTACCAGCCCTACTTGGGAAGTGATTATGCATCATATGCATACAATCACTTTTACCCTACTCCTCCACCTGCACCTTCCATTGCTCCCACATCCTTTTCTGTTGGTGGACCTACTCCTGTTGTCCTGCCTCTGACTATTGTCCCCTTCACCACTCTACTTGCCATCCTTGGCATGTCTTGGTGGACCTACTCCTTCCTTCCCACATGACAATGATCTCGATGCTCTTGGCATGTCTTGGGATGAGTAGAATGCTCGTTGGCCCAGTCGTCACTTCAATTCCTCTGTTGATGAAGACATGCTAGACCAGGCTGATGAGGAGGCTGTTGATGCTGATGAGGATGCTGATGAGGATGAGGATGATGGTGCTGCATTTGACGATGGTGATGGCTTTGATGGTTTTGCTGGTGATTCCAGTGATGAAGGCGATGTTGTTGCACCTTCAGATGGAGATGATGACTATGAGCCTGATGTTAAGGATGATGATGATATTGATATAGATAGCTTAGATGTCTAGATGTTCTTAGTTTTTAGTCTAGTTTGATGATCATATATATCTTTCTAGGCTATTTTGTATTAGAAACATCTAGGCACATGATCTGAGATGTACTATTTTATCATCTTAGTATTCATCATTTTAGCTTTGTAGTTGTTTTATGAGAACTTGCATTCTTAGTTGTACTCTATATTCTATGCACTTTTACACTTTGATCTATTATATCTTATGAGTTGGTGCCATGTTTCACCATATTTTGATTATGACTTAGCATGTTTGTTTCTCTCGTCTGTGTTTCGTGTATGTTTCGAGATTGCATGTTATGGATATATGCTTAGTTGTGCTTGGAGAAGACCTATTTTTATGCTCTTCTACCCTGATTCTTTTTTTATAATGTCAAAAGGGGGACAAAAATTCAATGTTTTGAAGCCCAACCATATTGCTTTTATTGTCTATGTGATCCTTTTGTTATTTATTATATGCTTTATCATGTGACTTGCTAAAGGACCATATAGTACATGTATGTTATATTGCTTTGTGTAGATAGACTAACTATGTAGGTTAAAGTAAGCATAGATTAAGGGGGAGCAATTCACATTGTTCAAATCTTGAATCTCCTTACAATTCACAAGACAAAGGTATAATTTCAATATCCTTTTCAATATGATTGAGGAATGGTTTGTCATTGTCAAAAAGGGGGAGAATGTTGACCTGAGGGCTATATATTTCCCATATTTTGATAATGACTTAACCATTCCATTCCTATGTATCTAACATGTTTGTTCAAGATTGATTTTAGGCTTTAGGTACATGAAAAGGATCAAATTACACAAGTCCTAGCTTATCAAACTTCAAGTCAAATGCAATGCAAGTGTGCTAATTAGGAAATCACTTCAAACGACCTTAGAAGAATTTTGTAAAAACTTGTATTGATGATATGACTTGTAACTAAGATGAGAAAAATTTATGGGACACTTAATACCAAGGTTTAATAACCCAAAAGTCAATTTAGAAAATTGATCATAGGTTGTTCATCGGTCGAGTTGGAAACTCGACCGATCCTATGATGGATTTTGTGAAGATGACCCATCGGTCGAGTTGTACACTCATAGAACTTGACCGACTGAATCTCTGAGAAAACTCAAGTTTAGCTCATCAGTCGAGTTCCCCAAAACAAACTCGATCGATAGTTTGAAAATTGGTTGTCTTTTAGTTGATCAATCAATTTACCTTTATTGAAACTTGACCGAATGTACTATATGGAAAATGCAGAAAAAGTGATTATAACCATGAGTGACTTGTTTTGGGTGAAAATAGATCCGTTGACTTGAGGAAAATAGTTCTATTTCGTCCCTAAGTGTTCCCCAACTCAAGGAAGCACCCCCAGCTATAAATAGGACCTCTTGGAGTTTATTCGAAGTTTGCTCATTCAAGATATTCAAGTCCTTGCAATAGTTGAGTGTGCTACTACTCCTTGAACCCCTTTCTCTCTCTATTTTACACTTCATTTCATGATTTTGAGTGAGTTATACATATTGTAAGAGAGCTCCACCCTTGTGCCTGTAAAACTCTCATCTTCTCCTACTTCCCTATCCCCTTCCTACATGAAGAAAAGGTGAAGCAAGCTCCATTAAGTGAAGAAGGAGCTGTAGCGGGCCCTCTTCAAGGTTGATGAAGAGATGGTGATCTTATCCAGGTGAAGGAGAAGGCAAAGGCTGAAGATCCAAGAGGAGTGGCAAAGTCCTTGAAGGCAGAAGAGTTGTGCTTGAGTGGGTAAGACCTTGTTGAAGGTTTAAGACTCTTGCAAAGTGGGTAAGTCCTTGGTAAGTTGGATACTCCTTGTGGTTGGATGGGTAAATCCTTTGGTGGTCTTGTGTTGTAACTCATATTGGTGATGATATAGAGAAAAGCACTTGCAAAGTCCTAGAGGATGACCTCTCTAGGTATTAGATTGACTCACTTCTAATTTGGAGTGTGGAACACTCTACATCCCTTTGTCAAGTGCTTGCTATCAATCTCTCCAATCCTTGCTATGATTGTTAGATAGGACTTCAAATTGCACTTCATCTTTTGCATAAAACTTGATATAATTTGAAGGTCTAATATGTTTTGTGAGAAATGTTGTAGCTCTATTCACCCTCTCTAGAGCCCTTATATCCAACACGTCATACTTAAAAATTATAGATTGCCAATTGCTAATAGAGTTGATCAAATGTCAATGGAGAAGTTATCCATCCCTCCAAGTCTTTTTCGACTTCTTCCCACCTTCTATAACTTAGAGAGTGAGAACCCTTTCAAGAACACTGACAACCAGTGATGACTCAATTAGGTTGACCTTGTTCTCTTTCTCCCTCAAAGACATAATTGAATATTGGTTTGATTTGAAAAGGGACATCATGGGTTGGGAAGAGATGAATATTGCATCCTTAAGGAAATTCTATTCCATTGCAAGGTTGGCATGAATGTGGTGTTGCATAGTGAGTTTCAATCAAGTGGGTAATGAGCAATTCCATGCTGCTTGGGAGAGATTTCAAAAGATTTTGAGAAAGTATCCACACAATGAAATTCCTTTATGGATTCTTGTTCAATCCTTTTACTCTAGTCTATCTCAATTGATAAAACTACAATGGATTCTTCTTGTAGAGGAGTTTTTGTGGCTAAGCAACCCGACGATGCATGGCCCTTATTTTAGTTGTTAGTAGAAAATTGAAGCATCCGAGCTTCTAGCATGATTAATGAAGGTGAATGACCCTTTTGTCTGACATGTTCAACCTCTAGTGTTTCAATCCCATAAGGTGATGCAGATTCTTGGGGAAATGAAGATATTTATGAAGAATCAAGTGGGAAGTGTAACACCCCGCTTCCCGGTAACCCCTAATTAAGGAAGACTAAGAAGTCAGAGGCGTTATCCCAAAAATAGGATCAATGGTTTTGTAAGTAATCAAAAATTATTAATTACTTCTACGAAAGACTAAACTTTAAAGCTGGAATAAAAATTACTTTTCACATACCTTTCAAAATTAGGAAACTAGAACTTCTATCCTCAGTAAAATTCTATCTATCTATCTAAATCTTCCTTTATGAATTAACTTTACTCTTCACAAGTTCCACTTTACTATTTGTCCAATTTTAGATATTTCCTAAAATGCCAAAAAACAAAAATTCAGCCAGTATAAATGAATATACTGGTATGTTGGGACAAACAAAATATTGCAAATAAGCTTTAACAACCTAATAATATCAAGTAGTTGTTAACAATGCAAAATTACATTTTCAATGTGACTTCTCAACTGCTTTTACTCATCCTCTGGGATTCCCTCTCTTAGGGTTTAGTCCTTTCAAGGGACTTAAGGCTACCTTCTCCATCCTGAGCTTGATACCTGGGGTCACCTCTCTGGGTGCCCAGTGGTCTTCCCTCTGGGGATTGACCACTTCAGACCTTCCCTTCGAGGCTTGGTCTTGCATCATACATCCAGAGATGGTATGCAGGTTCGAGACACTCACATATATACTTAAGTTGTGATAATCATATTCACTTTAAAGATTGCTGAAATAAAGGCATACAAATTGTTTATTTCCATTCAATCAATAAAACATCGGGGAACTAAAGCATGTACTCATAATTAACCACATACTTGATTTGGAGATTCCAAAAGAAATAAGCATTGTCCAAACAATCAGGAAATTCAATCCAAGCAAGCAAGTGAACCACACAAAAGCACATGATCCTAAAAAGTATATGCAACCTATTTATTGCATGCTTCATCAAGAATCTACTTTATTAACTTGACATTACTTTCTAAGGTTTCTAATCTGAATTAGGGTTCCTTTAGATCTATTTACAACATTCCTCTTTTATGTCCATAAAACCCTAAAATAGCAGTTCTAGGTTCAAAACCCTAATTATCCACTTATTTGCATTAAATCCTTCTTAACATCTGTTAGGCTTAGGATTAATCTAATATCACTTTTATACAAAGAATCTTGAAATATACTTCATTAGAAACCATAAACACCTAGATTAGGGTTTCTATGCCCATTAATGCACATTAACATATCAATCCCTAAATTAGGCCAATTAAGCACACATATCATCTTTTTAGATTTAAAACGTCCCTTTTATTAACAAGATGTTAATACCTCCTTAAATTATCCATAGCACTTTGCTCAATCTTATTTATCATCAATAATAGGGTGTTTTTGTTAATAACACCATTAAAGGTGACAACTTTAGGTACTTTTTTATTTGCAAGAAGAATTAGACTTCAATTATATTTTTAATAGATTCCTTGCATTTTTTGGTCAACTTTCATATATAGCATTTCTTAATCAGAGTTACCAATTTGTTTTTAGAATTTTTACAATCTAAAACATTTATGAACCAATCAAGCAACGCCACATGTATCTTTTTATTTCTTATTCTGGCGAATCCTTTTCTTGGCTCGCGGATATCCCACTGGGTCCGCCTACCTGGATACCCGATCAACTCCCTGTTTTTTCTCTCGTAGAGCCCGCGCGGATAGGTTCCACTCCACTACTCTATTTTAGCAAAAGAATAGAGTATCATCGACCTGCTGCACAACGCCTCTTCTTCACCCATGGGCTCTCTGTGGCCACATGGAATAGTCTTGAACTCCTTCCCCTTCCCTTAGAGCACCCCAACACCACCTCCTATCACAGCCCTCAAGTGCTCGACCCCCTAAAGGCCTGATGCCTCCGCCCAGAATAGAGAGCGGTGCTTCTCTGCCTGCACGCTCAGGGAATGGAAAATTGAGAGAGAAGAGAAGAGAAGGCGAGAGTTCCAGGGAGTCATATGCATGTTTCTACACTATGCAAAAGACTCCAGAGCCATAAATATATAGACATCACTAGGAGGCCAGTTCCTGTAGAGTCGACTCCCACAACCCTTTGGGGAAAATCCCAAATACTCCACGTCAGGTAACAAAATCAGGTATGGATGGGATTCTGGAACCTCCCAAAGCCAAAGGAGAAAGAATCGGAGCAAAATATGGAATTTGGAGAGAGATCGAGATACTAGAAATTTGCATCTATTGTTCCTATTTTCTAATATAACTCAAAAAGTAGCTACCGTTGGATCATCATCCGGTGACTTCTAGGTCTCATATATGAACACAAGTCAGAAACAAATTGTGACATTTAATGTGACTCCTCTAACTTTAGGGATTCTTTAAAAATCCATAACTCCTAAACCATATACCCTTTTAATCCCAAATTTTAAGTAAAGTCCATAATGACTTAAACTTCAGTCATCAAAATTTGGGACTCAAACTCAAAAGTATGAGAGACTTTTCTTCATCTACAAGTTATCACTTAAAAAGGCATATTTTATTCATATTTTCTCTCTCCTATTCTTTTATATTCTTTATTTGGATTCCTTTTACCATTAGAAACCTTGTGGATTCGAAATCTCATCCATGATTATTCCATTATCCATATTTTCACATATTTCTTATCTTTTCCCCATTATCTCAAATTTCCTTCTTAATATTGCATTATTTGATTTCTTCTTTTTCATTTAATCATTTTAGACTCATTAACATATTATGATCCATGAAGTCACGTACATAAATGAAATATTGCAAAATAAAACCATTCAATACACATAAATCATACAATTCCCATAATCATACATTTATTGGAGAAATTGCATTTCCAACCATATGAACTCAAAAATTAGGGTTGTAACATCCTTCCCCTCTTATATGAATCTTACCCTCAAAATTCCACCAAACATACAAACAATTCAGGATACAACTTTTCCATGTCCATCATTGGCTCCCATGTGGCTTCATCCTCTCCATGGTGCTTCTAAAGAACCTTTATCATCTTATATTCTTACATCTGAGTTTTCTCTCACCTTGGTATCTCATACCCTCATAGGTGACTCATGATATGTCAGCCTCCCTTGAAGCTCTTTAGGTTCAATGCTCAACACATGGCTTAGGTAAATCACATAGTGCTCCAGATCGTTCTTATGGAACACACCATATGTTGTGTTATCCTGAGGGGTAAGGCTAAACGTAAGCAACTCCACCAATCCATCTCAATGGACCTATGTATTGGGGACTCGACTTTCTCAGCTATAGCTCAGAGGGGTCAGGTTTTCATAACACATGTTCTTCTATAGAGAACTGCATGTCTTTCTACTTTGTATCAACTCACGAATTATGTTGCCCCAGGGCTTTCTCAGCCATTGCTTGATGCTTGATCAAAGTGACTTCATCTTCACACACTATGTCCTCTCTCAACCTTCACAAAATCCTCTCACTGACATTATCCTAATAAAGTGGTGACTGATATAGCCTCGCTTATAGAGCTTCTTACATTTCGATACTGGCTATGATGGCTATCATAAAAAGCAAACTCTACTAGGGGTAGGAACTTCTCCCATGTATCACCTTGAACGAGCATACATGCTCTCATCAGACCCTCTAAAGTCTAGATCATACTCTCTTGACTTTCCATCAGTTAGGGGTGATATGTTGTACTAATCTTCAATCCAACGTTGAGTTCTTCATGAACCTACTTCCACCACATGGAGGTGAACTTGAGGTCATGCTCAAGATAGTGAACTCAGATCACAATGCAGTTGAACTATCTCTCTCATATATATAGTTCAACTAGATCTATCACATTAATAATGCACTATCTTAGGCAAGGGATTAGATCAACTTGGTAAGCTGGTCTACCATAACCCATATTGTATCCTGACCTCTCTTGGTCCTGGGGAGATCCACCACAACGTCTATGGTGATCTACTCGCATTCCCTCTCGGGGACTCTTCATTATCTGTAGCAACTCACTGGGTTACTAGTGTTCGGCCTTCACCTTCTGTAATGCATGGCGATAAGACACATGCAACTGTATATACTTCTTCATCTCAGGTATTCAAATTACTATTACAAACTTTTACTATCTTAGTGGTACCACGGTGTATGATTTACTTCAAAATCATGAGCATCCTACATGTCATAATTCCTCAAGGTTGACTCCTGAGAAACCCTAAAACACCCCAGACGTGGTTTCATCACCTTCCTTTCCTGAGAGGTGTATCTGAGGTTATTACAACCATCCTTCTATCTCATCAAGCTCTGGGATGGCAAAGTATCCACCAACTTGACCAACGGGTCTAGTCGTATATGGTTGTTATCCATATAGGTCTCATCTTCTAACGAACTTAGGGTTGACTTTGCAACCTCTTCCAACCTCTCTACATGCTAAACAAGATAGCAATAAACTTGAGTTGTGCCTCAACTAAGAGTATATGTTACTACATTAATTTCCTTAGATGCTAGGTAATGGTGCAGACATAAACCTTCATATACTCGACTAATCATTATCATCTCGAGTTCAGGTCTAACTGAGTTAAGAAAACTTCGAGCTCATCATCTCAATTATCAAACTCAAACTTATAACTCATAGATTCTAAACTACCTTGGATAGGTACGTCCTCATATCACCCTTGTTCTCCTTATGCTTGTATATCCCCATCCAATATACTCTCAAAAGGATGTGGTACTTCCTCTATACTCAAATATTACAGAAATGTTTCAACTCATACCACCTTCAACCTTAGTCCATGGCATGTGTTTTGTCCTATCTCTCACACTCATAATGAGAGGAAATAAGCATTTGGCTACAGTCCAAATACAAAGTCATCCTATTCCAAGAGTAGAGATGGTGCATCACACATCGCCATTACACTTCCCAATCTAAGCTGAAACGTACATCACATGTCTCCACATCATGAACATCTCAATTTTATGTTTCCATCCATGGAAGGCCATACCCAAACACTCTTGGGTCTTCAAATTACTCATATATATGCCTAATTCTTAGTCATCTCCTCAAGGTGTCTAGGGTGTCAGACTTTTGGGGTCACCCCTCTTCCTTTATGCATCCAAGGAGTGCCTCCCTCATTTGCCCTTAGGCCCCATGAACTTATGAAGGTGGTCAACCTCCTAACCCATGGTCCTTGGGAAAAGATAGTTGTTACCTACCGACCCTATGGTCTTGTGCATCTAGGGAAAATACAACCCCTACTCCCATCAGTCTTATCCCTACCTAACCTTGGTATCAACTTAGGATTCTACCATGGCACATCTCAAACTTGAATCCTTACCCAAATCTCCATCATCTCTCTAGGCACTCATGGTCGAACTCACATCCTTTCATAGGGATCATGGCAACCTGCCTACCTCGGTCTGGCACCATACAAGTTACCTCCATGACAACATATCCTCCTGCCCCTGAGAGATGGTCACACATGGGTCTATGGATTCGTGCTCATACTATGTTCTCTCCCCTTAGCTCATCAAGATCCTATGAGATACCTATTTAGGTTACCTCGAACCTAACCAAAAGATGGTACTCACCCTATAGAAGGGTCCCTTCCTAGGATGGGAGAAAACTATATCTTTATAGTTATAAAGGTCACAAATGTCCTTACTTCCAGGGTTTACCTCATCATGTACATGCTTATACCTATCATGCAACTTATACATGTAGCTAGTAAGAAGACATTCTAGTAAACCATTTTACGTCCCTTGGTATGTCGTACTTGTTCCTTATTCCTCAAAGTTGGACAATCTCATACATATGTCACCAAGATGTGTGAGGGGTTCATCAAACATATACCTTAGTCTAAGGGGGTTTCCTTTTCCTCTAACCATGAGGGGGTGTCATACTCAAATTCTTCAGAACTCAACATCTTTGTGAGTATCAGGTGCACCAGGTACTACAACTTCCCCTCTTAGGTCTAGGAACCCCAAGTTCACCTTTTATGCATCAGTTAACTAAATGCATGCTCAACTGCTCCACTAAAAACCAAACATATACAAGGTATGGCATGCACTTCCTACTATTCTTCCAAGTAAACCACACCTTAGAGTCCCATTCAAGGACAACCAACTGGGTGCTAGACCTAACAACTTGTTACCATACCTCTTCAGGGTCTAAGGAACTCTCCTTTCTACACCTAATGGATAGGTACCTATAACATATGTACATCGGTTCAAGAAGCCTCTTTATCTTTCTAGGGTTTGGTCCCTCTAAAGGAAACCAAGGTACGACAAGCTTCTAAGGATTGTGCATGAGGCAACCACATACATCTACTTAGGGTCATCCATTATAGGCCATATCATACCCAACTTCTCTAGATTCCTCATGTCTCGTAGTCCATGTCTCTAACCTTCTTCATCGGGTCTTACCCCCTCTCTCTAGAGCAAACCCTACAACTGGGCTTACAAATTGATGTTTTCTCTTGGAAGATGGTTCAAGCTCTTTAGGGTACATGTCTACACCTACCTGGGTGAAACGTATGATCCAAAACCTATGTCCAACCAAGATTATCCAAAGCTCTGCATGCTCATCTCATAACCATTAGCCATAACCTATATATATATATATATATATATATATATATATATATATATATATATATATATATATAGGGTTCCTATATGGTCACCACTAATCTTCTCAATGAGGGAGCTATCCTTCACTCCAACAAGCACGACCACCCAAGGTCAGATCACTGAAAGGAACTAAGTCAAACAACCATACCTAGCTCATGCTTTTCATACATACACAAAACCTCTATGCATGTCAACCCACGTACATACATGCATGGTCAACTATGATATCCGACTCATCTTATCACCTCTTTCTCTAACTTCCTCATAGGATGTGTCAGGTCTCTTGATCTTCCTGGAGGCCTTTGCCTTGAAGGATAACTCTCTCGTCTTCCTCCTACAAGAAGGTCTAACCTTAGAGCTCTCTTGAGGGCACGACAACACACATCGTACAACCTAAGCATGTAACTAATCTTTAGTTTACACTTAAACTAGTAAACTTATGTCCATGACATATTGTTTACATGATTTTCATTATTTGGTATATGATTCCTTAATCCTTATTAATCCTATCCCAAACATAAGAGGGCGGTGGAGAGAGAAAACCCTAAGAACTTCATGTTTCTCCAGAAATAAGAGGTAAAGAAGGGACGAAATTAGATGAGAAGACCTAGAGGTATCTTAATTCGAGTCAAATACTTTGATTTCGGTCAGACAGTCACACAGAATCTGAGAGTCCTCATAGACCGACTAGTGGGGCAAAGGAAAATCTTGCCAGTCCCTAGATCATGATCCTTTTCTAGACACTTCCATCATTGGAAAATCCTCTAATAACTCCCTTGGGTTCTAAAGAGTTTGTAAAATTTAATAATTATTAGTTTTACATGGACAACTGTAACATACCTGATCTAGAACCCTACCCTAGAGCTTTGACCTTTTGGGTTTAGCCAAACAAGGTTGAGGTTAGGATGATCCTAATAATATAATGCATGAATAATGTGATATAATATGTCATATAATTTATTTGGCAATAATAAAATGATAAATAACTTAATTTCATGCATAATATGGTTAATGGGCCTCTAATGGGCTAGATGATATAACCCATGTAAGAAAGCCTCAAATTAAATAATAGAATTCAAATTCATAATCTACACATAAAAATAAGCCTACATGTCAATTTTCATTTAATTTGGACAACCTCAAAATAATATGGTAAGTTAGGAGAGAGAAATTACCTAAAAGGTGTTATTAATAAATAAATATAATAAATGAATCCAAAAGAGGAAAATAATCTTAGATTCGTGATCTACATAATAAATATAGCCTTTTGGGTAATTTTTTATTCAATTTGGAGAAAGTTTGCTCAAAAGGTAAAATCAGGAGAGAGAAAGTGTGTAGAAACTTCAAAATATTCATTAATTACTCAAACAACTCCAATATGTAAAATTTATGGCAAACTCGTATCTAACACATTAAATATGACTTGTGGGTCAAGTTTCATCATATTTGGATAATCATAATACCATTAATGAGAGAGGAAAGAGAAAATATGATTTGATTTAGTTAACACACTAAAAGTTGTCAAAAGGTAAATCTAACTTCATAATCAGAATCTACATGCTTTAATTAGCCTCTGTGCAAAATTCCATCCAATTTGGGATTTGTTTGCACCCTAAAAAGAAGAAAGAGAAAAAGCTAATTAAATGCAATCCTAATCACGTGTGGACTATAGTTTTTGTACTTAATGTTGTCACACAGATCTTCTTTTCATTTTCCTCATCTTTCATCTCGATTGTATGACTCTCTTTTAATCTCAAAGTTTATAGATTCATCAGACGGTGACCCGTCTTCTCTCTCGCCCGACCGTCTCCTATTCGGAGTGCTACAGTGGTGCCGAGCTAGGCTGATTTTTGTTTGTGATTTTCTCGATCGATTCTCCACCAAATCACACGATTTCTTTGCCTACAATTTTTAATTTGGATTCCGAATCTAATAAGCCCTTACTTGTGTTCTCTTTTGGTGTATACAAGTTTTTCCTAATCTGACTGCCATGGTTCTTGAAGCTCCTAACACCCTATGGTCTTACACCCAACGTCGCCTATATATATTGGTACACCTGCCTCCGTAACTCTTCACATGGATTTTCTCTTCTCTTAATTTCTCCACACATCCATGTTTCACTTGTCTAATGAGTTGGTTTTTTTGTTCTGGGATGCGGCATCTATCTGTGGCCCACGACGACACTGACACCTCGATTGAGGCTTTGGGTAAGTTCGGTTGGCCTTGCTTTACTATTCTCTGCTCTCGGTTATTCACATCTTGCTTTGCTTCGATTTCACCCAAATCTATCACAAGGTGCTGCTTCATCTCGTCGCCATGGTGTGAGAATGAGTTGAGGATGATTGTCTGTGTGTTTTCTCGCTCCTACCCCCCTTCTTTCCTCTTTTCGTTGCTTTTCTCGCGATGGGCAATTTGGTCTTTTGCCTGTATTTTCTTTATTTTGGGGCGAGTCAATTGAGCCATTGAACTGCTGACTTGGCCTTACACGATTGGGCCATGTCAGCTGGACCAGGCCCTTTCTTCCCCCTCTCCCTCTCTCAGACACTTTTGTTTATTTGCAATTACCTGATTGGTCGGATTTATAAAATTCATAACTAATTCATTGATGATCAGAAAAATATGGAAAAATATTTGTTGGAATAAAAAAAGAAGATCTAACTAATGTTATATGTTTTGATAACTAAATCTAATGTTTTAAATAGGTGTTTTCAATGGATCTAATTAATAATGAATTAACTTATAAAAATCATAACTAATAATTTATAAGTCAGGAAAATATAATAAAATATGTTTTAAACTCAGGAAAATATAACCTAAAATATGTCAAGGTTCTGAAAACCTAATTCACATAATAATAAAAAGGTGGTTTTTAGGGTTTCGTATATTAATGGAAACCTAACCCTAATTCCACATATATGCTAATAGGTGCTTTGGAAGCCTAGGCTTGGACCTAGAAGTGGCTTTGGATCATTTGACTATGAAGTTGAGGTATGTTTGCATCCCCGATTATTCTTGTTGAGAAATTATCCTATTTTTGTCTTACTTTTGGTCCTATGGACATTGGCCTACACATTATCTTGTTCTTTTGAAATCATGCTTCATATGAAGTATCTTATTTTATTATTGATCTTGTGATCATGGATATTCTCTTGGAATCTTATCTTGTTGCCTTAGTGCAAGTTGGACTTTTGATATTATATGACCACTGTGATGTGGAAGTTTACTTGTTGATATATGCCCACTTTGAAGTGGATGTTATATGTTGTGTTGACCATTGTGTGATGGCAACATTGTTTATTTTGACTATAGTTTTCTTCTTGCCTCTACATTAAACATGCTATGTGATTCAGTAGAATTGGAGTAGTGTAAGTGCATTGGTTTTGTTTATAGCAGATGTGATATTTCCTGCTCTTTTGGGACGGCAAGGAACCTCGTACCCAGGGAAAGATGTGTGTCTTGACCCATTTTATATATTTTGGAGATTGGAAGTATTCCATTCTCTATCAGGCTTCAGCTTTAAGGGGGTTGGCCGCCAATTGTGTTTATATTGTTCTAGGGCTATGTTTATCTCACATGCATGCATGATATTGATTGTGGGGTGTGTGCCCTACTTTTACTTTATTTCCCACCATGGTAGTGGATTTATTTATGGCACAATCCTCATATATGTTATTTTATGGCAAGTATCCCTTTTTTATGTTACTTATCTCTTGATACCCGTTTGGGTGGTACTTATCTCTTGCATGGGAAGCCTTTTATTTTGATGTCCTTAATTCTTTATATTGCTCAATTTGCTTTTTAGTATGCACATACCAGCCTTTGTTGATGTCTCCTGTTGTTTCTCTTTTGTTGGGGTATGCTTCCAACCCTTGGTGGAGGACTTGGATGTCAAGGTTTGATTACCTAGACTTAGATTGAGAAGTTAAAGCTTGGAGACAATCTTGAGGTGGTTTAGATTTCCTCTACATGGATCCTTATGATGTAAGTTGTAACCCTTTTGTTTTATAATTAAATATAGTCATGTTTTTATTCCGCTGCTATACTTTGGTATTTTGTTACCATTAAATAAAGATTTGAAAATTTTACACCCACTCCATCATACCTTCTGAGTGTGTTTGGATTGGAGGTTTTATTGTTCAAATTTCACTAGAGAGGTGTTTTCACTTCTTTACAACAACCATCGATCTGATACCAATTGTAATGACCATGCTTCTGAGTAACCCCCAATTAAGGAAGACCAAGAAGTCAGAGATGTTATCCCAAAAACATGATCAATGGTTTTGCAAATAATAAAAAATAAATAATAAATTCAACAAAAGACTAAACTTAAAGTTGGAATACAAATTACTTTTCACATACCTTTCAAAATTAGGAAACTAGAATATCTATCTAAATCCTCCTTTATGAATTAACTTTAATCTTCACAAGTTCTACTTTACTACCAATTTTAGATATTTCCTAAAACACTGACAAATAAAACGTCAGTTAGTATAAATGAATATACTGGTATGTGGGGAAAAATAAAACATTGCACATAAGCTTTAACAACCTAATCATATCAAGTAGTTGTTAACAATGCAAAACTACATTTTCAATGTGACTTCCCAACCACTTTTACTTATCCTCTAGGATACCCTCTCTTATGGTTTATTCCTTACAAGGGACTTAAGGCTACCTTCTTCATCCTTCACCTAGGTCTTACCCACTCAAGCTCAAGTCTTATGCCTTGAAGGACTTTGCTTCTCCTCTTGGATCTTCAGCCTTTTCCTTCTCCTTCACTTGGAGAAGATCACCACCTCTTCAACAGCCTTGAAGAGGACCAACTACAATTCCTTTTTCATTCGATGGAGCTTGCTTCTGCTTTTCTTCATGTGAGAAGGGCATAGGGAAGCAGTGGAAGATTTGAGAGATTTACATGTACAAAGGTGGATCTCTCTTACAATAAGCCTAACTCACTCACAAATCGTGAAATGAAGTATAAACTAGAGAGAGAAAGGGGATCAAGGAGTAGTAGCAGACTCAACTATAGCAAGGACCTTGAATGTAGTGAATGAGCAAACTTTGAATGAACTCCAAGGGATCCTATTTATAGCTCGGGGTGCTCCCTCGAGTTGGGGAACACTTAGGACCGAAATATAGCCATTTTTTCTCAAGGTAATGGATCTATTTTCATCCAAACAAGTCACCAACGATTATAGTCACTTTTTCTAAATTTTCTGTACAGTGCATTCAGTCGAGTTTCAATAAAGGTAACTCGACCGATTGACTAAAAGACAAACCTAAATTTCAAACTATCTATCGAGTTTGTTCTGGAAAACTCAACCGATCAGCCAAAATTGCATTTGGTCAGAAGGTCATTCGGTCAAGTTCTGTGAATGCACAACTCGACTGATTACTACTTTCAGAAAACCAATCCATGGGATCGGTCGAGATTGTAACTTGACCGATCAACAACCTCTGATCGATTTTCTAATTTGGCAAATAAGTGATTCAAACTTGGTATTAAGTGTCCCACATATTTTTCTCATCTTAGTTACAAGTCAGGTCGTTTGAAGTGATTTCCTTATTAGCACACTTGCATTGCATTTGACTTGAACTTTGACAAGCTGGGGCTTGTGTAAAATGGTCCTTTTCATGTACCTAAAGCCTGAGATCAATCTTGAATACACATATTATATACATATGAATGGAATGGTGAAGTCATTGTCAAAATATGGACAATGTATAACCTCTAGGTCAACATTCTCCCCCTTTTTGACAATGACAAACCGTTCCTCAAACATATTGAAAAGGATATTGAAATTATACCTTTGCCTTGAGAGTTGTGGGGGGATTTAAGATTTGAACAATGTAAATTTGCTCCCCCTCAATCTATGCTTACTTTAACCTACATAGTTAGTCTATCTACACAAAGCAATATAACATGCATGTACTATATGATCCTTTAGCAAGTCACATAATAAAGCATTAAATGAGCAAGAAAAGGATCACATAAGCAATAAACACAATATGGTTGAGTTTTAAGACATGGAAATTTCTCTCCGCCTTTTGACATTATCAAAAGGTAGGGGGTTAGAAGAGCATAAAAATAGGTCTTCTCCAAACACAACCATGCAGATAGCCAAACATGCAATCTCAAAAAACATACATCAAATAGATATGAGAGAACCAATCATGCTAAGTCATACTCAAAATATGGTGAAACATGGCACCAACTCATAAGATATAACAAATCAAAGATTAAGAGTGCACATAATATGGATTACAACCCAGAATGCAAGTTCTCATAAAAACAACTACAAGTCAAAAGCGATGAAAGCTAAGGAAAAATTAGTACAACTCAGATCATGTGCCCAAATGTTTCTTATACAAAATAGCCTAGAAAGATATATATGATCAACAAACTAGACTAAAAACTAAGAAAATCTAGATATATAGGTCATCTATATCTACATCATCCACAATGTCGCCATCCTCAGCGTCAGTCTCGTAGTCATCATCTCTATCTGAAGGTGCAACAACATTGCCTTCATCACCGGAGTCACTAGCGAAGCCATCAGAGTCATCACCATCATCAGATGCAACATCAACATCCTCACCATCACCAACATCGACAGTAGAAGTCTCGTCATTATCCTGGTCAGGCATCTCCTCATCAATAGAAGGACTGAAGCGACGATTGGGCCAACAAGCATTCTGCTCATCCCAAGTCATACCAAGAGCATAGAGCTCATTGGCCTGAGGGAAGGAAGGAGCATAATCGCCAAGACTGGCAAGCAGAGTGACCAAGGGGCTAGTAGGCAGAGGCAAGATGACTGGAGCAGATCTACCAGTGACAGAGGGTGTGGGAGAAGTAGAGGAAGGCTTAGGTGTAGGTGGAAGGGGTAGGGTAGAAGCGATAGTACGGATAGGATGCATAATCACTGTCAGGGTATGACTGGTAGGTGGGGTATGGGTGTACACATGATAAGTTCATGTTAGACATGATTGAATGTAAATCCTAGTGAAGATGCTCCAGGACCTAGAGGTTGTATGTCTGTTGGTGTATCATATAACCCACGAGGGCTTCATTGGACACATGGAATGAGGCACGACCAGGTCAGTTAGGTTGAGGAGGTGGAGGAGCACTGGTAGGGGTAGAGGCAGTTGCAACTGAGGTAGAGGTAGAGGATGAAGCACCGGGTGTGGTGGAGGAAAGGATAGGCATGGATTTCTGAATAGTGGTCTTACTGATACACACTCCCTCCTGGAAAGTCTATAGTGGAAGTCAGTGAAGAGTGATTTCTCAGTGGCATACTGGAAAAGACCACATATCAGGGTAGAATATGGAGGATGGGTGCCACGGGTGTTCCTGCCAGAGTCAAAGCAAGTCATGTAATGGAGGATGTATCTAGACCACTTGACTTTGACATTCTTTAAGATGCAATACATTATCACTGTAGTGTTCTCGACAAAATCTGTTTGGTTTTTCTTTGGGTGGATGTTGCAATTGACCACTAGGGATAATATACACTTCTTGAGATCTAAGGAGGAGGAGGGTAAGGTTCTCTTCTTCTTATAGGCAACCTTAGGGTTCTTCAAGTAATGATAGATTTCAGGAAGTGTGATATTGTATTGCTTGTAGAAACCTTAGGAGTCTAGCAGGTCAAAGTAATCACCATAATCCTTACGCCAAGTATCATTCTCATCGGCTCTTGAAAAGAAAATATTCAAGATATCCTCCGAGATTCAGAATTTCTTCCCGACTATCATGGAAGTAAGGATAACTTGAGTACTGGGAGGAGGTACAAGAGTGTCATAATTCCAACGCAAATTTGTGTAAAATTCATGAACAACTTTCATGCTAGACATGGAGTTGTGAAAGCACTCATGCTCGACACACAGGGAAGATAGGTGATGAACAAAAAGCAACTTAGCCACTTGATTGATGATAGCTTGACGCCTAGGGCTATGGTAAAAAAGGGCTCTAAAAGGAAAATGACTCCATGGAAGAAGATCCTTATACCGATTTACAACCTCATTTGAGACAAAGGGGGTCTCATCAAAAGGTATCAAGCGGGAAGATTAGGAGGAATATGGTGCATTGCTAGGGGTGATTCTCTTTCTTCTATATGAAGCCATGGAGGCAAAAAGAAGTAGAAGAGATCAAAAACACCAAACACACCAAAAACACCACCAAAAACATTCACACACCTAGGTTAAGCTAGGGGGAAGGTCTAGGAAGGTATCCCTAGGTCAGATTAGGGCTAGGAGAGGGAAGAGAAGGTCAAGGGTGGAGAGCTTAGGGATAGAGGGAGTGGAATCAGTCGACTTTTCTCTAGTTGAGAAGGAGAATAGTCGGCTGAATCCAACTTTAGTTAGCTTCATCCTGGTGATTGGTAGAGTTCTGTGAAGAGGAAACTCAACCAATTGACCCTTTTTGAAAAAGCTCTCAGCCAATGTATCGGTCGAGTTTGTCCTAGAAAACTCGACTGATGGTCAACCTGACCCAAAACCATAAAACTTAATTTCTAGCCATATGAAAGATAATTAAATTTATTTTTCAAGTCCATTATGTATATTGAACATACTTAGGCACATATCACCCATCATTGGGTACTATTTTGCAATAAAACAAGTGTTTGTGAAAAATACCCAAAAACTAGAGAGAAACAAGGCAAAATGAACAAGAAAAATTGATTTTAAGCATAATAGCAAGCAAAGATGATCAAGATAGATGCAAAACATATATGATACATGACTACTATCTAGAAGGCATATCAGATTTAGTCAAAGTAGTTATAAGCAATTTTTTTCTGATAAAGTTAAATTGCTCTCTTGCTAGATGTTTAGTGAAAATGTCGCCAACTGATTTTTTGTGCCCACATGCGTGATATATATATCCTTCTTGGCAATGTGATCATGAAAAAAGTGATGGCAAACCTCTATATGTTTAGCTCTACTATGCAATATAGGATTGTAAGATAAGTTAATTGTACTAGTATTATCACAATAGATAGGAGAAGCATCAAAATTAATGTTAAAGTCTTGGAGCATTTTCTTCATCCATAGGACTTGGGCACAACAACTCCCGGGTGCAATGTATTCAGCCTCAGTAGTTGATAATGCCACGATGCTCTATTTCTTGGAGAACCAAGACACCAAACATGGTCCTAGGAGGAAACAAGTGTCACTTGTGTACTTTCTATCAATCAAGCAGCCTGCATAATCAACATCACTATAGGTAGTAAGAGTAAAGTCCCTTGACTTGGGATACCATAGTCTAAAATTGTGGATTTTGGCTAAGTACCTTATAATCCTCTTAACATTTATAAGATGAGATTTCTTAGGATTTGATTGAAATCTAGCACACAATCCAACACTAAACATTATTTCAGGTCTAGAGGAAGTTAAGTAAAGTAAACTTCCAATCATACCTCTATAGACCTTCTCATCTACCTTCTCACCTTCTTCATCTTTATCAAGTTTGGCGGTGTTTGACATATGGGTGTGTCCATCGACTTGGTGTTCTCCATCTCAAAGTGCTTAAGTAGTTCACTTGTGTACTTGTCTTGGTTGATGACATTTTCATTCTTTGTTTTCTTGATTTGAAAGCCAAGGAAGAATGTGATTTCACCCATCATACTCATCTCAAATTCACTTTGCAAAAGATCATTAAATATTTTGCAAAGGTCAAGGTTAGTTCCACCAAAAATGATATCATCAACATATATTTGAATGATAAGAAAATTGTTAAAAGTGTGTTTTAGAAACAATGTATAATCCACTTCGCCCATGATATAAACATGATCTACAAAAATTTCTTTGATTTCTCATACCAAGCCCTTGGTGCTTGTTTGAGTCCATAGAGAGCTTTTTGCAACAAATAAACAGAGTTAGGTAGAATATCATGTTCAATGCCTAGAGATTGTGCAACATACACTTCCCCCTCAATTGTACCATTCAAAAACACACTTTTAACATCCATTTGATGCAAAAGAAAGTTTTTATGACTAGTAAAAGAAAGCAGCGTATGAATGGACTCAAGTCTAGCTACAGGTAAGAAATTATTGGGACATGTACATATCATGGTCCCCCCATTGTATACCTTCTAAATCATGAAATATGTTGAATGATAGAAAAATCAAAATCCTTTTATGGATCTTGAGGTGAATACTCCTATGGTCAAAGAATAAAATAATTATAGTAAGACTCCATCACAAATATAAATATTGTATATATCAATTCCTCTTAATCCACCTAAATGTGCAATTTTGGTGTTTGCTTTGAAGTCTATAATTATCACTCTTTCTAACAACAGACACTAGAAGTAAATGCTTCTTGATGAGGAAAGCAATTTTATGAATACTTTTGGCATATCTTTTGTAACTGGTCCTAAAAATAGGCAGAAAAATCTCCAATTTCTTCTCGTATGTCTAGTTTTCAGAACCCTCAACAATGCAATCAAATGAAGGAAGCTATATATAATAGTTTCACTTCTATAATTTTTTCTTGAAACTATAGTTAGAAATAGAAATCTGTAGAAAACTAAAGAAGACATTTTTTTCATATGCTATTTGGTTATTAACCACAGTTGTCATGCTCCAGTTCATATTTTCTTTTTCTTTGGTAAAGATATGATATATATAGTTAAAAAGTAGTTGAAGAGTAACAATCAGTAGACCATGTCTATCCACACCTATAGGGGTTTCTCATTGTCCATGGTTTATGGAAACACCATGGAGATTAAAAGAAATATATTATTGATTCAATTGAGCTTTTGTCAAGATAGCTTAAGAGAATACTACATGGTTGGTACTATACGTTAGTAACATTTTATAATGACAAGTATCATGTTGATAGTTCTTCCTATAATGATTTGACATTTTGAAATGGTTTTTTTAACAACAACCAGTTAATTGAATAAATTTGAGTGGTTATAAGTATGGATGTGATATTAGATAGTAAGGTAAAATTATTTTGATGTATAGAAATTATGGACCACATTATAAATCCAATTTTATTAATAAATTATCATATAGTTGTAATTATGTATACTACAAATTTTATAGTTACCAAAACATGTTATCTATTCACCTTGAAAATAATCAGTTTAAAATAGAGTTGATTTTCAGTTTATTAATGCATGGGGTGAATTTTGTTGTTTCTCTAGAAAGGGAGTTGTTACAAATTTGTATGGTAACTCCATGTATAGAGTTTGATAGAAGTTAAAGAAGGACATATTTGTTCTATCTAAATTAAGCAAAAAAGAAGTTGTTAATAATCATGATACAAGGAAAATTTAAGTGATAGTTGTCTTATAGCTCAAGAAATGGTTGATAATGAACCTACTAATGATTCACTGGTTGAAGAGGAAATTTTCCAAACAAATGAATCTATCTCATCTTATTAATCATAATATTCTTTGCTCAAACAAAACTCAAGGTTGCAGTCACTTAAGATATAGACAAGAACTCCAAATTTTTTTGATGTTGCTTTAAAAATGATAAGACAAATAAATACTAAAAATAACATGGTGATTGATGGAAGAAAATGGTGACATGAGAATATAATGATCATTTTATGAGTTTCAAAATGAGATCTAAAAGTAAAATTTATCTATGCAACCTGGTATACTAGAACAATGGAATTTTCCCAATTTGAGTGGTCCTAAACTTGTCACTTTTGTAAATTTAGAAATTAATTTGAAAGGGTGATTATTGAACATCCATTTTGGGTCATTCACTCAATTCTTGAGATCATACCTCCTTCTCATGATATAGGACATTTCATATATGGAATCATCATGTGTTGTACCATATGGCTAGATCCACATAGTGTAACATTCTGTCAGACCTATTCTAGTATCTCCCTGGACTCCCAAACCCAAATTACAAACTAGAATTGCCCCTATACCCACCATCCACAGTCTCACCTTACAACTTCCCTAAATAATCCTATTAACTTTTAGTTTCTGTAGTGATAGAGGATCCTTCCTCTAGTGTCACTATTAAAAAAACTATGGAAGGCTATGGAAATTATAACAAGGTGGCATTTCTTGCTTTAAATAGATATTATCCAAATTTGTTCATATATGTTTAATTGAACCATGATTGCTTAACTATTTAATCAAATAATCCTAAACTACTTATCTAAAATAAATTCTTCAATTACTAAAGCAAAAAGTCTCTCTTTTATAGAATAATTAATAAAAACTACATGACTTATACGTAGAGACATGGAATCTAAACATTCATAATCTTTATGGATTTAACTAAAAAGAAAAGTTATACCTTGCTTATATTGTATTTGTTATCATCCATATCTCTATCTCCCACATTGCTCATCATAATTTCCTATGATGAATCTCAACCATGGAAATATTGTGGTGAGTAGGGTCCCCCAACCTAAAAATTAGCATGGTTTAGAGAAATGACGGAAAACCCTTGGTTATCTCCAACCTAAAACTTCATAGACTGACACCATTTTACCAATTTTATTAGTTTGTTTCTATAAATTAATCCTAAACTATAAATTTTACCAAACTTGTGATTTATAAATATAATACCATTTTCACGGGCAGTGTAGGGTTTCCTAATGTCTTTCTTAGTAATAACAAGACTATTGAACTTTGGTTTTGACTATGTTTCTATTTTCTTTTTACCCTTGGGTTTATCCATCATTTTGGAATTTTCACGTCTGTCTATTGATAGATACAGAAATATCCATTTTCCCAGTTTTCCATATAAATCACAGTTGTGACTCTGAGGTGTGTTCTTTTTAGTTTTTTCATTAGTTTTATGCGACCTCCATGTTTTCCACTAATATGATTTTTTTCTTGTGGGTTAAATATTTTGTCTACATCACTAGGGATCTCTAGTAGGTTTGAGTTGTTTTGTTTTTTTTCTTGAGTTTTTCTTGTATACATTCTATTTCTCATGCTTCTATTTACATACAGTGGAAAAAAAGATTTTATCAGAATTTGGTTCTAGTGGAATCTTCTATTCTTCTATGAGTAATTAGTCTATATTGTTTCTTTTACTTTGAGATCTGTATTGAGCTAGATAACTATTAGGGTTTCTCAAGATTTTCACCTAGTTAGTTTATCTATTACTTTGATGTGGCTTTTATAGCACTTACAAATTCACTTAGGGCTGAAATCCCAAAGATTCTGCCAAAACAACATGTAATAATACCACCCACAAGTGGATGGGTTTATAGAAGTATATTTAAGCATTGAATCCCAAGGGGCAACGCTTTTAAGAAACTTTATAGTTGTATCTAGTTGTACGGATACTACTATTTAGAACATACACTACTATAGATATGACATATTGTGTCGGTTGTTTTTTCAAGAAAAACCAGCGGTGTTGTCTTTAGTGTCAGTTCTATAAAGAAAATGTTTGTAGTTAGACCACTTGAGGAAACAAGGGTTGTGCCTTTTTTTGTCATCGGTTGCCTCTCAAAGCAATCGACACTATATATCTCCCATGAAAATAGAACATAGCACAAATTTTTGTCAGCATTTCATTTACCTGTAAAAACCTTACGTCGTTGATTTTTATTAAATATCTGATGGGATAAAGAGGTGCACGCGGCATCTGTCCCGTGAAAAACAATTGTTGTTTTTCTTCAATTGTATCTACAATGACTGATGAGAAAGGTGTTCCCACCATTGGTCCCATGAAAATTTTCCCGCCCAAATGTGCTTTTCTCGTCAGTTGGCTTAACTGTAACTTACATAGTAGGTATTGATGGGTTGCATCTAGGATTTAGTTAAATTAATTGAATTTATTTAGTTAAGCTAATTGATTATATTTTATTTTCATTGTCGGTTGACTTAAATCTTACAAGAGTTGATTTGATTTAGTTAAACTAATTGCAAATGAAAGTAAAAAGATTGGAATTAAAATTGGTTTTAGATTAATTATGGAATTCACTAAGGTGGAATTGGGTTTCACCACTGCCACACACACAAACCCAATTATAAAATATCCATGCAAGATATAACCTTTCAAAAGGATAAAAACCATGATCTAATTAGGCATGGGAAATCACATAGATACCTTCATGTGCTTGATGCCTCATTGATCACGAGTCATATATCTACTGCTCCAGAGATATCCATTAAGGAGTTCTAGGTTGGGCATCGACCAAGACAATAAACATTCAAATCCTAAATATAGAAGTTTTTCACAACAAATAAATATAATAAATCGTGTATAGTAGGTGATCTTTATAGAGAACATTCATAAAATGATTAGCGTTGAAAAGAAAAAGTTATATATAATCCATGCAATGTTTGAAAATGAATATGCAAGAATGGGTAGTGGGCATAGTCCCCTCATCCTAATGAGAATGGCTACTCACTCTTCATAAATGAAATTGATGAAATTAGGAAGATAAAAGAATTAGTAATGGTCATGGCAAAGAATAGGATTGTAGCTTGGTATAACAACATTCTTATACTTGGTTAAGAGGCTGACTCAACCAAAGAGGGAAAAAGAACCATCAAAAGTCATCAATGGGAATGATTCCCCCTTTAGTCCTTCATTTGTGGATCTTGATTATCAGTGAAGATCAAGCAGGTGAATGGCAGATTAGGACCAAAGGCGGTCATCTCCTTGAATAGAGAAGAAGCTTCTCAGTGTTGTGAAGTGGAATCTTTGATGAAATGGAAGTGGCAGCACCAAGAACCAAGTATTTCATACCAGTAACCACCAAACTCATAATGGCGGCATCAACATATGGTTGTCCTTAGCAGTGCACAAAGTAGCAGTGTGACAGTGTGGATGGAGTGAAGCAACCCCTACAATGAAGGAGTTCATCGTCTATTAATAGTTGTTGGTGAAGTGCTTGTGGGGTGACTTTTCATGCACCCCATGAAGCATGGGTGCGTGGTTCATGGCATGAGCTTGATCAATATAGAAGTAGTTGTCTTTAGGATTTCCATTGGTAGGAATTTTTCTACAAAACCACAAGATGGTAATGGCCTATAGAGACTTTAGTATATGAGGTTGGAAGACCATCCATCAGTTGGTGGGAGTCTAACACCCATTCAAAAGGAATTACTTTAGATGAGAGATCAAAAGGTGATGGTTCAGATGAACCATTGCTTGACAGTGAGCAAAGGTCTTCAGCCTGTCAGGGTTCGTGGGCCATCGGGTGAGGAAATCTCAGCTTGCCCTTTGTTATATAGAGTCATTGGCACCTCTGGGAGGCATGTCAAGTGCGACCATTAGTATATGTTGTTGATTTCCTTCTCGTCATCATGTTAAGTTTTGGTTGACCAATATATTTTCTCTTAAACTTACAATTTGTATGCCTCTTATAGAATACTCAAAATAATTTCTCTAATGTGTATGCTTTTAGGATTTAGGTACACAATAATAATTACAAATATCATTATTGTCGGGCTAATCTAATATTTTTTGTGTGTATCCCTATTGATTAGCATGCAATAAAAATGATATAGCCATATGGTTTGTATCCATAAGGGACTGTGATCTAGTTATCTTGTACTAGGTTTAGTTTCTTTTACACATATACCATCATTTTAATACCTAATTATTTATAATGGTATTGTTATGGTTTTTTTTATTATCTAGAGAACCACCACCGTAGAAGCGCCACTTTTGTGACCCTCCCAGACAACGTAAAACTCTCAGGCCCCAGGCGCCTCGCCTATCTGGGAATCGGTTAAAGCGCACAGTTGGCCGACCTACACGACGGGTACCACTTTGGAGGTGGCCGCTGGGTTTAGAACATGGGTCCCTTCATGAGGGGACACCGTGCCAAACCACTTGAACCACTCCTCCCCGGCGTTATTGTTATGGTTTTATTCATGCATATATTATGTGAAAAATGATCAATTATAGGGATAGGTGCTTGGTTCCTTTCACCATTAACTTTCTAGTCATTTGGAGTTTGGATTTTACTAAAAAATAGTTCCATGGCAATACTTGTAGACATGTCCTTATGATCCCTCATACACCTAAGAAAGAGAAAGTGAATCATGCCACCTACACACTACAAGAGGGATACGATACGTTGAGAAAATTGTTATGGTGATCCCTGGTGACGTTGAAAGCTTTGTCATGCTTATATATGCCTACTCACACAAGTAGAACAAGAGTTTTTTTCATTGAATTGAGGCAAAAGGATAAGTATAGGTCAGTATAGACATATAATAGTGACTCCTAGGAAGATCTTATTACCTAGGAGAAGAAGAAATAATTGCCTATACACCCTCTCTATGACCCGTGAGCCTTAGTTCTGACTGCTTCTCTTCATAGTTGTAATAAGTCTTATTACTTAGCACAGTAGTAGAACATGTAATGTATAGTTATAGAGGAAATGTAATGTGGTAATTCGGATTTACTTATGTCTCAAAGATTGAGTCTAAGGAGCCAATTTTTCTCTTGGTCAATCCAATATTAAGAGAACCCTAATAGAGCTGGACAATTAGGACTATGGATGCCACCAAAAAAAGTATGTAGTGTTACATGACAATTAGGACTATGGATGCCACCAAAAAAGTATGTAGTGTTACATTCCAATATTAAGAAAACCCTTAATGATTACAGCCCAGGGCAAGGATCCTAGTTGTGCATTGAGGATTATGTCTTCGTGACTGCGACTAAGGCTTAGGCCTCAAAATATTTGAGTCCCTCCTCAAATATATGGGACTCGAAAGCTGAGATGAGGTGCAAGCCTCAGTTCTAGATAGCAGTGTCTTATGTTAAAGGCCAATTGTTCTAATTATATTAGAAATTTCTTCAAAAGTTTCAATTCAAAGATTTTTTAGCTAAAATAATTATCATTAATGAAATTATAACACTCTCTAGGTAGGATCTTTCAATATGCATTGTTATATATTCCTTTTGTATGATACCTTTTTATTTATGTAGTGAATTTCTTACCATTTTTTGTTAATTTTGGTTCCTTGTTCCTACAAAATTCCAAGTTTTATTTCCTCTAATGTTTCTTTTTCCAATTACATATATGGATCCAATAGTGAATACTATTGATATCTCGTTATTGGATACATTTTTTTTCTAGTATTGTGGTGATTTTTTTATCTCTATTTATCCTTATTAAGGTTCTTAGACAATTTATGTTTAGTTTTGTTTAAATTGTATATACATATTTATGTTATGCACACATAAATAATATATATATGTAAATATGTAAATATATAGACATATTTATGTTATACACCCATATATGATATATATAGATGTCTTTATTAATACCTCGTACATATATGAGGCTTACGTCTCGAATGCCTCAAGACTTACGCCTCACCTTGTTGGTGAACAAATTTCTTGTTTATGCCTCAAGAACTTTATAACCTTACCACATGAAGGTGATACTGAGAAAGTTAGTCACATGAACGAAGAGTTATAAAACTTGATACGATTAGTAAACCAGACTTGTCACCAATTTTGCATACTAGAAGGATTATGTGTTGCCCATATGTGAGGTAGAAGTAGACATACAAGTACATAAGGTATACATAGTGGTCATGAAAATTAAAGAAACATGCAAGTATATGAGATCCATATACATTGTTATGCAGGTACTGGAAAAAATGTAGCTCAATGGTTGTCAATAGAATTTTGAGACTCAAAATCTCTTTATAGAGTGATGTTGAGATATGTGTTGGGTCATGCCTTATAAAGTGAAGGACCTAACGGAGGATTTATATTTTGAAGCATGTGGTTCCTACATATGTGGCTAGAGATCCTAGCCTCCTAATTATAAATGTGAGAACACCCTAGTCTAGAATCCTCTAAACATGAATTGAACCACCATGTCTTTGATTTCAACTATGAAATATTTTTGCATCTCATAGAAGGGCCTAAATATAAAACACAAAATGCATTATGACCCAACAGTATAGGATATGAGACATGTAAGTCCCCAAAACCTCCTTATGTTATGTGCATATAAGAAGGTATTGTATTTTGGCATTTTGATAAATGATTGACTCATATGCATGTAGATATACATTTATGAACTAGTTTGGTCAAAAACATTCATAGTTAAATAGATCAAAGGAATTTATGCCACAAAGCATGTGAGATGAAGGGATGCCTTATCTAAGATGAGTCAGTAAGACATGGAATCATGATAATGATAGGTAACCTTTTTTATAAATATAACATGAATCATGATAGAAGCTATAACCACTCAGGTAACTCAATGCAGGATTGAGCCCAAAGTCAACCCTATGGGAAAGTAGAGATTATGTAAAGGTGCATGATTCCTAAGGGATTAGGAAAAGATATTCACTATGTATGCACCTATACACCTAGAGACCCTAACGGAATGACTAAGGCCAATAATGCATGTGGAAATATGTATAATGGAAGGGCATATTGATGTGTTGCCATCCACACATACATGATTCACCAGAGAAAAATGGTCCCTGGAGTTTAACCTTAGATGGCTAACCAATCCACTTGAAAACAAATGTATTGATGTAGTACTTAAGGTATCGATAAACAAGAATGAATTTTTGATAATTAAATTAATCGAAGTTGCAAAGAACAATATTGAGAACAAAGCTGGGGGAATGATTAATCTATAGTATGGAAATGAAATGGTTCAAAATGAAATTTTCTGAATTGGAAGTAAAAAAATTAATATAACTAGAATTAAATTGCAAGAATTGAGACTAATTTAACCCAAAAAATGTAAAGAGGAGAGTGCAAAGAGAATAAGGAATCAACCCATTAAGATTAATTTAGATTTTATGAGTTATCAAAAATATGGGTTTCACCACCACAAACCCCATAGTTAAATTAGCTAGTTTTAGGTTCCTTTTAGATATTTAGTGCTTAGAACCATGGAGATATGTATTCTTTAGAATCATATCCCATGGATTAAACTTTCTACAACCTTGTTTATGGTTGTCAATGGGGAGGGTATTGGGAGCGTAAGTCTCTACCTTACTCATAACCTCTAGAGGGTAGCAAGTAAGGGTAAGGGTAATTACCCTTCTCAACAGTCCCCTTACATTCCCCTTACCCTTACCCTCTTTCGCACAGGGTAAATGAGGAGGGTAATGGGTAAATAGCTAATTCTGATATAAAAAGAATTTTATAAAAAGGCTAACTAATTTTAAGGTGGTGTCTAGGGTGATAAATATGAAGTCACATCTTTCTTAACTTGTATTTTCACAAATGTGAATATAAGCAGGCCAATGTTATACTTGTGCAATATGTTTAGACATGGTATGAGAATAGAACCATGGATTAAACTTTCTACAACCTTATTTGTGGTTGTCAACGGGGAGGGTATTGGGAGCGTAAGTCTCTACCTTACTCATAACCTCTAGAGGGTACCAAGTAAGGGTAAGGGTAATTACCCTTCTCAACAGTCCCCTTACATTCCCCTTACTCTTACCCTCTTTCGCACAGGGTAAATGAGGAGGGTAATGGGTAAATAGCTAATTCTGATATAAAAAGAATTTTATAAAAAGGCTAACTTATTTTAAGGTGGTGTCTTGGGTGATAAATATGAAGTCACATCTTTCTTAACTTGTATTTTCACAAATGTGAATATAAGCAGGCCAATGTTATACTTGTGCAATATGTTTATACATGGTCCAAGAATAGAAGTGAAACATCTTTTTATAGTCAAGTCAATTTGGTTATATTTTAGTATATTGAGGTGGATCTCTTATTGATTTCACCCTCCAATGAGGGCCAAATAAAAAAAATTATGTGGAAGGGGTTCAGTGATTTTATTAGGTAGGCTTTAGTAGGGAAGTTTCTCATCACTACTAGTCTTCACAGTAGAAACCACTCACTTCTCATGGGATAGAGATGAGGAATGAGACCACATAAGGGATTCCTAAGCAATTTCAAAACACAAATAAGAAAAAGGGAAAAAGCCACATGATTAAGCAAGTAGAGAACATGTAAAGGAAGTGTGTGGTCATCCTTTTCACATTGTTCCATGGCCCTGTCAAGTGGTTCAACATTTAATTATAATACACTACAAGAATTCAAGTGTGGGTGAGGGTGGGAGGCAAGCCGCAACCAGGAAGTTGTCCTGATATGAAAAATATGGTGCAGATTTAAATAGAAGGTTCTATGTAGTCACATATTTTTGTTAAATAATTGTGGGTAAAAGGGTAAAAGTGAATGAATAATGTCCATACCTTACCCTCCCTTTTAATGAGGTGGGGAAACATGGAAAGTGTAAATGGGGAATGGGTAACAAAAGCTTTACCCTTACCCTTACCATGGAGGGTATGGATAAAGGTAAATGGGTGATACCCTCCAATTGACAACCCTAGTCTTATGATAAAGATGATCTATAGGTCCTTGGTCAATCGTTCGATGTATCCTGAGGATGAGTCTCTTCTGACATCACATTTGTTTCATACGACGTCCATCAAGTCGATGATTATTTTTTCATGGATGAAAACTTTCATGGACCATGCTTGATCTTATCACGTCCCAAGTTATCAAATAGATAATAAGCTTCGCTTTTATATTTCAAAGGAGTTTTACAAGTAACTAAGATAAAATATGCAGATCATGGGGATACTCCCCATGTACAATAAGAGGGAACTAATCATAGAGAAAGTGGACAAAGCATAGAGTATAAAAAAATTGGATCTGTTGTCTTTGGAGTCCCCTCTCCTTTTATATGGGGAAAGAAGGGGGAGGAAACCCTCAAGATAAATCCTAGTGGCAAGTTTGGCTGCATGTCATGGGATCTGAGTGGATCCACTCAGGGAGTGAGTCGCCCAACTAGAGTGTTTCCTTGGCCACCTCAATTTACTTGTTGTTTGAGTTAGCGGAATGGGTCGAGTGATTGGGGAATGTGAATCACTCGATTGGATTTAGTCCTTTCCCTTAGGTCAAATTTTTTTGACTATTTTAATTAACTTTCTTAATGGGTTCATGGACGCTTAGATCGGGTGAATGGAAGACTTGAATCACTCTAATGGAGCTGAGGAGGTGACCTAGTTTGGGTTTCGCACCCAAAGAAGTGAAATTTCTCAGGATTTCAAATATTAATGAGATGAGCGACTGGAGCAAGAGGGTCTCTAGACTAGCGTTCTGGGAGAAGACCCATAGTGTAGCTGAAAAGGCTAACTAAGAGATAGAAGTATGGGGTTTGGAAGTTTTGAATCTAGGCCTTTTGGGCTTTGAGTGGGATGTTGAACACCCTTCTATTCTTTAGGTGTCTTGGTCTTGGACGAAAATACATAAAAACCTACAAAATAAGATAAAATCAAATGTAATTCAATAAAAGGATCAAAATAAATGAAATTTCTATTGAATCATGCAAAGGAAGGAAAATAGATATAAAATTCTAAATAAATGACATAAATTATGTGATAAAAGGTGTATGAATATGCATTTGTCACTTATGCAACAAGAAAACTTAGATGGAGGTTTTTCACAAACTAAAGGGTCCCACAAAAAGCACATTTCTCAATGGATCAATGACCTTTTTGAAATATTTAGAGTTAGAAATAATTCATGTATGATGAGTCACTGATCACGCATGACTCAACTTGAATTCAAAGTTGTTTATATGTGTACACACCATGTCTAAACGTGAAACAAGGTAAACTTTATATGAGGACTATAGAAAAATACTTACTTTAGCATGTTATAGGTGTCAGAGAAAGGGTATCCACATCTAGAAGACAAAGGTTGTGATGAATATCTTGAGTTTAAAGTAATGATATCAGAATATGTGGTGGTATTACCCGATCAACCTGTGGGTAGAGCTAAAGGATATACCATGCTTGGTAAATTCCTAATTGAAAATTTTAATAATATGTAATATAGTAATTGGATGTGGGAACATACTCAAGAGATTCTTGGTTCCGGCATATATATATATATATATATATATATATATATATATATATATATATATATATATATATATATATATATATATATATATATATATATATATATATGTGTGTGTGTGTGTGTGTGTGTGTGTGTGTGTGTGTGTGTGTGTGTGTGTGTGTGTGTATGTATGTATGTATGTATGCATGTATATATATGTATATTCTTTGTGTGCATCTACTAAAATAAACATTGATTATAGTTTGTAGAACAACCTATACAAAAAGGGTTGTTGGATCCAATTTTATATGTTGAAACCCTGGATACCCTTGTATGAAAGAGAAACATGTGTGATATAGTTTTAAGGGTTTGTATATGGTGATAAGATGGAATGTCCATCCAAAACTTATGTTCTCAATCATATACCAATCTATGAAATATGGCATGACCAGCATGAGTCATGAAATATCTATTAGAGAGGTTAGATAGTGTTAGTACTTGTTGTTAGTCATCTTTAGAGAGGGATATACCCTGAGGACGAAAGCTCCAAGGAGGCTAGAGGTTGTGATCCGAGAGCCTAACCCCTAATTATAATGTGGTATATCATGAGAATACTAATATAAGGTACGCCTAAAATAGAAGAACTAGACCACCTCATGGTTATATATGATGATGTTATGACCCCTATATGTCCTAAAGGCCCTAACCACTAAATATATGTTTTGATAGAGAGGCTATGGTGGTTATGCCTGATGAACCTTAAGTTGGTTAAAAGTCCCAAGACAATGGAGGAGGAATGCATAATGAACCCTACATCTAGGTGATGGAAGACTCCAATGACCTTGGAGGAGGTTTGTTGGTATATCCTTATGTGCAGACTAGTAGTCCTAATATAGGAATCGAGTTGTTTATTTCAAGATATTGGGGTGATTATGGTCATAAGTAGATGTGTTACTTGGGTAGACACTAGATTGAATGACATCAGGTTAGGGTGCTTATCTGAAGTTTCTTCTAAGGACAAACTTGAAACGATATATTTTGAAGAAGGGTTATGGATCATGATAATAATATAAAGACCTTTCTTTACCTAGAATTTTTTATGGATAAAGATTCACTTGACTATTTTGTCTTAATCTAACAAAATTATGTAGGTTAAAATGGATAAAATTAGTATTTAAAGTATGAGTCATTTTTCCATTAATAGAGGAAAGGTATAACCCAGGCATAATGGGCCTTTTATGTTTTAGTATAGGTTGGAGAAATGGAGTATCATCTTATTCCCACCCCAATTTGACTTTATGTGTAGTAAATTGCATGGGTCTAACTTAAAGCACCATGTGAAGGATCTTTCCCATGTGTTGAAATAAAATCATTAAATGTTCTAAGGTAATAGGGCCCATGTAGAGGCACATGTGAGGATACTGGATTAAAGGTTGAAGGATCTCTAAAAATAAAATGATGACATAATTATGGTCCAGTGGAATCACCATGGGAATGATAAAACTACATGGAGCTAAAATGAGATATGACAAAAGCTCAAACAAACCTTTTTCAACTTGATCAGAATTTTGTAGGAAAAATCATTTAATAGGGTAAGGATGTGAGGACCAGGGCTTTACTTCTTTTTTTGCATATTGTAGTTGATATAGGTTATTTATGTAATCTTCCAAAATAAGTAAAACTAGTTGCATGCTTGATATTTAATATTTTGTGTATGTAAAAGAAAGAAAATAATATAGAAAATGGTATAAATTGTATTTGTAAACCGAGTGATTCCTTAGGAGAATCATTAATCAATAACATTTCAATTATCGTAGTTGTCACCTTATAAATCTATGAAAAAGGTTTGACCAACTTTTATGATTTTACGATGTTTCCTTTTTCATTTCATTGATAAACCAATTTATGTATAACTTGAGGATAAATTTATGGTCATTCAAGATTCATAATTAATTATCATCCTTTTCCTATAGAGACTAGATAAAAAAAAGAAACAACCACAGAAATTCAAATCAAATAGACTTATGGTTTAAAGTTATAACTTAATCAAATGTTTGTAAATTGTTGTTTCATTTAAGGGTTGGTTGATTAATTGATCCTATGGACAAACATTTAATGTCTAGAAACTATTGGGATTTCCCCTCCAATAATTCATGAACAAGAACCTTGGATCCGCGATTGAAGGTGTATATATTATCTTCAACAACTATATAGGAATTCAAAGAGGGAAAATCAAGTATATCTCCTCGAAAAACTATCTATATCTCTGTATATGCACGCCCACCTCATGAAAACCTTACCATATTCTCCCTCTCATCAATATGGCCCTAGTCATAGGTGGATTATTATGCTTGTTGATTTGACAAATAATAGAGACTCTAGATAAATAGTGCCTCTCACTCTTGTGAAAATAGGGATTGGAAACCCTATATGAGAGAAGACCCACGTTATATAAAGAGGCTTTTGGACCTGACCACCTCTACCACCTTCTTTCCCAAATTTTCTGCCATAATCAGTTGCCACAAGCCACTTTTCTTTTGCAATCCTTCCTATTTGTTATCACTAAACCATCACAGATGAATGCTCTGATATTTCCTCCTTATGTTTCCACAATGAGGCAAAACCTTTCTAATGGCATCTCTAAACCACAACAAGTTGAACATGTATGCTTATGACTCGTGGAGATCCTCCTACTCTTCCCTCTCTCCCTATATGATAGGAATAACATCTATACTTCCAACTCATAGGTTGTTTTGTCCATGGACTCACAAAAAAAGAAATATATGATCTCCAACCATTAATCTATGCAATGCATGTGATGGACCCTGATCCACAACCTACATTGCCCTGGTGTTTCCCTTGTTATGCTCTCTCTTTAAGTGCTACAAACTAATGTTAGTCAATGATCTCCACCATCCACCTTGGTCCCACATCTCGCATCCCTCAATTCTTCCCAATTAATGTATATACTTTGTTAGGGTATTTCTAATCCTAGTAACTAAGTATTCCAAAGTATCTTGTTCAATTCTTTGAGTTCTATTAATAAATGAATAATGGTTATTATGATTCTAAAACTTTGGATCCAATAATATAGTAACTCTAGTGAGACCAAATTTTAGATAGTCAAAAATTTCAAAAAGAAGTAACATATGATCATTTTGTGCTAAACCTAATTTTGGTTAACTTGTTGAACCTAGGCTGCACATGAAATTTATATGATATTTAAATCAAGTACAAGTCAAATTATAATGGGTCATGTGAGAAAATAATGATAACCCAAATACTAATGTATGTTACAGTTCATACGAGCAACAAAGATATGAATAACAATTTTTAAGGTTTAATATGATGATTTAGATTTTAAGTATTCTTAAAACCAAACCCTTTTAGTCAAATGATGCTCTAATTATACCTTAGAATCCTAAGACATGACTTTTTATAAGTTGCTAAAACTTGTATTTTGAATATTTTCTTATGATATATCGATTGGACAAAGTAATCAAACTTAGTTGCAATTTGATGTAGAAGGTTCCCAGAGGTTATTGAAGTTTTATCTTTCTGCAAAATGCCTTGGTGGAGTAAATGATTATAGAGATAGAGATATATGTACATGTAGTATATAGTTGAGATGATACTTTACTTGATAAGCATGATTGAGGGAGATATCACTCCCCAAATCATAAAAATTAACACTTGATGACAATGACCAGAACAATCTATGAGGTGAATAGACACCATTATTGGGACACACAGAGCACATTACAAGGAAAATCATCTTGAAAACCATGGATGGAGTGAACTCCATATATTCCATTGATGGCACACAAAGTGGAACACTAGATCATATGGAATACTCATATGTAAGAAATTTAAGATGGAATTGATATGTTCACTTGATATTTTTCTCTATATATGTTGCCAATATCACATGTACACATTTTTGGTTGCACCCACATACATAGTTTAGTGATACACTAATTGCATTTTTTTCTATTAACATTAATGTGTGAATAATGTAACAAGAGAGGGAATAATGCTCAACATAAACATTGATTACTTAGCTAGTTGAGATTATGTATGTAATTACCATGAACCTTAGTCCCAGATTCTTGTAATTCCTTCTAGGAGATATATATATCTTCTTCTACTAATAATATTTTGGTTTTAAATTACTAATCATTACATGTTGATTTTTTAATTGTATACTATGAAATATATTGATAATGTCCCTTTCCACCCAGTCCACCTTTATTGTGAAAAAGGAAGGGTCATTGTAGAGAAAAAAAGAGGGTAACTTGAAATACATAGAGTAATTGGCATCTATTTATCAAATACCAAACACATAGAAAGTGATTCCTGAGACGAGCATTAGCCTTCACATAGAAACCAAAAAAAAATTAAATACCAAAACATCTATGAAGGGAAGGATGTACTTTTAATTTCTCAAAAATAGAAAATTATGCAGTATTAAAAACAACTATAAAAACCAATGTATTGTATCATTCAAAAGGAATCATTGTCTCTTATCGACAAGGGTGCATACCATGATATAGAGACATAGATAACTATATTAAAAAATTAGAAGTCCATCTTAAGTTATTCCTAATGTCTAGTATCATGTACTTGATGTCTTACACATGTGTGGTTTTTGAAGTAACAATGACACATCACAAGAAGATAAAGAAGAATGTGCCATTAAATACTAGTATGTTCTTTTACATTAGTCATAGGATAATATAAGAGTAAGTGAAAGATAGGGATGTCCTATTTCAAGTGAATGTAGAAAGATGGAAAATATGGTAGAAGCATTAGAATAAGAGTATGCACATGTGCAAAATATTTTTTACTTTGAACTCATGAATTGTTAGTTATAGCTAATTGAAAGCATATTTATAGTAAGACTATAACTATATAAATATTTGTGTGACACTTAAGCCCATTGCCCAACTCTCTAGTGGAGTTTCAAGATTGACTACAGGCACCACAAGTCATCAGTGGCCTTAACTACACACTTTGTCCTCAATCACTCACAAGCCAAGATTGACTTCCCAATTGGTCACCCATCCAAGTACTACTCTAGGATGAGCATGATTAACCATTTAATTCCTAGTGATGGGTTTCCTAAAAAGTAGGTCCACATTGGTGTTATGGGTAGTCTAGTCATTCATTTCAAGATCATTTTATCTTCAACCTCAATACATGGACTGTTACAATCTACCCCACTTACATATTGATGTCTTCGTCAATACTCAACTATAATGCATCATAATCATTCCCCATTGTAGTGTAGACCCAGAATGACCCTTGTGCAAGCAACTTCTGATCACCTATACCACTGCATGGGTCACTACATCAACATGGATAACCCTTTTCAACGTGCTTGGAACACGAGGCTCAAGATTGGAATGCCACATGGCAATTTGGGTCCCAAGTACTAGAGGGGTTTTGACACTGATACCATTCGCACCCGTGCCAACTTCCCAAATCTGTAGTAGAGTTTTAGGAATGACGAGTGACTCCATGGAACACCATCGGCCTATACTACATGCTTTTTCCTCACTCACACACAAGACAGGATCAACGTTTTGACTAGTCACCTACCCTAGTACTACTCAGGGCTAAGCATGCTTAACCATCGAGTTCCTAGTCATGGGATCCTTGAAAAGGAGATGAACAATGGTGTATGGGAAGTCCAATAATTCTTTTGATATCACTTTATCTAAGGTATCAAGTCCCAAGATGTTATTATTTTTCTAGAGCACCATCACACTCCATGTCTTGGGAGAGAGGCATCAACACTTTAAACCCATATATGTGTATAGCACTAAAATGCAATCACATCACCAAGTCGACCAAAACTTAAACCCAAAGTATATGTTTTTTCATTAGGCCCCAACACATGGAATACACCACTAAAATGCGTTAATATAAGTTCATTCAATCCAACATTGATCTAACATAGAAGATAAGATAATTTATCACTTCTATTGGATCTTCAAAAATAAGGGGATTAAAACATCCATCATGGAAATACATGATGGGAAAGAATATTTTTCTATGAAATAGTAATTTAGTAATAATGAAGGAGAAGTTTGAATAAGGTCAATGTTTCTCATAGATTATTCACTTAGGTATACAACTTAGGTATTATCTCATTAGTAAGTGACTAATAAACAAAGAATCACTTATCATATAAATTTTATAGGGAATAGAAACATATCTCAATTCTTGCCCAAAAATGTGCATTATCAATATCCTTATTTAGTATATAGGTTACAATGCCACCTAATAATATTTTAAAATTAAAAAATATGAACTCTCATTAATTTTTTTAAACCTAAACATTTTCTATAGATAATAATTTAGTTCATGGAACTTCATTTATAAGATGTTTTAGTATATATATATACATTTCTTAGTTATATTTGATTTATATATTTTTTTCTCTGTAATACTAATTTCAAATAAATATAATTCAACCACTTTATGAATAATTTCTAAGTTTTACTTTATATATATATATATATATATATATATATATATATATTGATCGTAATAAAATTGACTTATCTCACAAAAACATTGAATGAAAATATTGTTTATCCTAATGTTTGTGATGGAAGGAAATGTCTTCTAGGGTGGAATCAACCAAACCCCAACTATTCCCACATTTATATTAAATTTTCATCATGGAAGTGGTAAAAGATCTATTACATATCTTCCATGAGATCAGACTAGGGACTAGGGAATCCCAGACCCTTTTCCAACCCTCTACGAGCCTTGAGCAATCTTTAAAAGGCCAATGAGATGGAAACCTAAGGAACTAAAAAATAAAACATGGGTTAGCATTCATAGTTCGGATAAAGGGAGGTAGAATACAAACTATACTTGATAAACAATCATAATGACCAGCAAGAAGAACACAATCGATCCTAGGTCATATTGTAAAGATGTACAAGTTGAGCACTAGAGGAAGCACATGAGAACAAAATCATTAGACGAATCAAGGAGCATCATCAATAGAGGAATAATCAAACTAAATTAATATACTTGATATTAACTATAAATAATTACAATTGAGGATTCAATTTATAACACCACCCTTGTGGTCTATAGCATCCATGGGATGCTCTAGAAGGTAGATCTAGTGATATTTAAATAAGGGGATGGGGTGCAACACTCTTCATGACAAGTTGTATCTAATTTCATATAAATATTCAAACAAATATTACATCAATTCAAATAAGGAATTTGGGTTGAGAATTCATACCTACCCTCAAGGTTGAAGCCTAGAATATTGCGTTGGTAGGGATTGAAGAAGGTTGTTAAGAAAAATCAATGGATAGAAGATATTCCATGCAACTTCTAGATGCTTGTGAGGTTGGTATCTCTATGTGGGTTTATCCCTACTAGTAACTGTGTGTCATATAGTAGGAATTGATGCAAAGGAAAGGGTCTTTATTTGTTTATTTAGTAGTATGTTTGAAGTTAGCGATTGTTCTACTAGGGTTTAAGTAAACTTTTAGGATAAAGAATTTATAAAGGTAAGGAGATATCTCAAGGGGGGAAATATCATGATATTATGCTACTATATGAAGTTTTGTACCCAAGTTATGAGACAATTGACTAACCGTCTGATAAATAAACATATAAAATTATAACATCAGCATGACATGTCTATTTGTATAAAATATATTTGTTAATTAATATTATCTTGTTTTCCTATATCTTTGATTAATATTTCATTAATATTAGATCTAACTTCCCAATAAAAATGAAAATTGGTTGTGGAGGACTAGCTCGAGTGGTGCGGCTCACAAGCCCCTTGCGAGGGGGCACGGGTTCAACTCCCAGCTATCCTCTGAAGTGAATTGTCCGTAGCGTCGGCCGGCCAATGATGTGACTGCTTGGTGGGCAGCTCTTATGGGCTGGGGGTCCACCTGGGGGTTTACGCTACCTGTCGGGGTCACAAAGTGGCACTCGTGTGGGGGTGGTTCCCTCGTCATTAAAAAAAATGAAAATTGACATCTAACCTAACCATGTTATGTGAAACAAATGTCATATAATTTTCCAATTTGTCGAATGTTTATTATTGGATTATGCTAGGATTATCTCCATAGGAGAATAGTTACACATTTCTCTTGTCACAATGTATCACTAGAGCTATCCATCAAGTCAATTTAGTATACCTTTACTTTGATAATTTTAAATTTAATTTAGCAATTTGCATTAAATAACCAAATAATTCATATCCAAAAGTTTTGATATATTTTAAAAAGTATACAATCAGGAACACTTGTTTATATTCATGCAATATGTGAATTAATTAATATATTGATGAAATATATGACTTTTTCATGTATTTAAAGAATAACTACAAGGTTAGGACTCAAGTAAATCCATAAATTATCATTGTGAATTATTGCATATTATTTATTCAGTTATATCACATGTTGTTAAGTTCAACCATGTGCAACAAATGTTACATGTATTTATCTAAGTGGAAGTTAGATATTAATCTCAAGGTTAGCATGCATTGATGGCTTTTAGTACACACTTGAATGATATTTTTATTCAATGTAATATTCTAATCCCATTGTTAATCATTTGTGAAATTAATACAAATTGGTTTACTATGTTGCAGAATTGTATGGACCAAAGTGATGTTGAAGTCATATATATAAAATACATTAGTATAATAAATAGGAAAGGATCCTTGGTTATATTTTTGTAATATTTATCTAATAATTTCTTATATATATATATATGCACTATTTGTAGTATATGTCATTTTTATATCCATATGATAACTTACACATCAACTGCAATAACATATATATCATGTTTAAATAGAAATATATCATGTACTTGAAAAATATATATTTATCGATATCTATAAACTTATATGTAATTGGGAGTGTACGTGTTACTATAACTTTTATATAATATATTACAAAATAATAAAACTATAAATAATAATATTGAATATATAAGCATATGTATTCACACACAAATATATCTACACATTATATATATATATATATATATATATATATATATATATATATATATATATATATATATATATATATATATACGTGTGTACGCTGGGTGGGTATCTATGTTAATGTATTTCTATGTATATGTTTTATGCATGTATGCCAACATGTGAAAGATGTGTTTGGGTAATTTAACTGATAATATAAGATATGAATTTTGAATTAATTGGGTATTGTTAATCCTATATATGAATACTTACCTAGTCAAAATTAATATAATAATACTTCCTAAAATATGGATTTTAATGTAGTAGAATATCATTTATTTATTATTATTGTCTAAAATATTATCATTACTCTTTCTACTATAAATAGTAAATAAAATATGTATACAAAATTACCTTATATACTTGACGTAAATTTTCTTACAAGGGATAAGTATTCTCAATAGTTATTTGGGATTATTTCTTGAAACATCTATTTACAATATTGGGATATTGGCATCAATTTGGCCCATGTGGTCAATATGGTTAGTCGATCTAATTGATTCTAATAGTAACTATTAGTGATACTTTTAGACCACATGGATGATCAGGCTATAGTCATTGATCCATCCATTTTGATCAGACAATAATGCTAATTTCTAAACATATTAGTTATGGGCAGAGACATATGGAGAGAGATGCATATACCTCAAGGGGGGCACATAGTTAAGTTTATTCAAGAAATGTTGGTAGCACACTTATTTAGTTTACTTGATTGGACAACAACAATTATATCCTCTTTATAAGAAAATGTCCCTAACTTGACAGGTTTTATGGAGGTTCCCATATGCATGTGTACAATGTAGGTATTACTATTCATAAGAAAGTAAAAATTCTAATGGTGAGAATATATTGTTCTTGAAAAAAAAGTTAGGAGAATAGGAAATTTAGTAAAATGAAACTTTGTTGAGAATTTTGACCATCAACTAGAATGTTTGTATGTGGGGAAGTTCAGAGTGAGTAGAGAACTAATGTGTGTATGTATAATTTGGTATAGAAAACTTTCCTCTATTTTCTAGATTATTAAGACTAATTTGTTATCTAGATTTGAGGTAGTAATGAATCTTAATCTTGAAAATTGTAATAATATAACTAAACTGATGGCATGAAAATCAAGGCAAGAAACGAAGATTATAAAATACAAGTTCCTAAGAATAATAGTACCATCTTGTCCCTTTATCCTTTCTTGGTCCTTATGATCGATCTACTATTCAAGATCCACATAAAACTACACTTTGTCACAACAATCATCCGTACATGGAAAATTTATATAGAAACAACTTTAGTAGATTGGATGCATGTGTCATGACTAAGATCTTGGAAAAACTATCGTGGAAACAGATCATCCAGTGCAAATCTATATGCAAAGACTTGTATAGCATGATCAATAACAAAGACTTCATTCAACAACTTCATGCACGTCGCAAACCGACAGTCGTGGTTCATCGGCCTGACACCATGATGCCAGACAAAGAGGCTGATGTGATTTTGCTTGTTATGGAGGCTCCATGGCCATTTAGTAAGGTGGGGAATGAGGATCAGGAATGCCCCACTTTCAATGTTTCACAAGAAATTACACTACCCCTTGGTTTCAACTTCCATACCACGCTAGTTAGCCAACATTGTCACGGACTTTCACTCATCTGTTCTCGCACATACTTAGATAATGTGACCTTATTTGACATCATAATTTCCAACCTTTCAACTCAAGAATGGAGTAGGATGCCACAAATTTCTCGATCTAAAAGGCCTTGTAGACGACCTATTTTTGGACCACCAGGGTTTGGATACCTCTCTAGGACCAAGGAATACAAAATAATATTCATTTTTTCCAGCTTTGATTGTGATGATGATTTAACTTGCCAATTACTGAAGTTTAATGATCAACTTGGTGTTGAATGTCAAGAACAAATATATTGGAGACCCATAACATTATCATGTCTAAATGTATTTAGATATGAATATGGATTTGGGAAAATACATGGCCATCCGTTGTGGATACAAGATGTGATTTATTGGATATTTTGTACATATTTGACTCCACGATCCACTTGGATCTTATGCTTTGATCTTGAAACTGAGAACTTCCATGTGATCCCTCCTCCTTCTCATATTCCACAAACAAGCTTTCATGCAAGTCTGGTAGAGGTTGAAAAGGAATTAGGCCTCTTACTTTACAACTATGACATTGAAAATAGTATATGGAAGCTTCAACTAGAATTATGGGTAATGCATGACTCAATAAATGGAATATGGTCAAAGGACAAGAATGATATTGACCTCTCATACATAGAGTACGATATATTCCCATTGCATACACTCAGTCTTGGAGATTATGAGATCTTGATCTCATCACCACAACATGTTTATGTGGTGAACTTCAATTATGGAATCTTCAAATTGGTTCACCAGACAAATGTTAGTGTATGTGGTCCATGTAAACATAGTGGTGCTATGAATCCTGATCACAATCCTAATTGTAATGCACCAGCTGCAGCATTGCAATTTACTGTGTATCATGAGAGCTCAAGAAAATGTCCTCATGGTTGTGCTATGTGACTATCATAATTAATGATCTTCTATTCAATACTTTATGAAGGATTATATTTAGGTCATTTTGGCCATTTCTTATGTTGTAGTTTAATTAGATGGTGTGCACTTCTAATTCATGTATTCTATTTTCTTTAAGAATGTTCTTTACCTTTAAATAAATTATATGTGCAATTCTCCTATATATACCCTAACAAATGTGCTAAAGTGGTTGATAAATGAAGCAAAAAATTGTATTGGCTCCAACGAACTAATACACAACCTTGTTATAATTTCTTATTTACATCTAACAGGTATTATTATCATGTTTATGCACTCGTAAATTATAAAAAGAGTGAGAATATATGTAAGAAAAAACAGCTCAGAATTAAAGCTTACCTTTGAACCCCAAACAAATATAGAATATATGATAAAAAAAAATCATGTATTCTACAAAAATATATAGACAACCATGAATCTTCATTCTCTCTTATCGATGGGTTTGTATAAAGAATATATATTTTGTAACTATTACCCTACATTTTTTTAAGTATAATTTTCAATTGAAATTAATTGCTTATTTTAAAAGATGAGTTCACTGTGAAGTAAAAAATTGAAAAAAAGATGATAATTACCAAAATGAACATTTTTATTTTCTCAAATATGATTTTAGTATGTAAATTAGTTAAAGTCATGTTACATTGTTATTCTAACACAAATTAAAGTCATTTTTGTATTTGAAGATGTATATCTCAGTATGTATTATGATATATGTTTGCATACCAAGTTATTGTGATAAATGGAAAGTATTCAATGATTTAGTTCAAGTTTGTTTCATTTTTAAGATTTATAAAACATGATCTCAAACTAAGAAGTTATCTTAAAATTCCAAAAATATTTGGTTGTTCTATAAGAATATTCATACATTTTGTGACAATATATACATGACAATGAGTTTTGATTGTATATTGACAATCGATCTGTTTAGAATCTAAGCTTTGCAACTACCCATATACACTTCTTGGGAATGAATTTTTGATTTCCATAAACTTTTCATACTTGATATATGAATTCATAGAGAACGTTCATAATGAAAAAGAATAACATTTTTCCATAAGGGAAACATTTTCTAATATACTACTTTGATATAAAACTAACTTAATTCATTTTTATTGTTTTTCTAACTCATATCAAAGTGTTTTTCTACTCCAACTCATACATTTTTTACTATATAGTAGTATATAAGTTGCCACCAATGACATTTACATAGATGTTAATAATTCAGGTATTTAGTTCATAAAGGGAAGGAAATATATCTTCTCAAGAATAAAGATAGCACATCATGGATCATAAAAACGAGGTCTAGTTCATCTTGCTAATAAGTGAACTAATGTAAACTAAAATTTAGTAAAGTAAATGTAGTGACTATAAATCTTGTGATTGACTACCATGAAAAGGGAAAGGAGGATACAATTTGTATTGTATAATAATGGTCCTCTACTAGATGTCTGCAATGTGATTTTTTTACATGATAAAGAGACATGTGAAAATAAGAAGGTTAATAGACATGTATAAATTACAATTAAGAATTATTGGTAAATGAACATATCATGGTTGTTCCTCTGATATACCTTGTGAATTGCAAAATCAACAAATGATAGAAATATTGAAATAAATTTTATGGATCTTGAGGTAAATACTCCTATGGTTGGAGACAACGTACTATCTAGTAAGACTCAACCAAATAAATCTAGATATTGTATATCAATTCCTCTTACTCCACTTATATGTATACCTATGGTGTTTTTGATAAAGTTTAAAGTTTCACTCTATCTTCAAACATGTATTAGATGTCAATGTTTCTTGATGTAGAAAGCGCTTTTATGACTATTTTTGGCAGGTAGTTGGTCCAAATGTCAATGTTTCACTTCTATTCTTTATTTTCTTGAAACTAAATTTAGTAGTATAAATGTGTTGAAGGAAATAAAATAAATTTGATTCCAATGCAAATTGGTTAAATAACCACAATTTTCATGCATGGCGTACTTTTTCTATGATGAATATATGATATAAATAGTTAAAAAGTAGTTAAATATGAATTCTTTGTTCACTTTAATCTATCTATACATGTACGAGATTTTTGTTTGTCTATGGTTTATGGAAAAAATATGGAGATAAAAAGAAACATGTTGTGTACTCAATTAAGTTTTATTAAGAAAATGTATGGGGATGCTTTTGGTTTCTTATTGGTAACTATATTGTGTTTGTATTATGTGATGATAGATATGATGTCTATGATCCTTATGATAATGCTTTGATCTTGTCAATTAATTTTCTTATTTATAACCATTTTATAGAATTATATTGAGTGGTTGTAAATATACATGTAATAACTGATGGTAAGGTAAGAATATTATGATGTATATAATCAATGGAGTGAATTATAACTCCAATTTTCTTAGTATATTCACATGTACTTGGAGTAATTTTATCCAAATTTTCATTGTGACTTGAAAATTTTATATATTCACATTTACAGCATTCAGACTAAAACAAAGCTTATTCAGTTGCTTAATGAATGGAGCAAAATTCCTTATTTCTTGAGCATTGGGAATGAGGATTTTGCTACAATGTGGATGGTAGCTCCATGTATAGAGTTTATCCTTATCTCAAGAAGGTCAGAGCTGTAAATATCTAAATTAAACAAAAAATAAGTTGGTAATAATCATGATATTAGGAAAATTCAAGAAAATTTGTTTTATAGCTCATTAATTGGTTGATAATGTCCCTAGTAATGACTCACTAGTTATACAAAATTTTATAAAACCACAGACAATATCTCATCTACTAAGAATAATAATCTTTCCACAAATGGATATCAAGGTTGTGGTTACTTAGCATGGAGATAAGAATTCCAAATTCTTTTGTGTTTCTTTGAAAATGATAATGTAAATATATACTATAAGTAACATGATTATTGATGAAAGACCACAAAAACATGAAAGAATTTTTTTTTTTGTTATTTTGTTAGTTTCAAGGTGAGATATAAAAATAAATTTTACCTATACAACTTAGTATACTTGATGAGTGGAATTTTACCAATTTGAACAAACCTCGATTGGTTGACTGATGTAAATTTGTCACAAAAGACTAATTGGAAAGAGTAATTTTTGACAATCCATTTTTGATCATATAATCAACTCATATGAGTAGAATTTCTCTCTAGATAATGATACATTATATGTCATTTATTATGCATTTTCCCATATTTTTTGCCCATTTAGTCCACTCATTTCACCCATTTGTCATAGTATACAAAAGTATCATTATCTAGATTTAAGCACAATTTGCCCTTGATTGAGCCTTGTATAATCTGCTCAGAATAAATTTCTCATTTAATTATACTAAATATAATTTTCATTTCAAACCCGATGGGATATTTTATGGACATTATATTCATAAAATATCATATGTTTCAATAAAATGGAAGCCTTTTATTTCCAAATGTTATCTCTTATCTTCCTTCTTTTTAGATTGGATTTTATGCACTACCTGACTCAATACTATAATCCAAATCACTTTTTATCCAAAATATCTCTAGAATATTCTCAAAAATCCAAAATTCAGATTGTCTGGCCCAGAGAGACCTAATGAATGTGTATTTATGTTACTTTCAGTTGCATTTTTAGTTCCACTATGTAGTTAGTTCCCTCCATTTACCTTTGATTTTTCCTACATATAGTTTTCCTTCTTTTTGTGTAAAATATTTAGGGTTTTGATCAAATCTGTTGGTTTTCAATGAAAGATTAAGCTTCACAACAAGTTCTCCAACTTAGGCCATGACACTCCCCCTATTTTTATATGATGAGTCTCTCTGTCGACTCATAGACTCGTAACCCCCCCACCCACTTGGGTGGGTTTGTTCCTAAGCAGAGCGCCCATCGACCGACAGACATCATACTCAAAAACTTGTTGACCGACAACTAAGATGGAAGGGAATTATAGCATCCCATCAACTGATAGCTCTTTAGCACCTTTCGACCAAAGTTGTTCCTACTCCATCTTCATATGCTACAAGTGGGTCGACGAAGCCTCTTCCCAGTGAGATTCAGCCTTGATGGATTGGATTGAAGTCATTAATCAATGGAGTTCCTATGTTATTTCTAGTCGTTGTCTGAAGGCCACATAGACCTGAGGATCGACAGTCACTCACCACCCCAAAGAAAGTCTGATTGACAATAGCTCTCCACTTAGCAATGAATGGTGTACCATTGATAGATTATGATCGGTCCACCGACAGTAAACCTATGAGGTTGATGGAGTCATCTACAACACATCTTCGTCCTATAAATAGTTGTACCCCTCCTCCATTTAGGGGGTTCGCTTCCATTCATGGACACCACAAGGTTTCTTCTCTATCCATCCAAGAGGATGAAAACTATCAATCATCCTCCACTAGACATCTCCATGGTGTTCTCCCCTTGTCTCCACTCGTCGAAGTCCATCATCTCACCAAGAACGTGATTAGATTGTGTATTCCGCCTCCATCCATCATCTACTACTTCTTCCCTGATAGATTAGAGACCAAGGGGGGTAAAGGAAGAATGGGACCCCGATGAGAGTCAAGGATGTCTCTCTTCCTTCAATTGGATCCACATGTCATATCGAGAAAGAAGTTGTTAAATTTCACACCAAACTAGACATCCATCATCCTATTTTAACAATGAAAATATCTTCATTTTCCCGTGTTTTATCTATTTGTTTCATGAAGATTGAGTATCTTATTGTTGGGGTGTGGGGATTATCCCCTCTATCTATTCTTGTATGACCATTTTTTTATGTTCTGTGGGTTTGATACGCTCTTTTAGTTTAGTTTTAACTGTTTGATTGCATGGTTAATGGCTTGACCTAATACTTAGCATAATGTATTATAATCCTAGATTATAAGAAATTCAAAATTTAATTTATTGACACTCGAATGAGAATTTTTTATGGGACATTTTTGGAATTGTAGATACATGATTCATGATTAGTGAGACATCACAATCATGAGGATATATTCTATGCAATCATCATGCACCTAAATAGTAGAATTTTTCTTTGGCTCTAATTGACTTGTTTCATATAGAGTGGATATTTTATGGGTATTATTATGAATGTAGCAGGGTTGAAACCTGATTCCACTTTAGTGACTTCCATCATTAATCTAAACCCAATTTAATCAGTGTGACTTCCCTTTACAAGCAGTTTAAATCAACCTAATCAACTCTTGGTTTAAATATTAGTTCTTGTCAACTAGATACAAGCTAGAATGGTTCTTAAAAATATTATCCCTTGGGATTTGATCCTTGACCATATTGTGATGTTACTCTTCCTCTTGATTATGGTATTATTGCACATTCTTTGGGTAAAAACTTAGGGATTTCTCTTCAAGGTGAATTTTTCATTGTGATAAAAGCCATGTAAAATTTTGGCACCATTTCTGGGGCAATAGGATTGTCTAGTCAATACATTTTTATTAAGATTAATTAAGGACTTTTACCCTCAACACTATTACATACTCACTTGAACTAAATCTCTCTATGTTCATCTTACTTTTGGAAGGACTTCCATCTCAAGTACCACAAACTAGTGCATGCAACGCACCACCAACATAGGCCTTGCATCAAGCTTTGATCATGAGATAGATTGAACCTTTCGATGTTAGAACAAAGAGAATCAAACTAGATTGTCCAAGGAGGTAGTCACACAAACGGTGAACCTTACCATTGCATCACTATACAAGAAGACCAGGTTGTTGTTCAAGACAAAATCCTTACAGCCCAAGATGTTTCACAAGAGTTCAAGTGACAGAAGGAGCTTAGGGATTTCTCAATCCCTAAGGCTACTCATGTTCGACTTACTGTGTGTAACTCGGTCCCTAGCAGCCTCCCAATCTTGAACACTCAACCATACTTTAGTTGTGATAGAATGAATTCGATGTTGGACACTATTCACTTTCCTAGAAAACCCGTAGATTCCTTTGTTTCCAAATATACCAACAAGTAATGATGAATTCGACTCTATATTCCTCCGTTAGTTTTAGATTCATACTAATCCATTGACTTAGGTTATCCTCTTCCCAAAAATTAGGAGGGATACCAATGGCAAGGAAGCCCAGCCAGATAGGTCGTACATCTCTACAATCTCTTAAAGCATGAAGTATGCTCTCATCACTCAAGTTGTACCTACTATAGGTGGCGTCAGTCGTCATTTGTCTCCTCTATCTATTTTTGTTGGTAAGGATGGAATTATTTTCCACTAGCTAGAAGAACATCTTCACTTGATTAGCTAATTTGGATTTCCAAATGATGCTCTAGTGGCCATTTCTTTTGATCTCCTTACTAGCCTCAAGGCATTGTAGGTAGTAGAAACTGAGAACTTACCTCTCGGATCTAGTCTCCACACTCTAATATCATCACTTGCCTGGATAGTAGGCGTAGGTAGGGAATTGATCTCAGTGACGATATCCTCTGGGAACCAGTAAACCAGAATCTACATGTCCCACGTTCCCATGAGATTGATTAAGCTCCTGACCTGTAGGTCTTTGATGTTAGTGGGTATATGATGTTTCACATAGTATTTTAATAATTTCCCACTTGAAAACCATATGTCCCTCCAAACATTGATTTAGTTTCCATTAGTCACTCAAGAAACTAGAATAAATAGGTGACTTCACGAAATTCTAAAGGGGAAGTGTGGATAGTGGGTATGGGGGGCATTTATAGTATGGAATTTGGGTTTGAATTTCCAAGGAAGATTATGGAATTGGGATGATGGAATGGTGTACTTTTTGGGGCTATCTGCATGGCATAACATATGATTATTCCATGTGGAACTTTAAGAAATGTATGATTATTCTGGGTGTTAATGTGTTTTTTTAATCACACTAACAAATTCATCTAGGGATGAAATACCTAAGTTTTTACAAAAACAACATGCAGTAATACCACCCGCAAGTGGATAGATGTGATCACATTACAGTTAAGGATCAACTCCTAAGGGGAAAAAATTTTAAGAGCCTTAATATGTATCCACTTGAACTAGGACTAATATTGAAAGCCAAAAGTTTATGGGGTTGAGTTAAACTACTTGCAAAGGAAAGTAAAATTGCAACATTAAAATTGGTTTCAAATTAATGACGGAAGTAAGTGGGGTGGATTTGGGTACCATCGGGGAATACTCACCAAACATCAAGTTGGGACAACAGAACATATGAGTAGTTAGCTTGATAGTCCCCACCCTCTCGAGAGTAGGATGTTGGCCGAGATGGAGCTGGGAGTTCCCCCCTCTTTGTCAATGCCTTGCCCCAAATTCAAAGGGCAGGCATCGAAAAGGAAGCAATCAAATCTTTTTTACAAAAGCACCTACTTGGTAGGCACTGCCTACTCACCATTTTCTCCACAAGAAATTCTCTTCATACAAAAGAAGTTCCCTTCAGATCATGGGCTCCCCCTTGGATAACACCCCAGAAGAAATCACAAACTACGCTACACACACAAACATATCCATAACATGCACATGCTAGATAAAATAATACAATTGGAGAAAAAGCAAAGATCTGTCTATTAGGTGCTTTAAATGGCTTAGATATCCTCATGAGTGTGATGTCTCACTACTCACAAACCATGTGCGTCCCTTTGGAAGTTCCCGTCTAGGTGTCAACCATGTTAATCGATATTCAAATCCTAATCACTGACATTCTCACAATCTAAGATTGTAATATATCATGTAAAGAAAGAGATCAAGCCAAAAAAACATGAAATAAAATGATTAACACTGAATTTAAAGAGTTGTATATAAGACATGGAACATCAAAAAAAGGACATGTAAGCACAGTCAGTGGGGCTAATTCCCGCACTCCTATAAGAAGGATTACTCGCTCTTCCTGACAAGAACAAAGAAAAGACTTGAGAAGGAAGAAATTTCCATGTTCCAACATGTAGAAGGAAGTGTGACAGGGTGTGAACAACAACATTTTCTTGCCTGATGCAATGGATGGATACAATCAAAGGAAGAGGAGACAACCTTGATTCTTGTTGGGGTTGTGTTCTTCCTTGATCCTCACATGTCTCTGATTTTTTCGGGAAGAAGCAGTAGACAATGTATGGAGGCGTCGTCCACAATATAACCACCTTCATGTTTAGATGATGGACTTTGGTAGGACGGTGATAGGGCAAAAAACATAGGGTTCTTGGTGGAGGAGGGTCTCCAGTCATCATCCTCTTAGAGGTCCATATTGGCAGCCTTTCGACATATTGGAATGGAATCAATCCCCCTCAATGGAGGAGGGGTACATCTATTTATAGACTAAGGGTGTGTAATAGAGGATTTGTCGTCCTTGAAAGGGTACCTTTAGTTGCTGAGTTTAGATTTCTCATTGACTGGACTCTCATCAAGGTGGAGAGAGACCATTGATATACATGTATATTTGTCCTTCACTCGGCGACTAGAACTAGAATAGGAACTTCATAGATTGATGACTTCACTTCCTGGCCATCGGGGTTGGATCTTTTCAGTTCATGGGGGATGAGATCTCATTGGGCAGAGCCTTCATCGACCCACTAGTAGTGTATGAGGATGGGGAAATAGCACTGATAGTCGATGGGTGCTAAAGCATCATCAATCGAACGGTTTCTCTAATTCCCATCAGGCTCGATCATTGGTGACGGGCCATGGGGTATGCTTTTGTTTGGTCAATGCACGCTTTTCTTATAACAAACCCATATGGGGATATTAATGCACCATCAGAGGGTGGAGTTGATGGAGGCTTGGGTCAAAGTGGCTATTATGTGATGAAAAGATTGATCATAGAAAATTAGTGGGGCCACATTATCCAAATATGGTGTACATGTTGTGAGTCTTAATCCTGCCATGGAAACCAATAGATTTGATCAAAACACAAAATATGTACATAAAACTAAGAAAAACTATATGGAGACAAAGTCAAATGTAAATGGAGGGATGAATTGTAAAATTAAAATAAAAATGCAAATGAAAGTGAGATGAATATCCATTCATCAAAATACCATGAACTTAAAAGTTCCTCGTCCTTGAGTAACATTAAATATGAAACAATCACAAATTGAAAATTTCATTCTTTTCGATAGCCTTATATTCACACCACATGAGTTTCTTTGTTTATAAGAATAAGTATCTAAAGTTCATGTTATCACTGATAACATATTATCTTTGTTCCCATTTTTATTTTCCAAAAACATTTACTTCCAAAAACGTTTCCATGCCACTTTTCCAACATCAGGAATGCCTAAGAGCTATGTGGGAGTTTAAAGGGACCTACAGAACAGAAAGTGTTCATTTGGTCTAACACTGGTGTTTCTCAAGAGTGGAAAATTGAGGCATTCATTGTCCCCATAGGTGAAAATGGGAAAGAAAGGGGATATGACTGAAAGTAGTAGATCTCTCCTATACTCGAATCCAAATTTTCATTCCATGACTCAAGAATTCTTTGTGTGAATATCTCCTCTATTTGACAAGAGATTACTTGTTTTCTTATGTGCACATGTGCATATTTTCTTTTGGTTTTCGTGTTACACCCTTTTACATAGTGAGGGTATGTAAAAAGAGGATAGAGAGAGGGGGTGTTCCACCACAAACATAGAGTTTGGCACTATTCTTGTGGCTTTTTTGTTTCTTTTCAATGGATGGAGGGGAACGACTATGGTAGAATAAGTGTAGAAGAAAGTTTGGATCATAATGAAACTTGATTCTATAATTTAGAGCATCGAGTCTTACTCCGAATCACACTATACTCAAATTATAATTTTATGAGGATCAATTAGTGATTCCATATAATAGTTCAATTAGTTAGTAGGAAACATGATGTGTTTGATCCCTCTAAATTCCACAAATACTTTCCATCCTTTCCCGATGAACATGATGTTCGGATTCATAAGCCTCACAATGTGATTCATAGCCATTGGTTAGTCTTAGAAGTTATTCATATTAAGTAGTTGCTTCATATAAGGTGGGGTATAATAATGCAAAATTGCATGGAAAAATAATTTGTCTGCCTATATAACGTATTTGATTGAAAATCATCAAAATTACATCAAATTTATATACAATAATTGTTTGAAAATTAAACATTTTGTAAGATAATTGTCACAATTGTGCAAGGAACCTTAAATACGATATAGATTGGTGTGGATGGAAAGTAGAACACATACCAACCACCCTCCAACCCGAACTTAGATATTTACTTGTCTTGAGAAAATAATAAATCTGAGATGGAGGGGAAAATTTATGTTGATCAAACTACTATATGTGGTTGCATTCCCATTAGCATCATATCCTCCATGTAAAATCTTAAAATAAAAATCATCAAAATGTATATTGCTACTTACGATGCATTATCTTATGGATGAAAATAATTTAAATCTAAAAATGAAAGCAAAAATTGTAGTAAAGATCAGAATGCCTCCGAACAAGTGCATGCATTTTATGTCGTTGGCTATGTGTGTTGATTTTAGTCATTGGTTGGAGGTGCAGGATTTAGAGACTAAGACATAGTTTGGTATTCATGTTTTCCATTGTAAATTATGTATTCAAATGATGTCCATTTTCCTTGAGCTCACCAGACTTCTTGCTCTACAAGATGAAAGAACCATGTGGGTTAGGGTTGTCAATGTGGAGGGTATTACTTATTTACCCTTAACCATACCCTACAGGGTAAACATAAATATAAAGGTTTTTATTATATTTTATCTATTTACCCATTCTGCATTTCCCCTCTACACTACAAGGGAAGCTAAGGTATGGGCATTATCTATATCCTTTTATCTGTTTACCCACATATAATTTAAATATATATATATAAATATAGTAATCATGGGTTTGTATCTAAATTTCACATCCTAATACATCCACGCCTCTGGTCTTAAGCTACTCCCACTCACTTGTAACCAACAGAGCCAAGAATCAATAGTCTTCTCCAGAGACTCTTTATCACTGGGTTTATTTTTGTTCTTCATTGCCAATTGATATCTAACAACTTGAAATTCTACTCCTCTTCCACAATCTTCCACCGGTGTCCTTCCTTGGATCTACTTCGCTGGCCTCCACTTCTCAATGTTCACAAACCTTACATCTCCACACTATAACATCATTTAGTGGTGGTTACAATGGTGTTGTTGGCTGCACTAAAGTTGCCTCTCCAACCTCCACTTCCTGACATTCACCACCTCAGATCTCCACACTTCGACACCATCCAATGGTGGTTGTAGTGGTTCTTTTAGTGATGCTCAAGTTATTTCCCCATGTTGTGGTAATTGGCATGGTACTAATGGTTATCCATTGTCCACCTCATGCCCATCATCTAGGGCTTGAGTTTTTAGGGACAAATATGGGTTGCCTTCTTCTATGTTGTTTATAGTTAGGTATGAACATTCTTAGTAATAAAAATCATTCCTATTTGTATACATTACTTGGACAAAATTAGGAAGAAAATGCAAGAAATCCTAATCCTAGTTGGATTTTGACTGATTTTGACGTTGATTGTGCAATGAGTGATAACCATATAAACCTAAAACTAAGAAAACTACATAGGACATGTGGCCACATTTTGATAAAGTGGTGGATAATGGTGTCATTAAAGCCAAGTGTACATATTGTTCACACCTTCTCACTAATAGTCCCAAAGATGGAATCTATTACCCAAATTATTATCTTACTGGAAAAAATTGTGCTCAATATAAGGGAAAAGGGAAGGCAACCTTAAACTAACACATAAAAGGAAAGATTCTACAATGGAAGTGAAAAAAAAGTTTATCAAGACTTAAGTAGACAAGATTTGTCTAGGATGATTGTGTTGCATGAATATCCATTTTGAATGGTTAGTCATGTTGGTATTCATGATTTTTCCAAAAATATTCAACCTCAATTCAAAATGGTCAATAGGAATACCATAAAGAGTGATTGTATATAGTTGTGTGAGCAAGAAAGGTATAATATTCAAGATGTTTTTTCTCGTGTCTCATCTACAAGTGATATGTGGACATCAAATAGGAATAAGGAGTATATGGTTTTGCTGCTCACTACATTGATGACTCTTGGAAATTATAAGAAATGATTCTCAATTTGTCCTTTGTATCTGCTCCTCATATCCATGATAATCTCTTACAAGAATTGATGGAAAAACTTTATAGTTGGAACATTGATTGGAAATTGATGTGTCTTGTCCTTGACAGTTATACTTCTAATGATGTTGTGGCTAGAGTTTTGAAATTTAAACTTAAGTCCAAAGTCTATTTACTGTCTATCGATATAATGTTTTATGTTCAATGTTGTGCTCAAATTTTGAATTTGATTATTCAAGAAGTTATTTATATCATATACACAGTGAATGGTAAAATTGTTGAAGCTGTGAAATATGTAAGGTCATGCACACTTAGACTTCAAACTTTTAATCAAGTTGTTTTCCAAGTAAAGGGTCCTATAAAAAAAAGACACTTAACTTGGATGTAGCTACTCGTTGGAATTCAACTCATTTGATGTTGAAGATTACATTTGAATTCAAAGATGCATCGACATGGTTTTCTAATTTGGATCTGAATTTGAAACATAATTCTAGTGATGATGAGTGGAATAACACTAGGATCATTTGTGATGTCTTGGAGAATTTCTATGGAGTAAGTAATATTTTTCTTGCACCTTGTATCCTTCTATAATTATTATTGCAGCCATATATGTGCAATTCATATTTGTTTTAGGGAACTCAAACTTGCTCCTAATGATTTGATAAAGAAAATGGTTGATGAAATCATTCTCAAGTTTGATAAGTATTGGGATTATACTTTCCCTATTTTGTCTATAATTTCCATTCTTGACCCACACATGAAGATGATGTCTCTTAAACTAAACATGCATGAGGTGTATGGTGAAAGAAGTAATGTTGAAGTTGAGAAGAGTAAAGATTTGTCACTTGATTATTGTATTGAGTATCAATTTAATATTGGTGATGTTTCTATTATAGATGGTATTGATGAAGAATCCATCTCATTATATAGTGGATGAAATATTGAAAGTAGTGGTAGGGATGACAATGCTTCTAGAAAAGGTTCAAGCTACACAACTAGGGTGGACTAGAGATTATTTGTTGAATTTTATACATGTCCCCTTTAAGATGACTTGCAAATTTCTTTATCTGAATCCATCCACCCAATGAGAGGGAAAGAGACTCAGTTTGATATATTGTCATGTTCTAAACTCAATGAGCCAAAGTATCCTATAATGACAAGGATGGCACATGATATAATATCCATTCCTATTGCCACTATCGCTTCAGAAGCATCATTTAGTATAGGTGGGAGAGTACTTGATCCAAATTGGAGCTCTATGTTACCAAGTACAATTGAGGTGATCATATGTGCTCAAGATTAGATAAGAAGCTCACTTTGCGGTGTTTGATGCCAATTTTTTGTTTTCTATTACTTACATTGTGAAGTACTTGGGATTTATTTACTTATAACTATTTTCTTTTTTGGTTATATAACAATATATTGGCAAGGAGTTGAAACTTGTTACTGTCAAAGAAGATATTAATGAGGATCATGGTGTGTATGGTGATATGGAAGTAGAATTTGAGACTTGAAGATGTTATACTCTTACTCTATGTTTTCTGTTTAAGTCAAGATTAGAAAAGTTTTAGTTATATGGTCTTTTTATTCTTCAAGGGTAAAATAGTTATCAACATTTTTAGGATGTATGAGAAGCTCATTATTCCTAACAAAAATGTGCATTAAGTAATGACTCTCATGTAATGTGTGCTAGTAGATTTGTTATAATCTATGAACTTGGTAGTTTTTTTTGTAATAGTATTTAAACTTGTGGGAGTCACTTGATTTTTTCATTATAAAATGAGTTTTTGGTGTTATAGTAATACTTTCTTGTTGTGGAAAAGATATATATTCCTTGATAAAAAAATGAGATGTTGGTGAAAAAAATTATTTTCTATGGATTTTTTTGCATAGAAAAAATGATTTATGCATAAAAAATTTTATCATGAGCATTTACTTATTTTGCATGGAGAAACATATGATCTTAAGTTGGATACAATGTTTTATGTGCTTTTACCAATGAATTACTATAAAATAAAAAAAATCAATACTCAATGTGTATGAAATTACTTTCATAAGGTGATTTCTAAGGTTCTTGCCAATAGGCTTCAACCTATTCTGCCTGATATTATTGACAAAGCCCAGTGTGCTTTTATTAAGGGTGGGTCGATATCGGATGCTACTCTATTGGTGAATGATATGTTGAATATGATTATGAAGAGTAATTCACATAAAATTTGTGTGAAGGTAGACCTTATGAAAGCTTATGATTCGATCAAGTGGAGGTATTTGTGTCGTATTCTTATGAAAATGGGATTTCCAAGGTGTTGGATTGATTGGGTCTTGGAAATTCTTCATTCTATTAGTTTCCAGATCCTTATTAATGGGCAACCTACTAAATCCTTTTGGTCGTATAATGGTATTAGACAAGGGGATCTGTTGGCCCCCTATCTTTTTGTTATTGCGATGGAAGGTCTTTTTGCTATGTTAGCTCATGTTGTTAGGATGAACTTGATTGTCCCTTTCAAAGAAGGTGATGACATCAAGGTTACTCATATCTTATTTGCTGATGACGTTGTGATTTTCTCTGATGGTAATGAGGGGAGTTAAGGCTATTGTTGAGGTTATTGATTCTTTTGGTGCTATCTCTGGTCTGAACATTAGTAGTCAAAAATCTTCTTTCTTTGCCAATAAGCAGGTGGATATAAAGCTAGTGGAGAGGATTCGGGATATTTAACATGAGGTTTTGCCTGTTAAGTATCTGGGTCTGCCCTTATTTGTGGGTAGACTGTCACGTAGTCTTTGTTCTCTGATTATTGATAAGATTAAGAGTCAGCTTGAAGGCTGGAAATCCAGGCAACTATCCTTTGTAGGTAGGCTGGAGCTGATTAAATCAACTCTTTCTTCTTTTCAGACTTATCGGGCATCTTCCTTTCCCTTGCTTGTGGCTGTCACGGATGATATTGACAGGTTGTGTAGGGATTTCTTATGGGGAGGATCGGAGATGGAAAAGAAAACTCATATGGTTTCTTGGAGTCAGGTGTGTTTGCCAAAAAAAGAAGGAGGTTTGGGGTTGAGGAGAGCAAGGGATATAGTTGAGGATTGTATTATTTTAAATCTCTGGAATGTGGCAGAAAAAAAAAGATAAGCTTTGGGTTCGTTGGGTTCATGGAAGGTATTTGAAGGGTGACTCTGTATGGAGGTCCCCTATTCCTTCGAGTGCTTCTTGGGTGTGGAGACAGTGTCTTTATCACAGGGAAAAGGTTGTTGAGATTATTTCTTTCTTTGTGGGTAATGGGAATCTCATCAAGTTATGGAGGGACCCCTGGTTTAAAGGTAGTTACTTAGAGGAGACCCTTCATAAAGGGTGTGTTATGAGGAGTGGAACAGGGAAGTTTGCTAATCTTAACTCCCTTATTGGTGATGGTGACTGGATTGAGGCCAAGTCTAGGCATGTTTCACTAGTCATCAAGGTTATTAGAGATATGTACATGTTTAACCCGTAGGGAAGAGGGTGAGGGTCAGGGTAAAAGGAGGGTAAGGGGATTGTTGAGAAGGGTAATTACCCTTACCCTTACCCGCTACCCTCTGGAGGCAAGGGTAAGGATAAAGCCTTACCTCCCCATACCCTCCCTATTTACATCCCTAATGCAAGTAGATATGCCTGATGAGGTATGGTCTAGACTAGTAGGTAGATATCTATGACTTGTATCTCTTTCCTTTTCATATGACCATCAGCCATAATTTTGTTCACTTCACTTAGATCCATGCAATATCATATGAGGTCATACTTACTTTTTTGAGGTATTATAGCTACAATAGTCTTTCCCGACTTGATTTCTCCAATTCAAAATTCAGTTTCTTAATTCCCCACCATGCTTTATGTTCTAGTTTGACTAGGATGACATGACTTTCCACATCTATCTAAAATGTGTGGTGCCCAAAGGTGTCTTGAATGTGGTTTTATAAGCCTAGAGAGTATCATTGGTTTTGTTGCACAGGTCCTTCAAATTACAGCCTATGGTTCTGCTATATGGCTTTGAGTTTTCTATTAGATACCAACACTTGTTGGCTCATTTGTGGATGATAGGAGAAAGTTGCTTTGTGATACATGTCATATCTCCTCAAAAGTGTGTGAAGTCTTTCTTCTAGAAAATGAGAATCTCCATCGAATATGACAGTGTGAGAGACACAAAGATAAGGGAATATAATGTCCCTGAACATGTTGATAACAAGATTCGATTTACTTGTTTTGATGGGTATAAAGTCTACCCATTTATAGGTGTAGTTGAACACTACCAGGATTTAACACAAGACATATGTAGATGATAATGGGCCCATGTAGTAAACACCCCAAACACCAAGTATTTCAACTTCTTGTTACAACTTTATGGGCATCTCGTCTCTCTTGGTGATGCTTACACATCTTTGAAATTTATCACAGGACAAAACAAAATTGTAAGCAACCAAGTATATGTTGTACAAAAGAATTTGCAATGTAGTAACTTTAGTGTAGTCTTCTTAGAACTCATGTGGTCTCCAGCAGGGCCTGAGTGGCATTCTTATAGTATTAGAGGGGCTTCCTCCTCTCGAATACAATGTTGATAGAGACCATCAACACATAGTATGACTACATATGGTTCATTTCAATAATATTGTTTGACATTGTCCATGAATTTCTTCCTTGTGTAACCTCGTTCTCTGGGTGATTCACATATGTGTTGGAGTAGTTTACCAAATTTGCATACCATGGAGTGGCAACTAAAACTTTCATGAGTTGATCATCTGGTAGAGAGTCATTCATGAGGACACTGATTATTTCATGAATGTGGATGCAACTCAAATTATTGGCAACTACGTTCTCAGTCCTGTTATTGTCTTGTATCTCTAGGAAAAACTCTTATTAAAGGAGAATCCATCCAATCAATCTTGATATTTGTCTTTTTTTGTTAACATATATCTTATTAGAGCATGATCTATACAAACTATAACCTCTGAGCCCACAATGTATGATCTAAATTTATCAAGAGCATACAAAACATCAAGGATTTCCTTCTCAGTAGTTGCATAATTCCTATGGGCATTCTTAGATGAATAAAATATGACATGGTGTTTCTTATCTGTGTATTGACCCAAAACATCTTCAACAACATAGTCACTAGCATCAAACATAATTTAAAATGGTTGTGACCAGTCCAATGCCCAAATAATTGGAGTCAATATAACAACTTGCTTCAAATTGGTTAAACTCTCCATACATTTTCTTGTTGAAGTGGAATTCATCATCTTTGAGTAATAGGTTAGTCACTAATGTATCTATCTTGGTGAAATATTTGACAAATCTACTATATAATCCTGCATGATCTATGAAGGCCTTGACTTCTCGTACTATGGATGGAGAGCTAAGTTTAGAAATCACTTCTATTTTTACCTTGTCCACTTCAATTTCTCATTGTTGACTCGATGGTCTAGCACAATGCATTCTTTCACCATAACATGACAATTCTTCTAGTTGAGCACCAAATGTGCTTCTTTAAAATGGTTGAGCACTAGAGAGAGGTGAATTATGCATAATTCAAAGAATGTCCATAGAAGGAGAAATCATCCATGAGAACTTCCATAATAGTTTCAGTTGAACCTATAAAAATTGTTGCCATGCAACTGAGGAACGTAGCTTGCACATTACATAGCCCAAAGGGCATTCTTTTAAAAGCATAGGTCCCACAGGGATATGTAAATGTTGTATTCTCTTCATCATTTGGATGGATTAGAATTTGACAGAATCCAAAGTAACCATCAGGATATCATAAGCATTATTCATGAGCTAGGCGCTCTAGGTTCTGGTCTGAAGAGTTAAGGGAAACAGATCCTCGTGTTTTGCTTTGTATAACTTCCTACAATCAATGCACATCCTCCACCCAGTGATAATGAGAGTGGGGATGAGTTCATTGTTTTCATTGCATGCCAATATGGTACCTACTTTCTTTGGAACATCTTGTACTGGGCTCACCCATGCTGAGTTAGAAATAGGATAATTGATGCCACAAGTGAGCAACTTTACAACTTCAAGGCAAAGCACTTTCTTCATATTTAGGTTCAATTTACGCACATTTTATACACATAGGTTTTGGTCCTACACCATTGGGATTGTGTGCATGCATAACATTTGAGTCACCACTGTGAGATCACTCATCTTATAACCTATAGCTTTTCCTCTTTCTCTTAGTTTACGTAATAGTTTATGTCACTACTCAGTTGTAAGATTGGAATTGATTATCACTAGGAAGACCTCTATATCATCAAGGAACACATATTCATCCCTTATTCTAGAGGTTTCATTTTGGGGGTATTTAGTGTTTCATCTGGATCCTCGATAACATATTCTTCCTTCAGTTTTTCAAATTTAACTTCGGGGTCTTCTTCTACTGAATCAAGGTGAAGCATGCACTGCTTCACTCATTCATAAATAGACTCACTAGCTTTATTATTAATGAGGGAAATCTCTAGAGGGTTGTCAGATTTGAGATTCTCTTGTGTGAGGAGTGAATTTGTTTTTCTTCTATACAATCTAAAAAGAAAAAATTTTGCATAGTTAGCCTCGGAACATTGTCAAAAGCCTAAATTCAAGGATTTCCTTTCCAACCTTGGAAGTAAGGTTCCTTCCTCGACATCAATCAATGCTCTTGTTGTGGCAAGGAAGAATCGACAAAAAATAAGAGGGTATCTGGTATATTTCTTTATGTCCATGGCAACAAAATCACATGGGACATCAGAATCTTTTCTCACTTGATTGGGACATCTACAAAGATTTCCATTGGAACAGTCATTGAAGAGTCAACAAGTTATATCGGTCATGCCAGGTGGGAGAAGTTTTGAGAATCCTAGATTCTGTCAGGGTTTTATGAAAATCAACACTGATGATGCCCTCAAAGGAAGGAGAGGAGCTATTGCTACTATAATCAGGGACCACAATGGTGAGTGGATGGGAGGTATAGGACAATACATTATATCTAAATCCCTACTCGGAGCGGAGCTACAAGCTTTGGAACTAGCTCTTAAAATCATTACCGTCTGTGATCTCAAGTATATATTGGTTGAAATTGACTGTCAACAGGCAGTGTCCATGATCAATGAAGATTACAGCAAGAATCCTACGTACACGAGTCAGATCTTGGCAATGTAAAAGAACAAATGTCACTCCATGTGACGTCCCCGGATTTTCACCTTCTCAAAATCCCATGGAGATGAGAAGACAGAATCTGAAAACATCATCCAATCATATCAGAAAGTGATGCGGAAGCATAATACGCATACATAAACATACAACCATAACATACTCAACATTCAACATGTTTATTTATACAACATGAATTAAATTTACATATTGAAAGAAGATTTACAAGTCTAGTAACATGTATGCTAACAGGATCTACACAATAGGTACAACCTGGACAACTGCTCACGCCCATCTTTTTCCTCCCATGCTACCTCTGAACCTAAAACATACGTGAAACAGCAAATCAACACACAAGGTGTTGTGCACGTGGATAGAAAGATACATACTAATATGTTTGCATAATTGAAATAACTTGAGAAAGAAAGATTAAAAGAAAACATTATTTAAAGTGATAATCAGGTAAACATTCCTTTTATTACATTCACTTTGATGTGGTTGTACTATACATACTTGCACTTGACTTACATCTAGTGTGGGCAATATAGTATCATCATACATCTAACATGGGCCAAGGAATCATACATCCATGTTAGGCAACATACATCCACACCAGGCTATGTTCTCTAGTAGCTACAACCCATCATACTCATTTACGTTCTATTAGATTTGGCGAAGTATACCTCATACTAGTTCAACCAAGCAATCATTTCCAATTACGAGCATTCAAGATATCACATATCATAGGCAACCAGAAAAACTAGCCTTATACTTAATAAAAACCCACGTACCTGAGTTCAGAGATTCATAAATATCTTTGATCATCTAGACAAACTGATCAGCACCTGATTAATAACAAAACCACATACTATCATCAGATTCTCATCATCTTAACCCTAGTCGTGTTCATTAGGGTTTATATTATCTCATTAGGATATTACAACGTTTACTTGCATTATTGTCTTATATTTAACTTACTGATGTCATTTTCCAGATTATGATTCATTATCTGAATATTAGGTTCCATATCCTTTTTGTGCACATAATAACCCTAGTTTATATACATTATTCAAGTTAGGGTTACAACCCGTGTGTCAAGGGTCATCTTCATATAACATGAATTTCGTGTACAAAACTGGTCTCATATTTACATATTATCTTTCAATTACATATATGAGAATATTCTGTGAATTTCATCATTTATTGAGCATGTATGCATTAATTGCATTATCTTTAGTGTTATTAGCCCTAATTAGTCATATTAATCAAATTACAGGATTCATGCATCAACATGACCATGTCTGACATCATATGCATTCTATACATAATTGTGGACTTACTGATATTTTTCCATAATTTTATATCATCATTTGATATTTATTATCTATGAAATGAGCATTACCAATATTACATGATATCACTATTATTAGTGCAACAAAAGACTGATATTATGGTTCCATGTTATTCTACTTATTTTTATGAACATTTCGGTACCTTATTTGTATTTTTATGATCATCGAGCTAATTACTAAAAATTATATACGAACTGAGTATTTTTAGGATTTTTACCTTATTGTGGACAATCACGCGCTGCCACGTGGCCACCATGGTGGGCGCAACTCTTGCCTTCCTGGCTTGGATGAGCCAGTCGGTTTAGGTAGTTCGGACCCAGTTCAGGCAGGGTGGAGAGTTAATAGAGCCTGGTTTCTCTATTCTCCCTCTTCCTCGCGATCTCACGCTCACGATTCATCTCATTCTTCCATGCTTCGAGCTTCTTCGCTGGGAGAGGTATCTCTGACGAGTAAATCACCAGAGATCCAAGGTTTCTCACTTTCTACATGGTCTCTCTCCTTCTTGTTCGCTGGCCCTCACTCACAGGTTCCTTCTGGTCTGCTCAGGATGATGATCGTGCTCTGGATCTGTCCCTCGACTAGCACGTCATTGTCTGCTATGTGGAGTCTCTGACGCTATGCTTGGCTCAGATGGGGTCGTGCCCTGGATACTTGGGAGACGGTCATTCTTTCTGAAGGTTGTGGATCAGTCTGCCTCCCCCCCATCACCTCACGTGAACTAGAGCCCGAGTAAACATCCACCTTTGTGAGCGTCGCCACATATAGAAGCCTCGATGATTGATCAGCCTCTATTGTCCTCTCGGATGAGATTGCCTCCAGACTGACCCCACGATTTCTGTCGTTGTGAAGTCGGGGTCTGGTGTGATGATGTCAGGGCAATCAACCTCCAACCTGTGATCTGTATATCGTTGCACGGGACTCCGATCCTCTGTTCTCTAGAGCAGGGCGGCGCTTGTGCTACTTGTCTGGTGAGGACTCCAAGCTTGGTCCTACCTCGGCTCCCTGTGATGGGTTCTTCTCCTCACATCCTTAGCTTCTCCCTGAACGTCTTCTAGTTTCTCGGCTATAAGCAACGATGGGGACAATGGCAACGAGGGAGAGGAGAGTTGTAGGCTGGTTTCACTATCATCCTTTCCAGATAATTAAACCTTATGTAGGTGATCTCTTGGTTGCTGGAGCGGGGAGGGGGAGGGGGTTGGGATTGGACTCCACGATCTTGCCCATATCTGCAGGCTAGAAGTTATTAGATAGATCCAAACTTGGAGGAGGGATGATGGCTAGCTGTATTTCTTCGTCATGATACCTTTATTTCAAAGGCATGGCATCGGGAACTTGGTCTTCAAGTGAACTACCATCTCCGTGAGAAACGGGGTAGGGGATAACAAATCGATCACTAGATCATACCTATGGCCTTAAGGCTTCATTTATGTGAATGAATAAGTCTTCCTATACAGAAACGACCACGCAGCAAGACAATATCATTGGTTGTGTCACTCATATCTCGTCATATATCAAACAAGTCCAAACTGCCTTTCCTGATCCAAACATACCTTACATTTCATCAATTTGCTTTTTGGGTTCATTGAGAATATTAAACGAACCTCTTGGTCTCCTAAACGCCCAAGTCAGTGAATGAAAAACTATTGATTGTAATTGAACCCAATTAGATCTAATAATCATTCATTGCATCTATGCTTACCCTTTTTAAGTGAAAAGAGTTTGTGATTGAATAATCAATTCCTCAGTTTGGTATCATCATCTACATGACACTCATGGTCTTAAAACACTATATTGGGTATCATAATCCTAAAATTGGGGTCATCACACTCCAACTTGATAGGGTTTTGCAAATGAGAATCCAATAATCTTGCAGATTCTTTGGCTAAGTTCCATGTTCAAAACAATTAGGGTAATAGTATTTACCATAAGTTTCCAGATAGAACTCTCTACAATACGACAGGGGGTTTGTGTAATGGTAATAGTACTAAGATGTTTAGTTTTCTACAATTTACCAAAATATGTAATTCTAGTTTGAGTATACTTGCACGAGGTGGGCAAGATGAATAAAATTGCCACCTGACTTCCCTAAAAAAAAGGATCCTTCTTCTATAACAACTTCTTTACAAACACTGGAAGGCTGTTGAAATGATAACAAGGTGCACTCTTACTGAAAACTTTTAGAATGTAATAAATGTTATATTAATCCATGATTGCTTAACTATTTAATCAATTTCTCTTAAACCACTGATAAAAAATCTTTTTCTATTTAGTTAAGCAAAACTCACTCTTTTTGAATTAACAATCATACCTACATGATTTACATATAGTTGCATGGAATATAACCTTTCCAAATCTCTTGATTTAATTCAACAAAAAATTAGATCTCATTATTATTGCATTTCTCTTTGTACCTATCTTTGTTTCCCACATAGTTTATCACAATTTCCCATGATGGATCTCAATCTTGTAACATTTTATGGTAACTGGGATCCCATAACCTAAAAGTTAGGGCCCTTTAGAGCATATATGGAAAGCCACACTCATCTCCAACCCTAAAGATTTAAATTATCACTTTCTTACTTACCTTAGTACTTTGTTTTTACAAATAAAACCTTATTGGAAGCTTTTTCCAAACTTTAGATTTTACATACCATTTTCAAGTGATATGTGGGGTCGCCTAATCCCTTCCCCGGTGCTAATAGGACGGCCAAACTTTTTACATGAACATGCTTTCCACTTTATATTCTCCCTTCAATAGAGTCATGTTTTTTGACCATTTGTGTTTGGTTGTTGATTTAAGTACCAACATCCATTTCCCTTTATTTACATGTAAATCATGGAGGTGACTCCGAGCTTTATTATTTATAATTTTTTCATTAGTCTTATGCAACCTCCACATTCGTCTCTATTAGATTTTTTCCCTTGTAGTTAAAATATTTTGGTGACCTCATGGGGAGCTCGAGATAGTACATGTTCTTTTTTCATTTTCTTGATTTTTTTTTCTTTGGTTGTTTATTTTTTAGTATGTTTCCATGGTATGGAATAAAACATTTTTCAAGAATTTAGATGCATCAAAACCTTATGGTCTTTGTTGAGTAGTTAGTTTGTGTCATTTCTGTTCAGTTGAGATTTTAGTTAATTAGATAACTATTAGTGTTTATCATTGGTTATTCCTATTTTAGTTAATATAGTAAATTTACCATTACTTTTGGGTTATCAATCTTTTATGTTTTATTGTTTACGACCTTTTACGGATCTTTGCCACTTCTGGTTTGGGTTTTGTTTTTTCTTCCCTATTAGGTTTGCAGTAGCTTCCCTTCTAGAACTTTCTATTCACTTGCTTTATTCTTTTTATTTTGTTTCTTAGTATTAAAAATTAGAAAAAACAAAATAATAAGATAATTCTTCCCTCAAGAGCAACGGTTTTCTCTCCTAATTTTTGAATGGTTATGTTCTTGCATATGTGGTTTTGGATTTGGGAAAGGGACAAATATTGCATGTCCGCTTGGGGGTTCTCACTTCCTAGTCATTTCCTTCTCCAATATACCATGGTCTAGCTTCAAAATATTAGAAAATTTGTATACCTTCACTTCAGATACATATAAGCCAATGCATCTATGGATGGATGATAGTACTCACATTGAATTCTTGGATGAGGCATGGGGGTGTTTCTAAAGGTATTGGCACAGAATGTTGGACATCCAAAGGCCTTGAGGACACCCTCCTCTCATCTTTTTACTGCAACACCCACCCTCTAATTACTAATGAATGATTGCAGTCTTTATAGTTATGAGTTGTATTGCGAGTAGCAACCAAATCAAAGGAAATCATGTTACCCCCAAAATTATTTTCATCATACCTTAGATAAATGGATGACCAACCCCACCCATACAGGTCATGCTTGAGTGATGATGTAATCAACATCTAAACTCATGGGATAAATAATGGTGGGGGTTCTATCTTCTGTCCATTGATCAAGATTTTTTCTTTCATATACAAGTTTCTAAGATTTTTGATTTCTTTAATACTCTCTAAGATTATTGCTTTTTTGTCATTCTAAGATTGATTTTTGCCTACATGATTTGATATTGTAATTTTCTTTCCTAGACTTATCATTCTTTATGTTATGGAATTAGCAATAGTTTCATGACTATAATAGCCTTAATATTCCCTTATAACTATATATGCTTATTTTTTTGTAATTTATCCATGTTTTAAGATATACTGCCCAAATAGCCAATTTTAGGTCTTCCAATCACCAAATTGAGAAAACATCAACCTCCTTGAGACTTGGATCAAAGTTTAGAATGACTTGGTCAAATTTTTCTAGTTTTTCATGAACCCCACTTAAGTTCGCATGTAGCCCACCAGGGTTCGTGCAACACCGACCACGATTCATACAAAGTTGATCCAATTTGATTCCCACCTATCCAGTTGCCATATGAAATTGAGCATGTTTTATCCAAACTGGGTGGGGTTCATCCTTGTACGCAGTAGATGCATAAACACTCCATTGAAAATTTTCCTGTCAGAAGTCAATTGATGACTACAACTAACAACACTGATCGATGGTGAAAATCAATAGAGCACATCACAATCAGCCTTCTAATGGAGTGAACCCGACAATGTTTCTCAATCATCACCCATGAAACTCTTTTTGTCAAAAGAAAACTGATGGTCCACCTCAATGTTTGTAACATGATGGTCCACCTCAATGGTTGACCCCAAAGGCCCACTCCAATGGTCGGCTTCTATGACATACCATTGATGGCCAGCCCTGATGGACCAAAATTAACACTATTTTTGCAAAACCAAGATGGTCTGTTTCCATCCTCTATGGACCCTTTTTCTATCAGAAGGCACCTAATGTATGATCCTGATGCCACGAATAATGGTCATCCCCTATGGATCGTTCTAATGGTGGACTCTGATGGGTACCTCCAACAATCACACCTAATGGAAGTCGAGCTCCACTCAACTAAAGGAACAAAATCGACCTGATTTTGTGGAAACCAAGTTTGTTTCACCCCCTTTATTGACACTCTGCCAACTGCTATAAATATTGCTCCTTAGCGACTAGGATAAGTGTTCTGTCCTTTTTTGTTCCCAAACTTTTTTCTTTGAGCTTGAAGGCCTGAAAAGGCCCAAGATCTCACCAATAAATTCATCCCATTGATTGTCCTTCCATCATATTTGGACCTTACTAACTCTTCATCAAGCATCTCCACCTTCCACTCCTTTCCACCACCATCCACCTCCATCCATGAACACCAACTGTGGTTTGGGGTGGAATGAAGGAGAAAGGATGCCAAGGAGTCCAAAAGATCAAGGAGGACCCCAAGGATGAAAACAAGCCCATCACATGGCTAAGGAGTGAGATATACCTCTCTTCCAATGGCTAAATCTCTTCTTCTTCCTCTTTTCTTCTATTATTCTTCTTGGTTTTTTGCAAACTATGTATTCCCATCTTTTTTCAGTGTCAACTATTGTTTTCTATGGCAAGTTTACCTCCTTCTTTGCTGTGAAGCCCATTTTGGGCATGTTTATGTACTTTGACCTTGAGTAAGTAGTTAATGTATGTATCTAGAATGTTTCTATTATATCTCTTCTACTTGGTTGTGATTCTTGGTTTGGTTGATCTAACTACCACATTTTGCTAAAATCTAGATATTAATGGTGTAGTGGCTAGGTGAGACAGTTTGCAGGATATTTTATAGACGATGAAGCCCAAGGGGGATCATTCAGGAATCAAAGGTCAGAGAGATCTGAACCATCACAACAAAACTGACCCAGTCACCAAATTGATTCAGATTGACTATCCCTAGATTCCTCGTGAATCTTCTACTGCTCTTAATGCTCTAGGTTGTCCCCAATATCTACCTTCCCTAGACCCTAAGGGAACGAGAAGACAAAATACAAAAATAGTTATCAATTGTATCAAAGTGTGGTATGGAAGCAATATGTGCATACATGAACATAGAACTACAGGCATGCACCATTACATTTCTCAGCATTCAACGTGTATATTACAAAATAAATTGTTACAACTTACATTTACACATTAAATAGAAAATTTTACAAGTCTGAACATGTATGCTAATCAGGATCCTATACAATAGGTACCACATGTTCAACTGCTCACTTCTCGTATTCTTCTCCCATGCTAGCTCTGAACCTACGAATAAGGTATTCAATAATGAAGTTTTTTTGGTCGGTCAAAAACTCATGTTGCTTTTTTTTCATTTTTGTTTTTGATTGTGCAATGCTTGTTAGTTCCCAAGAAGAGAACCAACTAAATAAACACGATCTATACATCTAAAAGGAGAAACAGTGTAAGGAAAGAATGAATTAAGGGTAATACCCTCTTCTAAGAACACTAGAGATAGATAAGAAAAATTATATGAGGATAAAAAAATGAAGAACGCCAAAAATAGTTCCCCAGGCCATTCATGAAACTTCGAAGACTTTCTTTAGAACAGGGTATTGAATAACTTGAGAAGCTTCAAAATATCATCCAACAAAAAATAAACAACCAAGCCATAAGCCAGTGCAGAGATCAACCATCCAAAGAGAATATCAACAGCACCATCGTCACCCTATCACAAACCACCAAACACCAGGGCACAGCTATCACCGGAAAAAAATGAACCTCTAAGAAAGCCAGCCTTCACCAATCTTTACTGCTGCATGGCCAGGAAAGAGCTCAACCATCACTCCTCAAGAGAGGGGAGCTAAGAGGAACCCACAACCAACTAGCAGTAGCAGGAAGGGAAAAACCTTCAGACCAGAAACATTAGAAACTACAGACAAGAACCACCCAACATCTTCTTAGAAGAAAACTAGAGAGAGGGGAGCATCAACACCCTTGTGAAGAAGAGGACTCAGCCATCTCTAGAGACTTCATCAACAAGAGCACAACAGCATCACCAAAAGATAGCAGCACAACTCGAAAAGAAAGAGCATGAGCGAGCTCTACCACTCCAAAGCTATGATCAGCTCATCCATTCAAGCAACCAACAGAGAACAGAAACCCCACAACATCAGAGCAGCAAAGACCATCCTCCATGTAGACACCCAAACCTCAGAGCTCACAAGAGCAGAAGAAGAATAATAACACTACCACACAGGTCCACACATAAAGTGACAAATGAAATGCAGCAACTTGTTAACCATCAAAAGTAGCAAAGCTTTGTCCCATATAAATATATCAAGGAATAAGAGAACCACCAGACATCTATCATACAACAACCACCATATCCAAAACAGATCAAAGAGAGATACACCTATACCACCCCTTCAGCCACAAGAAAAACTATCATCCCCTTGTCAACCACGACTAGATAAACTCAACACCACAATGATAGCTAAGAAAAAGTACTTGAGCGAGTTCTGCCACTCCATACTGGATAAACTCATCCACTCAAGCACCAAAAGAAACAAACCAGAACTAGATAAAGGAAAAACCTCCAACCAAAAGATCCAAAGAAGAAGCTATAAAAAAGCATCTTCATAAAACTCAGCATAGAGGCAGCCTCCTCAACAAACAGGGACCAAGAAGCAGCAAACATAACAGGCCCAAAGAAGCTCATAGAGACCAGGGAAGAAACACATCTGCCACCCCCACAGCCACATGAAAAACCATCAACAACTTGAGTGATATCTGCCACTTCACAATTGGAAAAACCTCATCTACCCAAGGAAAGAAAAGAAAACTTCCATCCCAACTCATCATCCAGTAGGTCACATCCACACACCTACCAAACAAAAATAGCACTGACAAGGATAGGGAAGAACGACTCAGCAGCACAAAATCCATCAACTGGTGAGAGGGGAGCAACGGGACTCAACCATCACCAGAAAAAATCCACCAGAAAGGTGAGAGGGGAGCAAAGAAACTCAACCATCACCAGCCCAAACATCAAAAACACACCATACATCACCCCAATGATCAGCAGGAAACCAAATAAAAAGGAAACGGAGTGACCAAGCCTCAGCTAGCCTATAGACCAAAAAAGACCCTAGGAGAGGGGAGCAAAAACTCAACCTTCACTAGGAAAAGCAAAAATAAAAACTAGAAAGACCAGAAGACCAGAACCCAGGATCTGTAAGAATCAATCAATAATAATCTTGATATCAGTCTCAATAATCTTCCAAAGAGTACTCATGTTCTTATAGGTGTTATCATGAACTCTTCTATTCCTTTCAAGCCATATATGATAACGAACAGTAGCGATGGTAACACATGCCTTCAAACTTTTCATCTTAGTAATATTTTCCCAACAATCCGGAATATTGTCGATCATATTATTGTTTAGAGCACAATTCCATAAATCACTTATAGCCTTGCAATTGAATCAAATGTGACAAGTATCCTCATAGACATTCATACATAAGAAGCAAATAGAGACCACAGGAATCCCCCTTCTTCTCGAATAGTCAGTGGTGGGGAGTTTATTATGAATAGCCTTCCAAGTGTGGATTTTTGCATTGATGCTACTTTTTGTCTTCCAAAGCCAATCAAAAGTCATATTCTCAGCCTCTTTAGTTCAATAATGAAGTTTTCTTGTGTTAAAACAATGATGCATCTATATATCACAAAACATATCCATTCCATGTAAACAACATTAGACTAATATGATTTAAATTAGGGATGGGAAATCATATGATCTCAACTAAAAAGTTGGGTAGAAAGGTGCACCTAGTGCAGAAAGGTTCTCCCAATATATATAATACAAGTGCAAAGGCACACTCAATATATGGTTGTACTCATGTTGGACTCCATTGATACCTCCCTCATTGTATGTCGTATATATAAGGTAGTGTAGTACCTTTGATAGATGGGCACACATGTTGCAAATCCCAACCAAACCCAAGGAAGCCCTCCCTGTATCCAATTTCATCCATGGCACCTAGATATATGTTCCTCGCCTCTAGCTTTCGACTACTTTAACCACCCTTTGGTCCATGGTGCTCCATTCATCGTGCTTCACTGAAGGAACTCTAAGGGAGTTTAGGAGTCAGTAGAAAAGTAACATTGATACCTATTTCCATTGTTGATGCAAGAGAGGAGGAAGTCAATGATGTGGTTGATTGTGTTTATAGCAAGGAAGAGAGTCGGGAGAGGTGGAAAATGACCAGTCAGAGAAAAGTCCCCCATGCCTCTGGGGTCGATTCAAAATGGTAAGGACACTATGGTCCTTTGCTCTTTTTCCTTAAACCTAGCCACGCGGGTGCAGCTTGCCCTTTTGGAGCAAGCCTATTGGCACGGCCCTGGACCCTTGGCGCATTAGGTTATATAGACGATCGTTGACTGATAAATGTGTATATATCCTTTTTTTTGGAAAAACTAAGAGATTAGTATTTATTCATCCCGTTCTCTCATATGGGTAAAGAAAGAAGACATAACAGTGTTGATGTCCAAAGTAAGCCAAGGTGGCGAAACAGTGGTGAAATGATGGGGAATAGAGGAATACAGGGTGTGTTTTGCGATGTGGTCAGCTACTGTATTCATGTCACGAGGGACATAGGAGACCTGCAGGGGAAGGAATAGTAGCTAGGATGGAGGTTGCCGACCTTCTCAGAGGTTCAAATCTGCTTACTTCACTCATAGGCTGAGTAAGTGCACTGATAGCAGTAGTGGAATCTGAGTAAATAATAGCGGACGTCCAGCCCCTCATCCTACATATCTTCAAAGCTTTAAGAATTACAATCATCTCCGCTTCTTTAGCAAAAGAAGCATAACCAGGCTCACCAATTCCAAAGAGGCAGTGGCCCGATCTATGAATGACATAGATCCCAATTCCAGTCTTAAGACTGTGTCCTTGGAAGGCAGCATCCACGAAGATAATGTGCTCGGAGTCTCTTGGATGTTTGATGGTGAGAGTGTTCCAGTTCTGCTTCTATCTCGACGTTGCTTTAGGAAGATTCACGATAGATTGTACTCGGTCTTTGATGAATGCAGCCTGAGAGGCCGGTGCCATATGCTGCCCATTGTGGATAGCATCATTTCTTGCCCGCCAAATAGCCCAGGAGCCGAGACAGTGGGTCAGCTTTTCTTCAGGAGTACCACTTCCATGAGCAATGAGATGGATCCACTCGCACTCTGAGAGTTGGAAGAAATGAATGTCTATGCCAAGGCACTGCCAGACCTGCTTGCTAGCAGGGCAGTCACGAAGACAATGCAGGATAGATTCGCAAGCTAAGTGGCAACGGGGGCAGTTACCATCAGTGCTAATGTGTCTTCTAACTTTCTCAGCATTCGTTAAAATGGCTCGATGAAGGACGAGCCAAATAAAGGTTTGGACTTTCAGAGGAGCAAGAGAGGACCAGAGTTCTTTCCATCTCGATGCCTGAGGGAGAGATGGTTCAGCACATAGCCAATTATATGTTGTGCGACAAGAAAAAAACCCCATTAGTTTCTAGCGTCCAGCACCAAGAGTCAGGCCCGCCTTCCATCACCGGAGGTTGTGTGCTTTGTATGAGTCTCCAAGAAGCTTGCGCAAGGTGGGATCGGATGAAGTCCCAGTCCCATTCGCCATTTTCTAGGACCATGCTTATGACCTTGAGGTCTTCAAGGCTTTCGGGAATCACGGTGCTTGGACCAATCTCCATTATGGATCTGCCAAAGAGCCATTTGTCGCGCCAGACATTTGTGGAAATTCCTGAGTTTACTGTTTTGTAGAAGAAGTCTTCAAGCTTGGGTAACTGTGATTTGATAAAGGACCAGGCAGTGGACCCAGGCTTCTTAGATATGGAGCCTTTTTTGATATATTTCGCATGCATCACACGCACCCAGAGACTGGACGGATTGTTCATAAAATACCAGACATTTTTCAACATTAGGGCCTCATTCTACTTTCTAGCGTCCTTGATGCCAAGACCTCCGAACTCCTTACTCCGAGTAAGCTTTTTCCAGGAAACCATGGAGGATTTCCGTTGGTCGCGTCCCCCAGACCAAATAAAATCCCTTATGTGACGGTTGATGTCATCGCATAAGGTTGGAGACAATTTGACTGATTGCATTGTGTAGGAGGGGATGCATTGGAGTGCTCTCTTGGCAAGGGTGATGCGGCCGGTGAGAGAAAGACAGTGAGACGACCAGCTGCTCATCCTGGATTTGATGGACTGTAAGATGGACGCATGTGTGTGCTTATTGAGACGATGATGCAAGATAGGTACACCAAGGTACCGGCCCAGGTCCATGGTACTAGCAATTTCCAGTCTACGACAGAAAGCATTACGTTCTCTGGCAGTGGTGTTTGTAGAGAAAAAACACCTACACTTGTCATTGGAGATAACTTGACCTGACAGCAGTGTGAAATTCTGAAGAATGGAGCTTATTAGATCGGCTTGGTGGTTAGACACTTCAGCCATAAGAAGTATATCATCCGCGAACATAACGTGGGTGAGTGGCACCCCTTTCCATGACAAAGTAACAGGTTTCCACTCCCCATTACGGGCAGCAGCAGTAATCTCTTGACTGAGTCTTTCCATGCAAAGAACAAAGAGATAGGGCTAATGGGGTCTCCCTGACGCACACCATGGCGCGCCTTAAACGGCTTCATGTACGTGCCTTCCCAGAGTATAGATGTACTCCCTAAAGAAATGATTTGCATGATCAACTAGATAAGTCTGTTGGGTATACCAGTTTTAAGAAGAGTGTCCTCCACAAAGGACCAACTCATACGATCAAACACCTTAGAAAGGTCAAGTTTAATAGCAACCCACTTCTTTTTGCCTCGCATTAGTTTCATAGAGTGAATGACCTCTTGAACTAACAGAATGTTATCACTATTACGACGGCCTGGGACCAAACTTGATTGTGTTTCTAAAATCCAAGCATTAAGAAAGGGCTTGATTCTTTCCACAATAATCTTCAAAATAAGTTTAAAACAATAGTTATTTAGGGAAATGGGCCTTAACTCAGAACAACGTTGTGGATTAGCAACTTTCGGACCATAAGGGAATCAGCTAGGCGATCGTCCACCTTATTATAGATGAAAGCATTTTGAACAGTAGAAACAAAGGATCCACCAACATGAGACCAGTTCGTTTGAAAAAATTCGTTATGAATACCGTCAGGACCTGGGGCCTTCACTGGTGACATAAGAAAAAGCACTCATTTGATCTCTGCTGCGTCAGGAATGTGTCCAATGGATCTTGCTTCTGGGATGTCCGGGAAGTATCCAATATAGTTTGCAATGTCCCTCTTGTCGGGCGCCGGTGAGGTGGGAGTGCATATGAGATTACAAAAATAAGAACGGACCAGGTCTCGTAGGGCCATGGGGGACTCTGTCCAGCTACCGTCCTCGGCGTGGAGACGTGAGATCTTATTGTTGTGACGGCGAGACTTCACATAAGTTTGAAAGAATTTATTGTTGCCATCGCCATATTGAAGCCGATTGATGTTTGCCTTTTGTTGCCAATCTGCCTCCTCGCAAGCGAGGATCGAATCGAGTTGCTTTTGCAAGTCAATGGAAAGCAATTGGTTAGCGGTGCTATGAAAATTGGACGATACCTGGCAGGCTTCCAGGAGGCGGAGGATATTATCCTTCTGTTTGTGTTGTTGTTTTATGCGCTGACCATCCCACTTTAAGGCAGCAGCTTGGAAGGCTGGGAGGGCATCCAAGAATGAGAGAGAACTATCCCAAGCCGGAAGGAGTTCAGACTTGAAATAGGGGGATTGATTCCAACTCAATCTAGTTCTGAAGAAAGGCTTCTGGCATTGAGACGAGCGGTGACCAGAGATGAGGATGGGTTTGTGATCGCTATGAATAAGTGGGAGGGCGATGACCGACATGTCATTCTCAATGGACAGCCAGTCTGCATTGGCTATAACACGATCAAGCTTCTCATAGAGATTGCCCTTCTTATAAGTATAGTGATTCCCCGAAGACTTGATATCAGTGAGCCCAGAGTTAAGCAGGAAGGAGTTAAACTTGAAGCTGGAGCGCCGATCAAAGCTTTTACCTCCAGTCTTCTCGTAAGGGTCAAGCATCGTATTGAAATCTCCGGTAAGGGCCCAAGCCCTAGACATGAGGGCAGCAATGTCAGTCAGCCTTTTCCAGAGCAGGTCCCTTTTAATGGGGTTCGGCGACCCGTAGACAAAGGTAAGGTACCAAGAATTATTGATGAAACAGTGGACGTATTTCTGATGGCTTTGCACAATGTCCACGTTGCATTTGTGGGAGTCCCAAAGGACCCAAATACCTCCCGAGAAACCCAGGGCTTCCACTCAATGCGAGGAGGTAAACCCCAATTTCTGAATGATGCTGGTAGCTTTTGGACCACTGCACCGTGGTTCTATGATAGCAAGAATGTGGAGATTATATCTCCTTTTGTATTCCTTGAGAAGATTCAACTTGTCCTTGGAGCAAGCTCCTTGGATGTTCCGGCAATAGATGTTTGTCATTTGGTAACCGCTGGAGAAGGTGGGGCCCTAAGACCTCAGTGGAGAGCAATGAGAAGACCAAAGGTCTCCTCCGTGCCATCCATGCAGGTATCTGTTCCTGTGTCCGGTGTATCAAAAGGAATGGACCTCTTAGCGGAGGAGTTAGGTTCATTGTTGTTGCCCAATAACAGGGCCAGCTTGCCCTTCTTCCTTTCTCTGCCTGGACTGATTGTCTGATAGACGATCTGTCTATTTCTGAGGAGAACGCCCCCCTTACCGCTTTGGGAACCCCAGCTGAACCCGGAGGGAATCCCATTAAGAGCACTAGGGATGGTGGCTTGGAACTTGAACGTGTCAGGTTTCTGCTGATCGGGCCTTCCGTCCAGGGTCTTGTCATCAACCAGGACCACGGTCGTGTCGTCGCCATGCGGGGCTTCTTTGGATGATGAGGGTTTGTCCTTCGCCTTGTGTGGGTTCAGGCCAGAGGTGGCATTAACGTTCTTCTTCATCTTATACTTATTCTTACGGCTAACAACTTCCTCCCATTGAGCGCCAGGGGGGTCTTTGTTGTCTGTCGGCTGCTGGTTGTCGGTATTGCCCGTGGCCTGGCCACGAACACGTACTGGCGCTTCCTTGGCCGCCCCTGAAGGTTGCGTTGCAGGAGCCTTCTTGGTAAGCGTCTTCCTTGGCGGCATCTTTGCATGGATGGATTCGGTATAAATAGGGGTAGATAGAAGCAGCATCGTTTGCGCAGACGAGCCTGCCGGTGCAAGGAACTCAGGCACAGACTTACAGTCCCCCTCGGCATGATCTAACCGCCCACATTTCATGCAGATTGTGGGAAGGTTTTTGTACTCCAAGCGGAACTTCTCGCCATTCACCTCGATTGCATGTAGTAAGGGGTTATAAGTATCCACTTCCACCGCAATCCTCGCAAACTTGCCGCGATGGCCGGATTGGGTGGTTGTGTCAATTTTGATAGTCTTGCCGATGAGATCACCGATGCTGGAAAGAAGCTGATTTTGAAAGAGATATACCGGCAGGTCGGCGATCCTCGCCCACACAACTAGCTTACGTGGGATGGGATCTGAAGGACGAAATTCTTTAGACCATGATTGAACTGAAAGATAATGGTTGAAGATCAGCCATGGGCCCCTCGTCATGGCACGGACGAACTCATCTTTGTTGGCAAGTTGGATAATATAGTATCCCATGTCGAGGTCAATCGTGCGGAACTCCCCCGTCAGGCTCCAGAGCACGGTGATCCTGTTCATCAGGGCATTGAAGCTGACCATGGTTCCCATGACCTTGATGATAACCGCAAATTTCCAGGGTTCCATCAGCGGCGTGATAGAGTTAGGGTTGATGGTGATCTTCGGGATACTGTCGTTGCGGTCCACATGGATGTCTTCAGCCTTAAGCATGTCCTGCGGGACTTGAGCGAGAGTTGCAGGAGTCTTGGTGGTGCGCCCGACTATCGCCTCCTTGTACGATAGTGACGGGGCTTCCTCAGCCTGAGACATGGCGATATCTGTGTCCGGGTTTTGAACAAGGACAGGACTGCCATCGGGTTGGGCAGCAGATGCAGCGGAAGCAGATTGATGGCGAGGGGGAGCAACGCCGGCGCCATGGCCGCCCCAACTTCCGCCTCTCCCTCCGAACCCTAGCATCGATTTGTATATATCCTTTTTAATTTAATCTTTTAGATATTTTTTAGGATTTTTTTGTTATTTATTTTCTTAGTTTTGTAATTAATTGAATTAGTTTAGACTTTCTTTCTTTAATTGGATTTTTAATTATCTTTGTATGGTTTTTTGTAGGAAAATAGTCTAACCACTTCAATGATCAATTTCCCTTGAAAAGATATTTTGTACAATTCCCGCAGTGCCTGAAATTAATGTATATACAGCACCAAAAGTGTCATAACTTCTACATATGAACTCCAAATTAGATGTGCAAGTATTCGTTGGAAAGGAAATTTACTTTACTAAAAAAATCCTATTATTTATAGCAATTTAGAGCATTTTATGGGAGATAAATCCGCTCAAAACGCTATTATGGAAATCTACATCAAAAAGAATGTGAACGGTCAACATAATTAAAAGCAATGAACCGTTTCTTTTCTTCTATTGACCATATCCAGAGAAGTTTTCATCCGTTGGCTAAGAGTCTTCTAAAAATTCTTATATGTAGGGTTTCCACCCATCCTTCCCCTATAAAAGGAGGGGGGGAATATACTAAGAAAAGCATCTCAGATTTTATAGTCGTATCTTGTAATTAAACTTCATCATTTCCGTTCATAAGTGTAATCTTTCATTTCTGCAATAAAAGTTTATTCTTTTCTCTCTAGCTTCTAGATTTTGTTTCTTCTTCTTATTCTTTTCTTTGGAGAAGGGAACTAAGAGAGCAAGCTATTCCATTATCACCAACTAAGATCTCCTAGGAGATTTTGTCACTTCTAATCTATGGCTTTCTACCTTCCTTCCTTGTTTTCTCCATCCCTTAGTATGACTAGAGAGTAGTTTACTTGCCGAGGCAAGGGGATCAACTCCTTAGCCATGTGATGACTAGATTGAAGATTTATACGATTTTTTAGATAAATGGATTTTGATTTGGATCTCGAAAAGTAAGATGAAGCATGTTTTTGTACAAAATCTTGATTTAGAAACAAGATATGATATTTGTTTTCAATAGGGAATATAGAATTTTGTATTTTGTGGTTTTAGGAGATTGGGTTGCTTGGCCAAATTTGGAGGTAAGGAATAAAGTGATGTTACAAGGGTGAGGATAGACATGTTGTTAGTATAAATTGCAATAAACTATGATTTTATTTGTTTGAGGACAAACAAGGATTCAAGTCTGGGGTATTTTGATAAAGTGTATTTATCCTTTTTAATTTAATCTTTTAGATATTTTTTAGGATTATTTTGTTATTTATTTTCTTAGTTTTTAAATTAATTGTATTAGTTTATACTTTCTCTCTTTATTTGGAGTTTTAATTATTTGGTTGGTTTTTGTAGGAAAATGGTCTGACCACTTCAATGATCAATTTCCCCTGAAAATATGTTTTGCACAATTCCCGCAGTGCCTGAAATTAATGTATATCCAGCACCAAAAGTGTCATAACTTCTGCATACGAACTCCAAATTAGATGTGCAAGTATTCGTTGGAAAGGAAATTTATTCATAAAAGAAAATCCTATTATTTATAGTGATTTAGAGCATTTGATGGGAGAGAGAGCCGCTCAAAATGCTATTATGAGAATCTACATCAAAAAGAATGTGAACAGTCAACATAATTAAAAGCAATCAACCGTTTCTTTTCTTCTATTGATTTTATCGAGTGACCTCTCATTTTCATCGCTTGTTAATCTTGGCGGATGCAACCGTAGAACCCAAGATTTAGAACAACCAAATCAATTTCATGGGAATTTTGATGAGACCTCAGAAAAGTCCCCATTAGGATGATTGAAGTATGATCTGTAAATACCAAGACCAATGGGATCACGAGGAGTTCATCTTTTGTGAATCATTTACAAATGTTTCACATACATGCTTTTATCTTTCTTATCATTTCTTTCATCTTGTTTCGCATTGATTAGGGTGGTAAAATCCTTTAGCTTTGGTATTTCCTTCTTTTGATTGTCAACCTTTAATGCAGTAACTTTATCTTCTTGTTTTATTTTTAACAAACTCTTGATACAGATTTTACATTCTTGTTCTCGTAATCAGATTTGAAACTCAACCATCTTCATCGTGTCTCTGTGGATCGACCCTTCTATACTAGCCTTTATCGAAAAGTAGAAAAGGATAAACACTACGATAAGTTTCCTAGTGATTGGTGTGCTAAACGATATGCATCAATTTGGCGCCGCTGTCGGGGACAACAGATTATTTTCTCGAACCCCCAAAAACTTTTTGAAAAACTTTTTTTATTTTTTTTATGTCTTTCGAGTAACATTCCGAAGTGCTACTCCTCTTCTGCCGAGTTTCCATTCTGACAGTATGTTTTTTCTACAAATGTGCTAGTTTGTAAAAAGTTGTAATTTTAGTTAGTTTTGTAAATTTTAGCATTGTGTCATAATCCCTTAGATTTTCTTTATAATTTATGGTCTTGTACAAACCTTTAGTTCTTTTTTGAATTTTAAAAAAAACTTTTCAAATGGAGTGGTCAACGAATTATGGCTCACAATATCGATCGAATGGTTAACACAACCATCCATCACCATATTATCCTAATGTGTCCCCTGATTACGGTAGCACCTTATATAATCTTGAGTCTTCCTATCCTAGTAGGTATGATGAAAATCCTAACCCAAACTTTTTTGATAACCATTATCAGGAACCTTTCTATCCATATTCCAATGGGGGGTATGACCAACAACATTTTGGGCAATATAGATCTGATTTTGAAACCCAAAAGCAACTAGACACACATCAACTCTTGATAGAGGCTTTGCTAGATGCCCAGTCAAAGAGTCCAAATTGTCAAAATGTGTCTCATCATGTTATGGTGACACCTTGTAATGTCAAGTCTTCCAGCCAAGGTGGATGTTATGGAAATTTCAATCCAACATCTCCTGAAGACTATTATGAGGAGAAATGCCACAATCAATATGAGGGGTACTATGACCAAGATCGTTATGGGGGGTATGGTGGGGGTAACCAACAAAATTTTAGGGGTTATGAACCTTATTATGAAAATGAATATACATCTCAATAGGAGGAACGGATCAGTGCCTTGGAAAAAGTAGAAAAAGAGCAACAAAAAATATTAGAAAACTGATAAACCCTACTAGCTATCTTACTAGAGGCCCAAGCATAGACTCCCCATGTAGAACTTGAGCAACCCAAGATGGTTCTTCCCGATGATGATGACGATGATCCTATTAGTCTGTCATATATGTCAGATTCTAAAGAAATAGAACAAATAATGGAGCCATATTTTGCATGCGGTGAGGACATGGGTATCCCTATCTTTCCCTTACAGACTTTACTACTTGAATATGAAAAGTCAAAGCAGGAGAGTCAATCAAAAAATCCAACAACTTCCTCCATCACTTAAAACAATCCAATTGACATCAAAAACCAATACCCTTATTTTGAGTTTATTTTGGATAATAAGCATCCAACCCCCTTTGACAAAATGATTCCTCATATTCTCTCACAACCAAATCCCATTTCAAGCATAGCTGATTTAGAAGAAGAGATGCAACCCTTGGAAGAGGTCCACAAGCCCCCTTCTGTTGGCTGCAAGGAATATGTCCCCATTTTTATCCCTCATGAACCTGTGGGAACTCCTTGCATAGAGGAACTAGAGTTACATGCTATATGAACCATGAATCCCATCTATCCCAAGGTTGATTGCATCAATTTTGAGCAGAGAAAAAATACTTATCAAGCTGATTTAAATGTAGTTGTCTCTTTCATATCACCACAAATTATCCTATATGCAGGTCAATATGACAGGGGGAAACCTGAGCCAGATCCTTTGCCTGACCTTGCACATCTGGCACTATAAGTGTTACTAGTCTGGCACCCACCAACCTCTCCCAATCCACATCCATCTTTGACATTTCCTTTACTGCTAAAGGAAGATGTGTGGATTTTATTGGAGGGAATGCGAGGTGAAAGAAAATATGAAAAGCCCACTAAGATTCCATGATTTTCCTATCATAGGGTACACTATGAAGCTGCTCTTATAAAGGTCCCAACCCTCATACACATCCCCTTCAGCTAGATGTTTTTTGAGCTACCAGGACCTCCTGGTGAACCTAACAATTATATTCCCTCCATCTCGGGTTTGGGTTTTGCTCAGGATGAGCAAAAATCTAAGTCTGGGGTGGAGGTGGGTGGTATGTTTCTATTCCACCCCTTATCTTTTTTATTCTTATATTATTTCTACCTTTTTATATGCTTTGCATATAGTTGCTTTGTTCATGGCCATTATCTAGTCGGACATGTTTTTATTTATTTTTGTTGCAAAATGGCCTTTATCTAGCGGGCCAATATGAATAGATATTTATCATTGTACCCCTTTAAATTTAGTAAATCTTTTGCAAAAATTGTCACAAATTTCCATGTCTGAAACCACCATGTCACCTAGGACCCCAAAATAGTATCACTCCTTGGAAACGTTGGCAAGCCATATGGAATCAATCAAAACCAAACACAAATTTTCTCTAGTTTTAAACTATAGATTAACTTGATATAAATCTTGTATAATGTGATTGACATGAATGTTCTTTCTAATGTAATGATACTTTCAAAAAAAATGTGTGTAGCTATAAGCACAGGGACACCTTTTGTTACCCCCTTATTTTCTTTCTAAAAAAAGAGAAGCAAAGAATCACCACCAAAAAAAAAATCAAGTCCGCGGTGGCATGCTTCCCAAATCAAAAATTTCATACCCCACAAAGGGGCGTATCATCAAAAGATGCCAAAAGTGTACATGAAAAAATTGTGACCAATGTAGCCACAACTCCACAAATTTAAATCCTGAGTTGAATAGAGGAGGGATAAAAAAAATCATCACTTCCTTCTTTGTTTTCACACCCCCCCCCCCAACTTCATCATGTTCTTGTGCAACAACTCACATAAAAAATACAATAATAAAATGAGAGTGTCGATGACGACGATGATCCTATTTTTGTGTCATATATGTCGGATCCTAAAGAAATATAACAAACAATGGAGCCATATTTTGCATGCGGTGAGGACATGGGTATCCCTATCTTTCCTTTACAGACTTTACTACTTGAATATGAAAAGTTGAAGCAGGAGATTCAATCTGAAAATCCAACAACTCCCTCCACCACTTACAACAATCCAATTGACATCAAAACCAATACCTTATTTTGAGTCTATTTTGGATAATAAGCATCCAACCCCCTTTGACAAAATGATTCCTCACATTCTATCACAACCAATTCCCATTTCATGCACAACTGATTTAGAAGAAGAGACACAACCGTTAGAAGAGGTCCACATACCCCTTTCGCTGGTTGCAAGGAATATGTCCCCATTTTTATCCCTCATCAACTCGTGGGAACTCCTTGCATAGAGGAACTAGAGTTACATGCTATAACAACCATGAATCCCATCTATCCCTAGGTTGATTACATGAATTTTTAGCAGAGCAAAAATACTTATCATGTTGATTTAAATGTAGTTGTATCTTTTGTATCACCACCAATTATCCTATATGCAGGTCAATATGATGGGGGGGGAACCTAAGCCAGATCCTCTGCCTGACCTTGCACATCTGGCACTGCAAGTGTTACTAGTCGGGTACCCACCAACCTACCCCAATCCACATCCATCTTTGACATTTGCTTTACTGTTAAAGGAAAATGTGTAGATCCTTTTGGAAGGAGTGAGAGGAAAAAGACATTATGAAAGCCTCTTTAAGCTTCCATGACCACCCATACGTTTGGTGTACCATGAAGCTCCTTTGTTCAAAGTTACTACCATCATCAACATCCCCTTCAGCTGGATAGTTTTTGAGCTACCAGGACCTCTTGGTGATCCCAGTAATTTTCTTCCCTCCATTTTTTATTTAAGTTTTTCTCAGGATGAGCAAAATCTTAAGTTCAGGGTGGAGGTGGGTGGTACGTACTACTTCCACCCACTCTATCTTACTTTTTTGCAAATTCTCATCATCTTATGTAGTTTAGTTTCTCAAAAATTTGCTAAAAATTTCAATTTTCTAGTTTGTCCTTTATCAAGTCGTCCTTGATATGATCATTTGTCAAAATACTCCCCTTAATGATGTGACTGCCTTACAACCAAAATTTTGAAACTTTCATGACTAGAAATCCTCCTATCACTTAGGACCTCAAATAATAATCACTCCTTGGAAAAGATGGAAAGCCATAGAGGACTGATAGGATACAAGAGTGATGCTTTCTTATCATGTACAACTTGTATAAATTTCTTGATTTTTTGCATGATTCGGTAATAGTTGAACCAATGCATGGTGCCCTAAAAAAAAGAGCTGCACAAGAACAACCTCTTGTACTCTTCTAGATATTTTTTGGATGGTTGCGGTCGATTCAAAATTGTAAGGACACTATGGTCCTTTGCTCCTTTTCCTTAAACCTAGCCACGCGGGTGCAGCTTGCCCTTTTGGGGCAAGCCTATTGGCTCGGCCCTAGACCCTTGGTGCATTAGGCTATATAGAAGATCACTGACATGGTGGCATTCTATTGGCTGATATCTAATAATCTTGGATAAATCATAACTAGCTACTAGTAGTTCTAATCATGACAAACTGATAACCTCCCATTTTGTGACGTTATCTTATTAGTTCTCCTTAATTTTCCACACTCTTTCTTAGATAAATTAGATAGAATCATTAACTTTTTACTTTATTGCCGATATACCAATAAACTAACTTCTCTTCTTTATCATTACAGGAAAACACAAAAAAAATTGCAAAGACTCCATACGGTCCCAAGACCGCATGAAGGTCATACGGTCCCAAGACCGAATGAAGGCCATGCGGTCCCAAGACCGCATGAAGGCCATACGGTCCCAAGACCGAATGAAGTCCATACGGTCCCAAGACCGCATGAAGGTCCTAAGACCGAATGAAGGCCATGCGGTCCTAAGACCGCATGAAGGCCATACGGTCCCAAGACCGAATGAAGGCCATACGGTCCCAAGACCGCATGAAGGTCATATGGTCCCAAGACCGAATGAAGGCCATACGGTCCCAAGACCGCATGAAGGTCATACGGTCCCAAGACCGAATGAAGGTCATACAGTCCCAAGACCGCATGAAGGTCATACGGTCCCAAGACCGCATGAAAGTCATACGGTCCCAAGACCGAATGAAGGCTATACGGTCCCAAGACCGCATAAGACTAAACAATCTCAGAGACCGCATAAAGGCAAACAGTTTGAGAACCCCAAACGGTCTCAAGACCATTTGGGCTCAACTTAAGCCTATAAATAAGACCCCAAGGATCACCTCAAAGGAGAGAAGGCGGAGATGCCAAAAGGCTGCCCAAATCGTTCCAGAGCTCATGCCACTTCCATCCTCCGCCCTGAGGCTGTCAATCTGAGATCCATACTCCATCCTGAAGCTGCTTTCTCCTTCTTCGCCAAGAAGGTGGGAAGAGGAGACCTCCTCATCGTGCAATCTACGAAGACTGGTGGATCATTTCTCTCTTCCCAAGGATTTGACTTTTCCCCCTCCTTTGTGGGGATGATGCTCTCTCTCTTTCTTCTCGTCTCTTTCTTGGTCCTAGTCATGAGGGAGTAGTCTTCTTCACTAGGGTGCGGGGAGTAGCCCCGCTACCCATACTTTCATATCATGTAAAATGTAATCCTTAGGTTGCAATAGAGAGTTTTTATCTTTGTTAGTTCGACATCAAACGATTAACGAATGCATGTTGCTTGATCTCCAACTTGTGTTATCCTTTATCTTTTAGTATGAATTGTCTATGTTTGTACTATTAGATTCGAAACTCGTTTGCATGTTGGTTCTTGGTGCATGTATCCACCATGCATCTGTTTCAGTATCCAGAAGTGTATCCCAAGAAGTGGAGTAAACTCACTATCATCTGTTGCACTTTCATACTATGAAATGGAATCAGTTGACGTATGGAAGTGCAACCTTGGTATGTCGAGGAACGCACTTTGCGAGGGGAATGATGCAAAGTAATGTGACCATTTGTTCGGAAATGGCTGGCGTTGCAACATTCCCGCATTTCTCGTAGCTAGATTATCCGAAAGGAGGCTAGGTCTACAAGGATACTAACTAACCGAACTCTTTTTGCAGGTTAAGTTTTGCTTTGCATGTGTTGATCGATGTGTAGTGGCGGTGAAAAACCGATTACACCCTAGTGATCTTTCATCATTGTTAACAATCTAGATTTACTTGCTTTCTTTACTTTACTTGCACTTAGTTTAAAACAACCAAATCAACCTTTTGATCTAAATACCAACTATTGAGTGACTAAGTGAAATTTGAACGTTTTCCATCTTGTTGGCAACAACAAGACCGTTGTCTCGAGGATTTGACCCTTAACTATACTGTGATAAGACTTCCACGTATCCTAGCATATGTGGGTGGAGTTTTAACTTAGTATAAGCAAGGCTAAACTTAGAGATCTTCTATCTCTAGGATTTTTAGTGGTGCACGCAACTCCACGTAAGTGGAAGCTCCATCAAAAATTGGCGCCGTTGTCAGGGATAACGGAACGTTTGAATTTCGTTTCGTACCTTGTTAGTTGATTAGGATTTTACACTTTCTTTTAACCATTACTCCAAATCTTCTTGATTTCTTTATTTCTCTTCATCATCTAAACGTGTGAATTTCCTTCTACTCAGGTAGAAGACGTGTATGCAAACTCCGCATCACATCAGATTCTCCCCTGAACTAGAGTACGACTCTGAGGTAGAAAGAAGTTTCCATCGAAGGATTAGACTTAATCGCCAAAGATCCAGACAGATGGATGAGGAGCAACGCCTCGTTGCAGAAAGAGTCAACGCTGCCATAGCTACACAATGAGCACAACTCATTGCCGAGATTTGAGCTGAGGAACAAGCCCGCATCCAAGCTGAGAACGCTGCTGCTCAATTAGCGCTAAGAAACAAGCAACTTCGGGACTACGCAGTCCCAAAGAATTACGAAGATGATCACCCAGTCCGACCACCGATTATTAACATACCAAACTTTGAAATCCGGACGCAATGGATCCAGATCATGCAAGGCATCTCTTTCTCTGGAGGACCTGGAGACGATTGCATGGATCATCTTAAGAGATTCAAGTCACTCTGCCGCCTTGTACCTCAAGCGGGAGTTGCCATGGAGGCAATAATGTTACACCTCTTTCACTTCACCTTATCTGGAAGAGCACTAAGTTGGTACAATGCTTTAGATAGGCACCCTATCATCACTACTTGGACCCCCTTAGAAGAAAAGTTTCTTGAGAAATTCTTTCCACCTTCACTAACCTATGAGATCAGGGGAAAGATTAACCACTTTGCCCAACTACCCGGAGAAACACTTGCGGAAGCTTGGGAAAGATTCAAAGAACTCCTGAGAAAGTGCCCTCATCATGGCATATCTCAAAATCAACTAATAGAAACATTCTATAGAGGAGTAAGTGATGATATCAAGCAATTTTTAGACTCCTCATCTGGAGGAAACTTTATGAGAAAGAACTATGAAGATGCCTGGAATATAGTTACGTTAGGGGCCGAGAACCAATCTAATTGGGGAAGGTCGTCTAACCAATCTAAGGGAGTCCTTAAAGTCTACAAGGTTGAAGAATCCATGGAACTCAAGGCCATTGCAGAAGCCTTAAAGACTATCGCTACTAAGCAACAAGCTCTCGAAACTTCTTTGTGAGAATACGACAAGAAGAAAAGCTCCCATTTTCAACAAGTAAAAGTAGATACTGGAACTTGCGAAGCTTGTCATGCATCTGATCATCCCACATTATCATGTGGTCTGTTATACAACGTCATGATGGATCTACAACCACCAGTGCCGCAATATGAACCCATTATTGAACATCCCAAGGACCAAATGCCAGAGCAAGTCAACTCCATTCACTCGATACCTGGCCAGGTGTATTACAATCCAGACAAACCAAGAAACCACCCTGGTTTTCAATACGGGAATCCTGCAGGGACTGCCAATCCACAACAACAGACACAAGGTGGAACTTTCAATAGACAACCACCAGGATTTCAGAATAACTTCAACTAAAATCAAGGGAATTATAGAAATGGGTTCCAACGATCCAATTATCCTAGGAATCCCTCTTACCAATATACCCCTCAAGGACTGCACCCACAGCTGCAACAACCTCAGTTGCAGCAGCCACAACAACTGTAGTTAACAGCACCCCCACAGCAACCACAAGGGCAGCAAGTCACTCAATATCAACAGAGGAGTGCCCCTCCCCAACCATCTGATGAAATTTCTTTGATTAGACAGATGCTACAGTCTCAGCAAACCATGCTTGCAAACCAACAGGCTCAACAAAAGGCTGTAGAGGTCCAATTAGCACAGATTGCTGCTCAGTTAAAACCACCAGCAGGTACCTTAGCTGGGCAACCAGAGGCAAACCCAAGGCATGACCAAAATAGACCTGAGCAACTGAATGCTGTCACCACAAGGTCTGGTCGTGTCCTTCCTGATACCACTAGAATCATCCATGATGATGATGATGCAGTCATTCTTTCCCCAATAGAAAGCTCAACCAATGAAAAGGAAAAACCTACTACAACTACTGAAAGAGAAAAAGAAAAGGAACCAATGCCAGAAGTTCCACCCAGAATTCCTTATCCGGACAGGCTGAAAGGAACCAAAATGGACACTAGGTTCCAGAAATTCAAAGAAGCTATGAAGAAACTATACATTGATATACCATTCCTTGATGCTCTTTCCGAAGTGCCTGCTTGGGCCAAATACCTGAAAACCCTTCTATCAAGGAAATACATGACAGAAGAGCACGAAACAGTGAAACTAGCTCAGACCACTTCAGACATTCTGCTTAACAAAATGCCAAAGAAAAAGAAGGACCCAGGTTCCTTCGGTATTCAGTGTTCTATTGGAAATGGATCCAGCAAAAAGGGCTTAGCAGATTTAGGGGCAAGTATATCCATCATGCCTTACTCTATGTGTAAAAGATTAGGTTTCACTGATTTGTTACCTACGACAATGACAATTCAGTTACCCACTCTACCATAACTGCTCCCCTTGGAATCATTGAAGATATACCTGTCAGGATTGGAACAAATTCTAATGTTCCGTGCGATTTCGTTATTATGGACATACAAGAAGACCTAAGATACCCGATCATCTTCGGCAGACCTTTCCTAGCTACCGCCCGAGCGCTTATCGATGTAGAAGCAGGAACTATTATCTTGAGACTTGGGAAGGAAGCTTTTCAGTTCAGAGTTCTTAATAGCATGAAAGGTCCAAGCATTCAAGAGGAAGTTTTTCTCCTGGATGCTATATATCAAATGTCCCAACTAGAAATATCTGAACCCTCTGATGAATTGGAAAATACCTTGACTAATCTGGAAGTAGAATTCTCAGCAAATGAACTAGTGCAACAATGCCTTCAATACTTAGAAAAAGTTGAAGAAGCCCCAATGGCCACCTTTGAAGAACTTAAGGCTGTAACCATTATAGAAGCAACCGAGCCACCTAAGGCTCCTGAAATGAAAGCCCTACCTGAGGGACTCAAACATGTCTTTCTCGACAACGAGAAACTTTGTCCAGTGATTATCAGCTCCACTCTGGAAGTAGACCAAGAAGACAGACTTCTTGATGAACTAAAGAGACACAAGAAAGTTATCAGATATAAGATGACTGACTTGACGGGTATAAATCCAGCCTTTTGCATGCACAGATTGCCCATGATGGAAGATTTCAAACCATCAACGGAACATCAAAGAAAGTTGAACCCTAATCTCAAGGAGGTAGTTCATCTCGAGGTTCTCAAACTTCTGAAAGCAGGCATCATCTACCCAATCTCGGATTCTCAATGGGTAAGTCCCGTGCAGGTGGTCCCTAAAAAAGGGGGGACCGTTGTTGTTCTTAATGACAAAAATGAACTGGTACCTACTAGAACAGTAACTGGGTGGAGAATGTGCATTGACTACAGAAAACTTAACAAAGCAACAAGGAAAGATCATTTCCCCTTGCCCTTCTTGGATGAAGTTCTCGAACGACTCGCTCACCAAAAAAATTTCTGTTACCTTGACGGATATTCAAGATTTTACCAAATCCCAATCCATCCTGAAGATCAAGAAAAAACCACTTTCACCTGCCCTTTTGGAACATATGCCTTCAGAAGGATGCCTTTCGGGTTATGTAATGCACCCGCAACCTTCCAACGATGTATGAACGCTATCTTCGCCGGATTAACAGAATCTATCATGGAAGTCTTCATGGATGATTTTTCCGTATACGGAGACTCTTTTGACAACTGTTTACTCAATTTAGGAAAAGTCCTGCAAAGATGTGAGGACACCAACCTGATCTTGAACTGGGAAAAATGTCACTTTATGGTGACTGAAGGTGTGGTCCTAGGACATCGAGTAAGTGAAAAAGGGATTGAAGTGGATAAAGCAAAGGTAGACGTCATCTCAAAGCTAACTCCACCTAAAGACATTAGGGGAGTCAGGGCATTCCTTGGTCATGCAGGATTCTACAGGAGATTTATAAAAGATTTTTCAAAAATAGCAAAGCCAATGACTCACCTGCTGACCAAAGAAGCTGATTTTATATTTGACCAAGAATGCATTAATAGCTTCATAACTCTGAAGAATGCCCTTATCTCTGCCCCTATTCTAAGAGCTCCTGACTGGTCTCAACCGTTTGAAATTATGTGTGATGCTAGCGATTATGCTATAGGGGCAGTCCTTGGTCAAAGGATAGACAAAAAATCTTACGTCATATATTACGCCTCCAAGACGCTTGATGAGGCACAAAAGAATTATACTACCACCGAAAAGGAGTTCCTGGCAGTTATCTATGCTTTTGAAAAATTTTGGTCTTACCTAATCAGGTCAAAAGTCATAGTATATATTGACCATTCTACGATATGATACTTGGTCCAAAAACAAGATGCTAAACCCCGACTCATCAAATGGGTTTTAATGCTTCAGGAGTTTGACTTAGAGATTAAAGACAAAAGTGGGGTTGAAAATGTCGTTGTGGATCACCTCAGTCGTATCAAAGCTAGAGATTCCGATAAATTACCCATTCGAGACTCTTTACCATATGATCAACTAATGAAGATTACTACTGGATTTCCCTGGAATGCTGATATTGTTAACTATTTGGAAACAGGAATCATCCATCAGTCTGCATCTTACCATGACAAAAAGAAATTCATTCATGACGCTAAGCAGTATTTCTGGGACGAGCCCTACCTATTCCGCTTATGCGCAGATGGACTTTTTCATCGATGCATTCCGGAGACGGAAATCACCTCGGTTCTAGAGCTCTGTCACTCAGGCCCTACTGGGGGCCACATGAGTTCTAAGAAGACAGCCTTCAAAGTCCTGCAATCTGGTTTTTACTGGCCAAACATTACAAAGGATGCACATGAATACGTGCGATCATGCGACAAATGCCAACTATCCGGAGGGATAACCAAAAGAAATGAAATGCCATTGAATATATGGCAAGAAATCGAACTCTTCGATGTATGGGGAATAGATTACATGGGTCCTTTCCCCCCATCCTACGGATTCATGTACATCTTGGTTGATGTGGATTACGTTTCAAAATGGGTAGAAGCTCTACCAACCATTTCTTGTGATTTAAAATCGGTAATCAAGATGTTTAAAGAGATAATATTCCCCAGATTTGGCGTTCCAAGAACGATAATATCTGACGGTGGATCACATTTCTTGGAATGGAGCTTTGAAGCCTTATTAAGAAAATATGGAGTCAACCATAAAGTTTCCACACCGTATCATCCACAGACATGTGGACAGGTTGAAGTCTCCAATAGGCAAATTAAAGCTATCCTAGAAAAAACTGTTAATATGCACCGCACCGATTGGTCCACCAAACTATCTGACACTCTATGGGCCTACCGCACATCTTTCAAAACACCAATTGGAACAACACCATTTCAATTAGTGTATGGGAAGTCTTGCCATTTGCCAGTTGAATTAGAGCATAAGTCTTGGTGGGCCATTAAGCAACTAAACTTCAATCTCAAAGGCGCTGGTGAATTCAGACAACTTCAACTCCAAGAACTAGAAGAATTACGAATGACATCCTACCACAATGCAAGAATTTACAAAGAACAAACCAAGATGTGGCACGATGGCCACATAAAAAGAAAGGATATAATCGTCGGAGATAAAGTCCTCTTATTCAATTCCAGACTAAAAATGTTTCCTGGAAAACTGCGTACTAAATGGTCGGGGCCTTTCACAATCAAACATATCTACCCGACATGAGCTGTCATTATTCTCGATGATAATTGAGAAGAAAGGACCGTTAATGATCATAGATTAAAGAAATACCACACTCCAGCAGACAAATTATCAAGACAAACTATAGAGATCCAAGATCATATAACATCAGCATAGCTGGAGCATAATTTTGTCGAGCCAGCGACGTTAAACCAAAGCGCTTCTTGGGAGGCAACCCAAGACCTGAGTATCACCTTCTCTAATTTTCTAGTCTTTAAGTTCTTTCATCATTAATCTAAAAACACATAAAAATTCACATAATCTAAAACAAACATAAAAACACATGGTCTTAAAAACAAAAACCTTAGTGGTTAGGGGCGCCCCCCCCCCCCAAATCCTATAAATACCCCCCCCCCCGCCCCCCGTTCTTTCTTCTAGAACCCCGAATTCTTGTCTTCCCTGTTTCATTCTAGAGCTTCATTTTCGCGCTCGTTTCCCTTTCTGACGCTGCTGTCGTCTCCACCACTGTTTCATCACCTCGTCGTCGACTCAACTTCTTCGCTGTCGTCTCCGGCTCCGTCGTCATCCCCGCGCATTCCCGTGCTCCTGCTCTGCTGCTCGCCGCACCCAGCTCTCTCGCCGCCCTCACCTACAGGTAGACCACCCAGTAGTTCAATGGATTACACCACCGCCAGACTGTCACGGATTTTCGAACTCTGTCGTCGCCACCACCGCCGTCGGTAACGTCGACATGCTTACCCGTCGTCGCAGTCGCAGTTTCCTGCCGACAAATGGCCGTGCAGTTCGTCTCCTGCGCGGTTCATCTTCCATTCGGTCTCCAAACCGTTTGGGACCATTCGGTCTCCAAACCGTTTGGGACCATCCGACCTCCAAACCTAACGAAAAAATAATAATAAAATAATACACCCAATCCATTTGGAACCAAACGGTCTTCAAACCGTTTGAGACCATTCGGTCTTCAAACCGTCTGGGACCATTCGGTCTCCAAACCGTTTGAGACCAAACGGTCTCAAAACCGTTTGCACTCAACCAATCTAATAAACCTCAAACTCCAATAACATTACTTTGTTATAATTTCAAATTTAAGTATTCTAACTATTGTTTTCTCGTCAATAATTTTAGAATGACATCACCTTCCAAGCAACCTCAAGGAACAACTGATGCCCCTTTCTGGACAAGGGAACAATTAGAAGCTAATCGTGACAAACTACAACAAGTCGTAGATAGCTATGAAACGACTGGAAAGGTCCCGGCAAAGGTGAACCTGCTCAAAGTCATGCATGAGATCAAACGCATCAACAGATGCTTAGCTGAGGTACCCTCTGAAGAAGAGGTTGAGGAAATTTCATCCGACGAGACCTCGGAATATCAGCCTTCCCCCGAGGCAGAATCACCCACTGCAAAGTCTAAGGGGAAAAGAAAGGCCCAAGCAACCACATCAGAACCAGCACCCAAGAAAAGGGCCAGGAAGCAAGTTCACCCTGCCAATGCAAGGGAACAAACCCTGGCAGGGTACATCCCACCATCCACCACCACCACTACCACCACCACCACCACTACCACCCCTGCCACAATTACCGTTCCTATTTTCCCCCCCATCACCACCACAGCACCACCACCCAAAAATCTTTATCTCCATAATATCCCCTCCATCAGCCAAACTCTTAAACCAACAAAGTATGTCTGCCCAAGCATACTTATGAAGATGGGGATCTATAATAGAATCCTCACACTACTTGATAATTCCAATCTTTCTCGGCTATGCTTTGTCCCCGAAACTCCCTATATTGAGCCAACAACAGAATTCTTCACCTATTTCCACAAAGAATCGGTGGACATCATGGATAGAGCAAGGGACGGTGGTGACCGTAGAATAACCACCAGAATCTTTAACAACGAAGTGGTCATCACTGAAAATATGCTGAATGAAATCGTTATAGATAACCAAGACCAGCTGAAGAAAGCTAAGGCCGCTGGTACAGAACACCCCAAGTTCAACAAACATACCTTCTGGAAATCACTAACGGGGATACCAAATTTTGATGCAAAGACAAGCAAGGCCTCTAACATTCATTCTGGCCTAGTGCGCACACTTCACAAAATCATCGCTGGCGCACTCTTCCCCAGATCAGAAGGAGGAACTGTACTCATATCTGATCTCTATGTTCTCTGGTCCGCCCTAAATGGAATGCCAGTTAACATTGGACGTCTTATGCTCCTCAAGCTATCAGCCTTTGCCCTAGGAAAAGAAATTTGCACAGGTGGTCATATCACATCCATCATCAAATATCTTAAGATGGATAGACTTCTACCCAAATGAAACCCAATAAAGGGCGACATCCTTACCAATGAACATACATTAAAAAACTCCTATATCATAAAAGAAAAGGATGAAAAGCTACACTACATTTTCTGCCCCACAACAAAATCCTCCAGAACCCTGCTCCCACTTCCAGAACTTGCTGACTATGACAAGGACAAGCTCCTATTCTCAGACGACGAGATCGTCAAACTCATAGCCTCAGTCAAAGCCACAGAGAAGAAAGCAACAGCAGGGCAGGCAGAGCTCAACATAAATGCCCCGGCAGCTAAAATAACAAAAATTCCAGTCAAACGACCTTCCAGAAGGCTTGTGAAGGCGCATGAACTATCGGGGACACCAACATCAAAACCCCACCCCGAATCTGAGCCCCCCCTTCCAGACGAGCATATTACAACCTCATCACTAGACTCTTTTATAATGAGTCTAAATGTTGAGCTCACTACCACCTCTCCACCTTCCACCACCCCAACTTCCACCACCCCAACACCTACTACCCCACCACCTTCAACCACCCCACCATCTTCCATTTATCCACAATCAACCACTCTTCAATCATCCTCCACACCACTTTTCACTACACCACCCTTCTCCACAACCATACTACCACCCCCACCCTTCTTCACTTCGGGCATCCCATTCTCCACTACAAAGCCCGAATTCACCTCCTTCGCCTCCACTGCCTTTCCATCAACATTCCCGGATCCATTCCTCTCTCCAGATATGTCACCACCTTTTCCATCCACCACCACCCCGACATCGCTGGTGACCCCATCCACAGTCACCACGCAGTTCGCAGGTCCATCAACAGTGTCTTTTCCGCACGACACTACCATTCCACCCCGACCCCACCCACCTCACTCTTCATTTATTGGGGTCCCTTTTACTAACGTCGGTGAGGAATTCAGACGTCAATTCGACACCATCCGAAACCTCCTCACCGACCCCTCTAACATTTTGAATTCTATTTTTTCTTATGTGCAGGATCTAACACAACAGGTCACCAAGATTGACGAGTAGAACCGTGCCATGCCAAGCATCCTCCAAGGAATCCAACAACGCCAAGATTCAGTGGCCAAGCAAGTCGAGCACATCGACGACCACTGTAAAACTTTGCCTGAGTTGATCCATGGAGTACAACGCCAGCATGAAGCGTTGGCAAAGCAGGTCGATAGGATCTCTACGCAGACTCAACCTCTGCCAGAGACCCTCCACGAGCTCAAGCAGTAACAGCAAGCTTTCAGCACGTGCCTGGACGACATCAACAACACCCTCACACAACTACATAATCGCCAGGAGGTGTCATCAAACAATGAGCTTCTTCAACTACGAGCTCAAGTAACTGACCTCACAGCATGACTCCTCTCCGTCGAAGAGCGTTATTCTGATTTAAAAGAAACCCATGAAGCACTGCTCAAAACACACGAGCACATGCAAGTGGCATACGACGAGCTACAATCCCTCCATCGTCAGTGCAAGAAGAAAAAACATAAGAAAACAACTGATAAATCAGCAGCAGATGAAGATGATGAAGATGACGATGAAGATTCTGATTCCTCCGCTGACTCAAACAATAGTATCCCCTCAGCTGATGACTCTGATAAGCCAGATGATGCTGGGGTGGGCCCCAGCCAAGGAACAGAACCAAAACACCAGAAAGATCACCAAGCTGGTGATAAAGATCCCAAATCCCCTGCTCACACGGAGAACGTCAACATATATTATGGGGATCAATTCCTAAACTACTCCACGGGATCTTTGGGGGAGGTTGTGAAAGAAGTAGCTTTTGTTGAGTTTGAAAAATGTATTCTGGAAACCAGCAGCAGTATACCAGCCACAGCAGCTCAACAACTCTCTGCACCTGAACCTTCAGTGCCTTTTCCCCCTGAGCAGAAAGAATCAGAAAGAGTACACCTAGACACTGATGAAGAACTAGATACTCCTTCTGATTCTAACAGAGATGAAGATCTGCAGCATTACATGGATGACTTAGAGCAGACTTCTTCCCCCACACCACAAGAACTACCCCCGCTGCCACCTCTACCTCATAAAATGCACGACCTCGATATGGCGGCCATCTCTACCTTAAACGCACAGGATATCTTCATCCTGAACACTATAGTAGATTATGCCAAGGAAGGGGGGGATGTTATCTATCAAAACACAAAGACCAAGAGCAAATTGACACGTGAGGATTTCCGCTCCATCCTCCGACCCCAGTCTGAGGTGAAAATGGCAACCTTTCGCACCCTTCTTGCCAATTCTATCGAAATTTATAGAAGTCCCAAGCGGTAGCAACCAGTTCTGAACGCCTCACCAACTCTGGGTTTGTGCTTACTATACAAAGAACTATAGCACAAATCCATTGAGCGGTTGCATAGGGGAATGGCCAGAAGACCACATTTTATATCCGTGCCATTTCAAGTCTGTGGTCACTGGCTACTTATGATCGTGGACACCTTATCTAGAGACGCAAAAGTGTACAACTTCTGTGCTAGTGAACTAAAGGCCGGAATAATCAACTTTGTCGGCACTGAAGCTGGGGAGGCAAGATGCATCCCTTTCCGGCTTCTAAAACTCATATGGGTCGCATGCCCTTCTCTCCGCCAGGATTGGAGTCAACCCTGGTTTAGAATAATCAACTCACAAGTCCAAACCACTGAAGGATCGGGGGACTGCACTTTCTACGTTATACGGCACATTTTAGTGCTAAACCAGCAAGTCCCATTCACCGATGTCATTAACGAAGATTTCCACTCCTTGCGAGGGCGTTACTCCATGGAGCTTATCTGCGATAGAAGGTTCTTCAACGACCCTACTATGGCACCAGATGACGTCCCTCGTTATCTTTTTTCATCCATCCAACGTCTGCAGAGGAGACCACTCAGACAAACCCTAACGGAGTTGGCAAAAGAAAAGTAGCCAACCAAAGTCACCAAGCAAAGTCAATGGCACCCTTACACCTTTGACCTGGCTCCAGATAAAGGTGATGTTGATCTGATATCCGGGGTAACCATCAAGAGATCCTCACCGCATATGGTGCCCCCATCTGCCATTGAACCATCATTTCCAAATTTCGATCGGGAAGCTTGCAAAAGTCTCTCATACAATGAGCTCCGACTCATAATGTCACGGCTATACGCCGAAAAGGACGAGCTTGTATATATTCACGGGGATATCTTGGTTATGGCAGATGCCCTCCGTGAAACCGTCCAGATCAAAGGTCCCATGTCTGTAAGTGTAATGACTGCTTATCAATACTTACTCGCACGGAATCACCACACGGTCTACATGGTGTCCGCTTACATGAAGGATGATCTTTTAGGGCTGAAGAACTTCGGCACAAAAGAGCCACTCATCTCTTATCTCCAGCATACAACTCCAAAGTTAATCATGCTACCTTTCCTTCATCAAGAGCACTGGATGTTATTGGCAACTAATCTTCATGAAGGAATAACAATAATCTACAACAGTTCCGACAGCCAGTATGATCCCGAACCGAAAGAATACACTACAACTCCAAAGACACCAACGGAGGAGGTGGCGAAGGAGTGTGCTGACAAATTACACGATCTTTTGGGTCAGCACACGTGGGCATATGACAGAGATCACTTCAAACCAGCAGCCTTCTGCCACAAGTGCCCCCAGCAAATTAGAGAATCCAACGACTGTGGCTTCCACGTCCTCTTATGGATGCATACAATTGTGGCCCTTCACAAGCCTATAGAGGACATGACAGAAGTGGACTACCACGCACTACATGGAAAGCTCGCAGCCACCTTACTCAGAACTCATGGGGCAAATAAAGGATTAACAGAAGCCTAATGTCCTTGTCCATGCACTTCTCAACCTATCACTTTGACACTCTGTGGACAGAGTGAGTGATAAGTTAGGGGGGGAGTGCACTGGACAAGGGCGAGGTATCATTCTTCTTCAACCCTTCTATCTCTACTCCTTCCCTTAACTCATACTTTTCCGCATATCTTTTTCAAAACTTTCTGTTCATATTTAGACTTTTTCCAGTAATTTCTTCAATAAAATAACTCTTAAGTATAACGTTCATCCTGGAAAGAATCACCCCTAGCTAAGTTAGAGATAAAGTAGTCCTCAAGAATAAATAACAAGATTAGCATATAGGCATGAATGGAGAATTTATAAATTACATGCCCAATTGGTTTTTATGCTTTTACTTCAATTCTATCTCAGACTCTTCATAGGTCAACTTCAGGGCCAAAGCAAACCAAAAACTCTCAAGGTCAAGAGGGAAATCAGGGGGAAATCCAAAATCAAGAAATATTGCAAGCGGAACACCAAATAAAAATAAAGTGCATGTCAGGAACCCTAAGAATAGTTTTCTTCTTTCAATAAAAGAGGCTTGGCCGCCCAATCAAAAATTATAACAAAAACCCACTTCCTAAGCCTGTGAGTTTCGAATAAAAGCCAGAGTGTTGAATAAAAACATGAGAGTTGTGCCATGCATAAGGACCTATATGAAGAGCCAATAAAGATCTCACTCGGCCGGTACATTCAGCTGCCCTCACGAAGGCAGATGTGTTGTGCCCGGTAGTGAGATCCTAAGGTCTCCTAATATATGAAAAGGCTGATAAAGGACTCGGCCGGCCGGTACATTCAGCTGCCCTTATGAAGGCAGATGTGTCGTGCCCGGTACCGAGACCCTAAAAGCATAGGACAAACCCTCCCCCACTTGAAGGGGGAATTACACAATAAGCCTTTTAAGCCAACCCTCATACCCACTCTAGCTGCCGGTAGGTTTCTCAAAAGAAGTATAAAACTGATTAGAGTCGATGACATGCACATAATAAGAAAGGTGGTCCCAATGTGAGACTCGCGATACGAAAGGAACCTGAGATCCACGCAACTCTTGATACTCGAAAGAGTTAGTGTAAGCAGAAGCCCTAATAAGACCTCGGTAGATCTCTGGTCTAGAATTGAAGCAAGAGCATGGAAACCCTAACTAAATAAAATCGCCTCGCCACTTCATGCCTTAGCTCTATCTAACTTGAGGACAAGCTAGACTCTAAGTTAGGGGGGGTGATAACCTCCCATTTTGTGACGTTATCTTATTAGTTCTCCTTAATTTTCCACACTCTTTCTTAGATAAATTAGATAGAATCATTAACTTTTTACTTTATTGTTGATATACCAATAAACTAACTTCTCTTCTTTATCATTATAGGAAAACACAAAAAAAATTGCAAAGACTCCATACGGTCCCAAGACCGCATGAAGGTCATACGGTCCCAAGACCGAATGAAGGCCATGCGGTCCCAAGACCGCATGAAGGCCATACGGTCCCAAGACCGAATGAAGGCCATATGGTCCAAAGACCGCATGAAGGTCATACGGTCCCAAGACCGCATGAAGGTCATACGGTCCCAAGACCGAATGAAGGCCATACGGTCCCAAGACCGCATGAAGGTCATACGGTCCCAAGACCGCATGAAATTCATACGGTCCCAAGACCGAATGAAGGCTATACGGTCCCAAGACCGCATAAGACTAAACGATCTCAGAGACCGCATAAAGGCAAACGGTTTGAGAACCCCAAATGGTCTCAAGACCGTTTGGGCTCAACTTAAGCCTATAAATAAGACCCCAAGGGTCACCTCAAAGGAGAGAAGGCGGAGACACCAAAAGGCGGACCAAATCGTTCCAGAGCTCATGCCACTTCCATCCTCCGCCCTGAGGCTGTCAATCTGAGATCCATACTCCATCCTGAAGCTACTTTCTCCTTCTTCGCCAAGAAGGTGGGAAGAGGAGACCTCCTCATCGTGCAACCTACGAAGACTGGTGGATCGTTTCTCTCTCTCCCCAAGGAGTTGACTTTTCCCCCTCCTTTGTGGGGATGATGCTCTCTCTCTTTCTTCTCGTCTCTTTCTTGGTCCTAGTCATGAGGGAGTAGTCTTCTTCACTAGGGTGCGGGGAGTAGCCCCGCTACCCATACTTTCATATCATGTAAAATGTAATCCTTAGGTTGCAATAGAGAGTTTTTATCTTTGTTAGTTCGACATCAAACGATTAACGAATGCATGTTGCTTGATCTCCAACTTGTGTTATCCTTTATCTTTTAGTATGAATTGTCTATGTTTGTACTATTAGATTCGAAACTCGTTTTCATGTTGGTTCTTGGTGCATGTATCCACCATGCATATATTTCGGTATCCAGAAGTGTATCCCAAGAAGTGGAGTAAACTCACTATCATCCGTTGCACTTTCATACTATGAAATGGAATCAGATGACGTATGGAAGTGCAACCTTGGTATGTCGAGGAACGCACTTTGCGAGGGGAATGATGCAAAGTAATGTGACCATTTGTTCGGAAATGGCTGGCGTTGCAACATTCCCGCATTTCTCGTAGCTAGATTATCCGAAAGGAGGCTAGGTCTACAAGGATACTAACTAACCGAACTCTTTTTGCAGGTTAAGTTTTGCTTTGCATGTGTTGATCGATGTGTAGTGGCGGTGAAAAACCGATTACACCCTAGTGATCTTTCATCATTGTTAACAATCTAGATTTACTTGCTTTCTTTACTTTACTTGCATTTAGTTTAAAACAACCAAATCAACCTTTTGATCTAAATACCAACTATTGAGTGACTAAGTGAAATTTGAACATTTTCCATCTTGTTGGCAACAACAAGACCGTTGTCTCGAGGATTCGACCCTTAACTATACTGCGATAAGACTTCCACATATCCTAGCATACGTGGGTGGAGTTTTAACTTAGTATAAGCAAGGCTAAACTTAGAGATCTTCTATCTCTAGGATTTTTAGTGGTGCACGCAACTCCACGTAAGTGGAAGCTCCATCACAAACCTTATATGAAAATTGATTAGGAGAATGAGAGCAATATGAATCAAATGCAATTGACTCATGGTTCTGAACCTAATTCCAAAAGTAGTGCTAATACATGATTAAGTGGTGATTAAAGCATATAAACTCTACTTTTGATGAATAGATTATTAATCATGTTAAAATATGTTTCCTTGAAATATAAACTAATATTGTTGAATATAATGATAATCTAATATGATCATGATAATGGTGATGAGTAATTAGGGGTTCTAAATTAAATCATAATACACATGTATAATTAGGGTTTGACATCAAAATCATAACTTGTGATAATATTAAAGAATATAAGCTGATCTATTCTTTATAATGCAAGCATATCATAGATAAGAAAACTAGGGTTTCATTTAATGTTTAATATGTAATGAAATTAGGGTATGTACCAACTATGAGCCACCAATGAATAAACATTAGCACATGATTACAACATTGGATTGGTAGAGGGAGGTGATGATGAACCAACTATTGTTTGTACATAGCATTACGTATGATCGATCAGAATTTGTTGATCAATTTGTGTCTGCAAAAGCAAAAAAAACACAAGGTTGCTATCTGATATGGATGAGTTGTATGGTACATGTGATTGCCTCTGTAACAACAAATCAAACTTTGCTGGTGGTGGCAAAAACTCTAGTAACAAAGACTAATGAAATAGTTCTTAAAATAACATTCTGGTATTGCAATGAACCAACAAATTTACTTTTATGCCAATGTTTTATTTGACAAGTCGGTGGTGTTTGACAAGTATTTATATAAAAAAGAGCAATCTAATGTCATAAATAGTTTAATGTTACCCTACATGGTCGAAAGCTCAACTATGGGAAATTTTCACACGCATGATTAAATAGAAGATGCAGCTAGTTTTTAATTTTGAGTGTTAAGTGAGAGACCCAATGAACTATATTGTATTTGTGTTGTTAGACATGTTCATAACTTAAGGTAGTAGTAAGAAGATCATTCACACTAAAAAATAACAAATGTGATCAGCATAGGGAGTCAGGAGATGTTCTTACTTCCAATGGGAAATTTATGCTACACCTATAACTAAATCATTACGGGTGGTTATTAAGTTGGTTTTCTAAGAGTGGAATGTTTTATGATGGAAAGTGATGAATTATTTTTATGATTTAGACATGAAATTGAAGACAAAACAAAGACATTGTATACATAGACATGTACCTATCCTATCTAATGAACTTAACAAATGAGAAGTCTTAAATCATTATATTTTTCCACCATATCCATAACTAATTCCATCATATATAATGTCATTTTACTCAATGTTTGTATGAAAAGCTTGAATGTATTGTAAATGTTAATGTACTAATACGTCCTAAAAATTGCATAGGTTGTACCTCGTATTTTAGATTTCATTTATTGTGTGTCTAGCTCATTAGTGTTTGATTGTATCTATGATGTTCAGTGACTATGTATCAACATTAGTATGGTCTGTGCAACCATAATACAATGCATTATTTGTACGTAGATGGCAAGTACCCCATGAACAGACCAAATGGCCAGAGAATTCATTCAAGAAAGGCCAAAAAAGTTAAAGGTATGTATGATAAATCAAGACCTTTATGGTGATGATTAAATGGTAATCATACAACATATATTAACACCATTTCATCGTACAATAACAGTTTAGTATGAAAAGATGTGGTGGGGAGGAATAAAATTCTAGATCTACTCGTACCACAAAATTCTAGTTGGCGGGTGGTCTTGGTACAACAGTTAATGTAGTGCAATACGATATTCTCTACATTCAAGATGTGATTTAGTTGAGAAGGGCCTTGATCTAGAATTGATTACACATAGTAGGTGACCTTATTTTACGACCATGCAATTAATTATGTATAATGCATAATAAGTTACTATGAAGGCATTAATTGCAATACAATCAATTTAATTATCTTTATCACAGTTGTTTGTGTCTACAGTGTCAAAAGTATGGTCTCCATTCTGTGTAAAATATCATTATGCATAATTCATGTCAGTTGAGTAGTTATATGTACTTAGGAAATTAAATAACCATATTATATTATGCAATTTCTATATCCTACATCTTACAAAATAATAAAACAAGCTCGCATCAACAATTCTACACTGAATGAGGGCTAGTCATTTGGATAAATGAATATTGTGTTGTAGGTTCCTTATGGGAGAGTGTGATTGAATTGGAGAGTATTGATGACTTGCTACATGATGCATGCTGAGATTACAAAAAAAATTAGAATCATGTTTATTTATGATTTATGTATATGTGTTGAGAAGATTGGCAAAATCATGACAGTTTAATAAAAATAATGAAGTGCATGAGGAAGCAATGTTTTATACCAAGGGCCATTCAATTCAATATCCTCAAACATAGCCTAAAGTTGTGATTAAGAGTAGGTAGAAGATAGAGTATTGTCTAACATCCCACACAATTCTCATACTAGTGATCAGAATCCAAAAACTCTTGTTAGGGTGTTTCTAATAGATTATTGAGCAATACAATGAAAAATAATCTACAAAGATTCATTAAATTGCATAATGCTCCAAAACATGTATTGGTGGTCAATATAAAGTTACCAGATTCACAAATCAAAATCATGTTTTATGAATTAGAATATTTTCATTTCAATTATAGTCGATGGCAATAGACAAGGAGGCTTTCCATCTACAAAGTACCCTATAAAATTGAATTAGTCTATGGGCAGTAGAACTCAAGTACTGAAATTTCTAGGACACAAATCAAGTTCAAATATGTCACCATAAATGTCTATAGAGATGCACCAAACAGAATAGGTTACATATTCATCCAAATTGTTTAAGATAAAACATTCAGATAAAACTGCACAATTGGAAAAAAAAATACATCACCCATTGTGGGTTGCTCTATTCTTTACAAGTTTAGGGAAGTGTGACTCCGTTCGCCACAAAAAGCAAGATTACTCAAAACAAAGTGTGGAATTATCACTAATAACAATATTACCACAAAATAGGGTAAATTAAAACCAATTGCAATTCAATATCTCAAGTAGAAATATATTATAAACAAGCCTCAAAACCAAGCCACCTATATTTCATATATGCCAAAATATGTTACATATCATGTTCAAAGGCTATCAAGCGACAATTGTTACTTATTACAACCTACTTATATGTACAAGCTCTTTCTATACATTCATGGCATAAAGCCAAAATCTATGTATCGATAAATAAAAACACAAAATCTCCCCTAAGGACCTGAGAGTATAGGGATGACACATAGGACACTACTACAAAACTCTAGCACCATATCCAACCTCTAGAACTATCGTTCTCAACTCCTGTGGTGTGATCTCTACCTCCAATGTTTGCGACCACTTAAAAAGATGTGGAACCCATAGGGTGATACCAAACATCCTCGTGAGAGATATAACTCTTTGTCCTCAACTATTATAAGCACAATAAGATACTAGAGAAGTTAAGTAAAGTACTAAATATTGGTTCATAAGATTAAGCACTTGTAACTGAATAGTTGAACAATTTATACTTTTAGAAGGGATACAAAAGACATGTATAATTGTTATAAACTAAATAATATAAGAAATAAGGCTTGGGGTCATCCAATGTGATTCATATGTGACTCTAAACAAAAATACTACACTGATGTATCATCACTTTTATTATTATGCCTTGAGGATTTGAGTAGTACCACTCAAATCTAACTGATCACTACTAAGTCAAAATTAGTACCATATAAGATATAAGAAAGAGTTGGACTCCATGATCACTTCCAGTACTACTCAGTCAGTTTGAGTCTGCAATGCAGCGACATAATAGTCGCATTGCTAAACAAGAACTTATAGTCATAGCTATAATCCTATAGACAGCAACTCATAGTCAAAGATATGGTCTTGTAGAACAACTAGTCTGCCTTGGTACATAGCACGTCACTAGAGAATAGGATCATTCATGGTTGTTCTATTATAAAACATCATACCACTATATCAAAAATTAAAGGATATAGGGAATTATCTTCATTGGTACCACGCATACTCAACAATATGTGCTCCAAGTTCCCCTAAGAGTTACTCGTTTCACCATCCAATTAGATACTAACGATGTAGATGGATATATGGTACAGGGGAACTACATGATCAGGGTTTCACTTGATTAGACATTCCAATTAGGTATCTTTAAATGCACCAATCAAGTTATAATGTACAAACCCTAAACAAATTCTACAAGATTAAGGTAGGATACAACTCCAGAAGATATAAAACATACAAAGTCAGAATCTATCTCATAATCGCATGGCACTTGTATTAGTGTCACAAGGTCATTAACTATATCACATCACTATGGGATACCAATCCCTCAATCACATCACTAGATAATTTCACCTCAAATTATGTACAAGGTACTTGATAGATCATTAGACCCATTCATATAATTCCTGCACAAATGATAACACATATATCTCAGTAATGCACATAATCACCAAAATGTATTTTTACAAGGTTCACCATAGCACTCACATAGTTAAGCCATTCTTCTAACCTACAATACATGGGTTACTTAAATAGGAGAGAGAAAACAATATCATAGAGTACAAATCTTGAAGTAGAGTGAACACAAATGTCACATGATCATATGAATAGGGTTAGGGTTTGTATATAGACAATTAGGGTTTCATAATGTTATTTAACCATTATACCCTAATTCCATCACCTTCCGCATATTTGGAGAGAACTAGGACTAAGCACCATCATTAATGATTAGTCATTTATAATTACTTCATCAATTATAGATCATTACACTATGTAGTGTCCATGTACATAATTATGTGTATCAACACTGCTCACTCAATAATGGTGTCACAGCATGCAACGCTTGCAGTAGGGTCTCTCGACCTGCAACATGTACAACAGGTGTCCTGACCTGCAACAAGTGCAATAGGCATCTTGACCTACAACACGTGCAAGGTGGGTCTTGGCTCGCGACGTATGCAAGGTTTCAACCACAATACATGTAGCCAGACTCGACCGCAACGCGTGTAGAGTCTCGACCCACAACACATGTAGCATCTCGACCGCAATGCGTGTAGTGCCTTGACCCATAACGTGTGTAGCTTGTTTCGACCGCAACCCATGTAGGGTCTCATCCCGCAACTCTGTTTTGTGACAATGTTGGTGAGCAGCGACTATCCCTAGTGTTGTAGTGGTTGAAACAGCCATCTATTCATGGTATTAATCAAAGGGAAGACCAAGGGTTGTCTCAACCCCAATCTGTCAACACAGGGATACCAAGCGCCAACCAAAGAGAGTATCTATTCAAGGGTGTTGTTCATCAAACCCTAAAACATGGTCATAGAACCTCACCAAATGGGTTATGTTAGAGAGAGAAAATTAAGATTCATATGCATATAACTAGTCCCAAATCTTCCTATTATTCAAGAAGAAATGCAGAAAATAGAAGGAACAAAGTTCCATGAATAAAGATCTGATGTCATATATCAATATTTCAATCACCACCAAAAATTGTATATATATATTTAGGGTTTTAATAAGAGAGTAGCTTTCTTGAGTCTACCACAAAATCCAAGCCCTAAATCAATATCATTTCTTCCACCACAAAGATCACATTTTTAATATATAGGACAGTAACATATAATCAAGTTCATGATGTAGATAATAGACGGGGGAAAAGTTATATAACTTATCTGATTTGGAGAGAATCAATCTCTTAATATAACAAGCTCCAAGAACTCCAACCAATCTTAAAACTTCGACCAAGGGATCACCTCAAAAGAGAAGAAACCCATCATCACAAAGAAGCTCAAGAAAGACAGAAAATAGTCCTATGCAGAACCGAGAAAGAAAGGAGAAAAGAGAAGAGGTCATCCTCTCAGTAGTTACCACCATGTAAAAACACAGTATAAGGCCTTTATTAAGAGGAGTTTCTCTAAAGAAAGCAACCATGGAATGTCCACAGTCTTCGGCCAAGGAGGAAGAAGAAGATGATTGCAATTTCAGAAGAGGAACAATGTGATTAGGGTTTAGGATCACTTATCAAGAAGAAATCTCCAGACTTCACGACAAAAGAGGTTGATTTAGCACAAATCCTTCCCCAAGCAAGGTTTCTCGGCCACCAAGGCTTCAAGAACTGACCTCCCTTGATCTTGAAGCTCTAAGAATGATCCAAAGGAAGAAGAGAGAGAGTGGGGCTAAAAGAGGTTGCTTGCAAGTGAAGAGAAGGGGTTATATACCCAAAGGAGGAGGGAAGTAGAGGTTTATGATGTGTCATAATGATAGAGTATCAAAACACACATGTCCTTCAAACAATTAACCTTTCCTCCACTCACATGCAAATTATGAAATGTTTATGTTTATCCAAAAAAAATGTAGCAACCTCCAATGTAACGTCCCTAGATTTTCACCTTCTCAAAGCCCCATGGAGATGAGAAGACAAAATATGCAAACATTATGCAATTGTATCAAAGTGAGTTGTGGAATAAATATGTGCATACATGAACATACAACCATTGGCATACACCATAACATTTCTCAACATTCAACTTGTACATTATTACAACATGAATTATAATTGAATATTGAAAGAGAATTTTTACACAAGTCTAATCATGTATGCTAACTAGGATCTTATACAATAGGTACAACATGTACAACTTTCTCACATCCTATTATTTTATCCCATGCTATCTCTGAACCTATAAAATATGAGAAACAAAAACATCAACATAAAGTTGGTATGTGGTAGTAAAAAAATGATATACTATGTTGGCATATTGAAAATAGTTGAAAAGAGAATAAAGAGAGGAAAACATGATTTAAAGGTGGAAAATTAGGTAATCCCAAGTTATTAATCACATTTCAAATAAATATGCATTACTATGGTGGACTTAGCATAAACATAAATTGATTGGGCCCTATCTCTGCGTACCTTGTACCATTAGGAATCTCCCTGCGTACCTTATACAATTAGGGAGGTGCTAGTCAACATTAATTATTTCCCTGTCTAATAGGGATATTAATGAGCACCACTAGTAACTACATTTCATTTCTCATTCATTTATGTTCTTTAATGTTTAATGCAGAAAATGACAATACTCATATATTTACATCCAACAATGTACTCAAATACATGCAAGCAAATAATTATATTTAACATCCCACAAAAACTAGTCATATAATTATATCCACGTACCTGAGTTCAGAGGTTCTTATCACATCCATGATCATCTAGAAAATCTAGTTATCACCAGATAACAAATAATCACCATTAATACATGTATATCATGTTATAGGTATTTTAGATCCAAATTAGGGTTTCCAGTATGGGTTAGATCATTATAGGTATATCTTTAGGATTCACATGATTCAAAGGAATCATATTTGGATCTTAGGGTTTTAGGGTCGTTCAAGATCATATAGTGTCATTAAATAATTAGGATTCGACATATTGATGCATAATGTATACACATGTAGAGAGAGAAAAGTAGAATTTTGGGTCTTTCATAACTATTGAGTCATGTATCTCTCTTTGATTAGGGTTTTGTATAACATGATGATCAGGGACTCCAATAGGGTTTTAGATGTCTATAATTTATACCTTTAACTATAGATTACTAAAATAACACAAAAGATAATGATAAAAATATCATTAGGGATTTAGGCTATTACTTTTGAAAAAGGACTGGGATCTAAGTTCTAATCATATTTTATTCGAATAGATCACATTTTTTTGATGAAAATGATATATAGATTTGATATATTCTGATATTCCTAGCATTTTCTAGGATTTTTCTAAGATAATCATTTTCTTGAATAAAAGAAAATAAAAAGAAAAGAATTTTACCTTGATCAACGGTCGGATCTGACTGGATCGATGGCTCTCGTTGATCCCAGGCTTCATGAGGGATGGATTCGGTTGTTGACTTGGCACCCGAGGATTGGTCCACACTAGCACCTCTCTGTCTCTGTTGCTGCTTGCTCGAGCAGAAAGGTGGTTACTCCGGAAAGGTGTTGAGGCTTCTACTGTGAGGACCAAGGTGAAAAGGATGCACCACCACCTTCGTCTGGTGCTTCCCCATTGATGTGGCTAGCTAGTTGGGTGCAACTCCCTTTGGGGCTCTATGCCGCCACTGTGGATGGAGAGGTCTCCAGAGCAGGGAGGTTTCGAAGATAGCCATTGATTGGGATCAGTGGGATTTGCCATGGAGCATCCCAATAGTGAGGCAAAGATGTTTGGTGTGGGGTTCTCTGGGGTAGTGAGGTGATGGTGGTTATGGAGGTAGAAGATGATGGAATGGGGGAGAGGTGTTCTGGGTGGTTTTGCCAGAATTGATGGTCGGAAATGGGGAAAGAAGGATTGGCGGAGCTGATGGTGGCCTTAAATAGGTATGAGGAGGCATGGAAGGGAAAGCCCTAAAATGATTCCCACCGTCAGTGAGAGGCGTGAGATGGTAGAGGTTTGTTCTCTCTGCTTTGGGCATAGTAGACATGGCAGGGTTTGTTGAGCTCACATCAGAGCACAGAGGAGAAATATCCCATTTGATTCGTGGTCAATTGTGTGGATAGGTCGTGAATAGGTCAGGGTCAGTATCTCAATTGTTTGGGGTCAGAGCCAAAATAAGCAGGAGGTAGGAGATGAAGTCTCCCTTATTGGATCACTGATCAACGATCAGCATTAGCTCAGCCTATATTAAGGCCCGCATCTAAGATTCAAAGGGTTGCATGACACATAATGTCACGCATTTGATTCATAAAATTCCCAACTTAGATTCTAGCATTCAAATTAATGATATACTATACATGATTTCAAATTCTTATATCTCCCAAATGACTTATCCAACTAGAATGAAATTTTAAGGTAAGCTTCATGATGTCAATATGTGACTATGGTATAAAATTGGAGTTGAAATTCGATGGGTCAACATTATTATTGACTAAGTACATTGACCCCTAAAGTTCACCTTCATGTTACACTTAGGGTTTTACATTATGTGAAATTGATGGGCCATTTAGTCAAGGTTGACACCAGAACTCTAACATTGGTTCATATGCATATAATTCCTCAAAAGAAATTATTTCCTTACTCAATTGATCACTAAATGAATGATTGGTCTCATGATAAATTAATCAATTAGTAAGGGTATTCATTCACAATTGAATTCAATTAAGCATCATAGTCCTCTATCGTGTCTCAAAACACCTAATTTGGGTGAAGGAATCCATGATTGTATTACCAATTCCTCAATTTGGTATTTGTCATCTACATAGAATGCTTGTCTCTCAATTATTTTATTCGTTATTAAAACTCAAAATCTAGGTTATCACATTCACCCCCACCTTATTTGGAATTTCATCCTCAAAATTCAACTAATCTCATCCTTAAGAGGCTATTTAGGATTTCAACTTCATATACTTTATCATTGCTTAGATTCTAAGACCACCATAGTTACATGCACTCTAAGTTGTCAGCTTAGGGTCTAGAGATTCTTGGGTGTGTCCACCCCACCTTATATATATGTGGAAGCATCACTTAATGTCTTAGCCATAACATGACATTATGATATCTAAGGATTACATCACCCCTAAGGGTACAGGTTTTGTTCATACTTTTAATGTTCAGGAGGAATTCATTTATATGCCATGATATTTGAATCGTTCAAATCTAACATTATTAATATGTTTTATGATCAACATCTTACAATGATTCCAGAATTAGAGGATATTTATATTCATCCTTGATATTATGATTTTTTTTACTTAAGAAGGGCCTACGTAACATGTGTGACCATTAGGGTTTCACCCTATGGTGTGATATTCATACTCAACTTAGGAGCATACATTGAGAAGGATCAAAGTTACAAACTATATTTCTGATCATATATCCTATGATCCAAAAATATCTTTATATCAAGTTCATGAGTTCAAATTTTTAGGTCTTGCATGCATTATGTGAAGGGAAAAAGAGAATATACTAAGTTTATCCCATGATCCCAACCTCATATCTTTCATGTTTCATATGAAAGGGGAAGAGAATATTTTAAAGTCAAACTTATCATGATTTCAATCTTAGGTACTACATTTATGATATAGGGGGGAAATATAGAATAGGTCAAGCTTATACGAGTGACTCCTCATATATAAATCATATATATAGCTCAAGTGAGGCTTCTAACATCGTCTATTAAGAAGGAGAAGAAGGAGGGAGAACATGTATTTTGAGTATCTTTTGCACAAAGCATCATACTCTCATAACTAGAGTTCATATATTACCTCACTTGCAACTAATGATGAGATTCATAAAATATGTCACTCCATCTAGGACCTAATTCAGCCAAAGGATTGACTTTATCATATGGGTCATCTACCCATCCTTTTCTTTTACTCAATTCTCACATATAGATTTGAATCATGCATAAGGACTCAACTCAACACTCAAGAGTAATCTAGTGTAGGACACTTTTTTTAACACATATCTCATATATCGAAGGCTAGGTCCTATGACCTTCTCCCTGTGGGTCTTACTCTCTCTAGAGTTCACCACATATCTCATCCTAACGCTAGACATCCTCCTTGTATAAGAGATTGAGGCTCATGCATACTCATCTCTATCTTAACTTAGCTTATCTTAAGTAGGAAAAGGGAATGTACTTTCATCATTACGACTTAGCATGGATACTCCAAGAGTGGATTCGGATCATATACAACTCAAATCTTAATAAGGAAACTTAAACCATCATGGATTAAAGTTAGATAAGATTATATATGCTTATTTCCTTCATCTTTCCTTTGTCTATCTATGTATCACACAACCATATGAGGCTCTAGACATATAATCTAGATCTATTATCTCTTCTAGACTGATGTCACTCCCTTTCAATTATATTGCATGAACACCAACTATTCTCCTGTGTGAGGGACACATTTTTATATTTACATATATCTAATAAAATATTATATAGTTTTTCTTCGAGAAAGAAGGCGTTAGAGAAAATTGTTGAGGTGCGAGCCGATTGGGAAACTAAACCAAACCAGCAAACTAGAGTGTCCAACACACAACGGATAGTCTAGTGCCATGTAACCTAGTGAAATGGTGAGAACATGGTGTATACTAGAGTAGCTACCCAATACATATGAGCTCTATATGGAAAGGGTTTCAGACACTTGTCTAACGCTAGTTCTCAAACATCTAGGTTCTAACCTAGAGGCAAGGTCAAACCTTATTCCTATAGAACAACTTACTAAGTTTCTAGGGTTTAAGGTGGAAGGTGAAATTTAGTTTTATGTTTCATGATGAGGAACTGTCAGGTGTAGCTAATGTTCATGCTCTGATTCCAACTGTAACGTCCCCGGATTTTCACCTTCTCAAAACCCCATGGAGATGAGAAGACAAAATCCGCAAACGTTATGCAATTGTATCAAAGTGTGTTGCAGAAGCAATATGCACATACATGAACATACAACCATAGACATACACCATAACATTTCTCAACATTCAACTTGTACATTATTACAACATGATTTATAATTGTATATTGGAAGAGAATTTTTACATAAGTCTAATCATGTATTGTAACTAGGATCTTAGACAATAGGTACAACCTATACAACTTGCTCACATCCTATTATTTTATCCCATGCTAGCTCTGAACCTAGAAAATATGAGAAATAAAAACATCAACATAAAGTTGGTACGTGGTAGTAAAAAAATGCTATACTATGCTAGCATATTGAAAAGACAATAAAGAGAGGAAAACGTGATTTAAAGGCAGAAAATCAAGTAATCCCAAGTTATTAATCACATTTAAAATGAATATGCATTACTATGGTGGACTTAGCATAAACATAAATTGATTGGGCCCTATCCCCACATACCTTGTACCAAAAAGTCTGCAGTTCCTAATGGAATAGGTAACAAAGCGACTTTGCCACCTACTTCTACTAATTCACCGCCTCCCCAAGTTAAGCTAGTGCTTGTTGTTGCACCAGGAGCCTTGTACCATTAGGGAGTTTCTAGTCAACATTAATTCTTTCCCTCTCTAATAGGGCGATTAATGAGAACCACTAGTAACTACATTTCATTTCTCATTCATTTATGTTCTTTAATGTCCAATGCGGAAAATGACAATACTCATATATTTACATCCAACAATGTACTCAAATACATGCAAGCAAATACTTATATTTAACATCCAGCAAAAACTAGTCATATAATTATATCCACGAATCTGAGTTCATAGGTTCTTATCACATCCATGATCATCTAGATATTCTGGTTATCACCTGATAACAAATAATCATCATTAATACATGTATATCATGTTATTGGTATTTTAGGTCCAAATTAGGGTTTCCATTATGGGTTAGATCATTAGAGGTATCTCTTTAGGATTCACATGATTTAAAGGAATCATATTTGGATCTTCGGGTTTTAGGGTCGTTCAAGATCATATAGTGTCATTGAATAATTAGGATTTGACATATTGATGCATAATGTATACACATGTAGAGAGAGAAAACTAGAATTTAGGGTCTTTCATAACTATTGAGTCAAGTATCTCTCTTTGATTAGGGTTTTGTGTAACATGATGTTCAGGGTCTCCATTAGGGTTTTAGATGTCCATAATTTAGACCTCTAACTATAGATTACTAAAATAACACAAAAGATAATGATAAAAAGATCATTAGGGATTTAGGCTATTACTTTTTAAAAAGGGCTAGGTCTAGGTCCTAATCATATTTTATTTGGATAGATCGTATTTTTTTGATGAAAATGATATATAGATTTGATATATTCTGATATTCCTAGAATTTTCTAGGATTTTTCTAAGATAATCATTTTCTTGAATAAAAGAAAATAAATAAAGGAAATTTACCTTGATCAATGGCCAGATCCGACTGGATCGATGGCTCTCGTTGATCCCAGGCTTCACGAGGGATGGATTGGGTTGCTGACTTGGCACTCAAGAATTGGTCCACACTGGCACCTCTCTGTCTCTGCTGTTGATTGCTCGAGTAGCAAGGTGGTTACTCCGATGAGGTGTTGAGGCTCCTACTGTGAGGACCAGTGTGAAAAGGATGCACCACCACCTTCGTATGGTGCTTCCCCGTTGATTCGGTTAGCTAGGTGGGTGCAACTCCCTTTGGGGCTCTATGCCACCACTGTGGATGAAGAGGTCATCGGAGCAGGGAGGTTTCGAGGATAGCCATTGATTGGGATCAGTGGGATTTGCCGCAGAGCATCCCAGTAGTGAGGCGAAGATGTTTGGGGGTGTATTTCGTGTGGGGTTCTCTAGGGTAGCGAGGCGATGGTGTTTCTATAGGTAGAAGATGATGGAATGAGGAAGAGGTATTCCAGGTGGTTTTGCGAGAATTGATGGTCGGAAATGGGGAAAGAAGGGTTGGCGGAGCTGATGGTGGCCTTAAATAGGTATGAGGAGGCGTGGAAGGGAAAGCCCTAAAATGATTCCTACTGTCAGTGAGAGGTGTGAGATGGCAGAGGTTTGTTCTCTCTACTCTGGGCATGGTTGAATACATGGCAGGGTTTGTTGATCTCACATCGGAGCCCGGAGAAGAAATATCCCATTCGATTCGTGGTTAGTTGTGTGGATAGGTGGTGAATGGGTCAGGGCCGGTATCTCAGTTGTTTGGGGTCAGAGCCGAAATAAGCGGGAGGTAGTATATGAAGTCTCCCCTGTTGGATCACTGATCAACGGACAACATTAGCTCGGCCTATATTAAGGCTCAGACCCATGCTTCAAAGGGTTGCGTGACACATAATGTCACGCATTTGATTCATATAATTTACAACTTAGATTCTAGGGTTCAAATTAATGATATACTATACATGATTTCCAATTCTTATATCTCCCAAATGGCTTATCCAACTAGAATGAAATTTTAACGTAAGCTTCATTATGTCAATATGTAACTATGGTATAAAATTGGAGTTGAAATTCAAAGGGTCAACATGATATTGACTAAGTACATTAACCCCTAAAGTTCACCTTCATGTTACACTTAGGGTTTTACATTATGTGAAATTGATGGGCCATTTAGTCAAGGTTGACACCGGAACTCTAACATTGGTTCATATGCATATAATTCCTCAAAAGAAATTATTTCTCTACTCAATAGATCACTAAATGAATGACTGGTCTCATGAGAAATTAATCAATTAGTAAGGGTATTCAGTTACAATTGAATTCAAGTAGGCATCATAGTCCTCTATCGTGTCTCAAACCTAATTTGGGTGAAGGAATCCATGATTGTATTACCAATTCCTCAATTTGGTATTTGTCATATACATAGAATGCTTGTCTCTCAATTATTTTATTAGTTATTCAAACTCAAAATCTAGGTTATCACATCCAAGGTCGTCCACCACCTTGTCTCAATCAAAACACCTCCATCTACTTGTCTCAATCGAGACACTTCCTTATACTTGTCTAGGTTGAAACTCTAGGTCACATATGCATATGGTCGAGACACTAAAAGACAAAGTGCTTCGAACCACCCCTCTCTAGGTCATCTCAGTTGAGACCGCCACATCCAAAGAATGTGTTTTGGTCGCTACCTTCATCAAAGTGGTGTCGTAGTCATAACATCAAACCCTAGCATAGTCACCCTAACAACTTAAGCAAACCCTACAATCACCCGGAGATGTCATGTCACCAACCATGATATAAACAAGGCTCCCCATTTCATCATCTTCTCTCTCATTATTATAGAACACAAGAAGCACTCTCAACATGTGACAATTTGTAAGATAACCCTGACTTATGGTAAATTGCAATCTGGTCCAAAACAAGCACATACGCTATAAGATAGCTTAAACATAAATCAAATTAGACCAGAATGAAGATACAAGCATGTCACATGTTATTAATACATCTCAAATATTGAATTAAGGTTTAATCATATAATTATACAAATTAATTATGATTAAGAATAAATCTAGGTTATGAGTATTACAACTATAAACCCCTAACAGGGATTTCGCACCCTAAATCATACACAAAAAGAGATGGATACTTCTTATGCATCTTGTATTCAAGATCCCACATGGTTTCTTCAATGCCATGATGATGCCACAAAACCTTGACTAACACAATGTCCTTTTTCTTCAACTTCTTCATCTTTCTATCCAGGATCATAATAGGACATTTTACATAAGACATATCATGATCTAGCTCCACATCAACATGTTGAAGAGTCAACTCTATATCAGGGTGACATTTCCTTAGAATATAGATGTGAAACACTATATGTAACTTGTGCAACTCAGGTGGAAACTCTAGCTTATAGGCCACCTTCCCAACATTTGCAACTACAAGATAAGGTTCCATATATCTGGGAGATAATTTACCCTTCTTCCCAAATATTAGAACACCTTTCCAAGGAGAAACTTTGAGATACACCATGTCTCCCACTTGGAACTCTAAAGGTCAATGATAATTATCAGCATAAGGATTGTGTCTATCCTAAGTTGTCTTCATCTATTGTTGAATGACTTTGATCTTTTTTGTTGTCTGTTGCACTAGATCAGGACCTAGAAGTTTATATTCACCCGTCTCATACCAACACAAAGGATATCTACAATGTGTCCCGTAAAAAGCCTCATATGGTGCCATGTCGATGCTCCTATGATAACTATTGTTATAGGAAAACTCTATTAGGCTAAGGTGTATAACCTAACTGCCCAAAAATGCAACACACAAGATCTTAATAGATCCTCCAAGGTTTGTATAGTCATCTATGACTGTCCATTTGTCTGTGGATGGAATGCAATGTTGAATCTCAATTGTGTTCCCATTTTTGCATGTAGACGTTCCCAAAAGTGACTAGTGAATTGAGGACCTCTGCCTGACACTATAATAGTTGGGATACCATATAAACATATAATTTCATTAGAATACACATATGCAAGCTTCTCAACTACATACGTTGTCTTTATTGGGAGAAAGTGTGTTGAATGAGTCAATCTGTCCACTATCACCTAGATGGAATCATGACTTTTGGCTATCCTTAGAAGTCCAACCACAAAGTCCATTATGATATGATCCCATTTCCACTAAGATATGGGCAATGGTTGCAAAGTTCTTGCAGACTTCTGATGCTCGGCTTTAACCTGTTGACACACTACGCACTTAGCTATGAACTCAGCTACATTCCACTTCAATCCTGGACACCAATATAGATCTTTCATACTCTAATACATCTTGGATCTTCCTAGATGCATAGCGTACATAGAAGAGTGAGCCTATTCTAGAACCAACATTCTCAAATTATCTACATATAGTAAAACTTCTCTGCCATGATAACACATTGTCCCTTCCTAGGACTCATGCAATCCATCAAGCTTCTCACTGCCCAATCCTGCCTGGATTTGTTTTACCACACTATTATTCTATTGTGCATCTCTGATCTGCTGACTTAACATCACCTTCACATGTAACTGTGCCAATAGACTTGCTAACATGGACACCTCTGACTGTACATTCATCTATCAAAGAAAGATCAACATAACTCCCTTGTGACAAACCAAAGCACTTAATTGTGCCTCCTCAATAGATTATGATGAAGAATATTTCCTACTCAAACCATCTACCACTATGTTTTCTTTTCCTGGATGGTAATCTATAGTACAAACATAATCCTTGATTAATCTGTCCAGTGTCGTTGTTGCATGTTCAACTCCTTCTTCAAGAACATATATTATAGGTTGTGGTCGGTGAAGATTTGACACTTCTCACCATATAAGTAGTGTCTCCATATCTTTAAGGCATGGACCACAGTGGCCAACTTCAGATCATGTGTCAGGTAGTTCTCCTTGTGTTTCTTAAGCTATCACAAAGTGAAAGAAATCATGTTCTTATCCTACATCAACACACAACCTGGATTGTTCTTAAATGCATCACAAAAAATAATATAATCCTTTCCCTACTCTGCAAGAACTAATATTGGTGCACTAGTCAACTTCTCTTTTTGAAGTTGAAAAGGACGTTGACATATGTTGTCCCATACAAATGGCACATCTTTTCTTGTAAGGTTTATTAGGGGTAATGCCTCTGCACTGAAGTTCTTAATGAACCTCCTGTAATATCCTACCAAACCTAGAAAGTTGTGAACCTCTGTAGGTATCTTTGGATGATCCCATTCTAACACTAACTCCACCTTCTTTGGATCCACACAGACTCCTTTGGTAGATATTGCATGTCCTAGGAAAGACACTTCCATTAACCAGAATTCACACTTGCTAAACTTCGCATACAACGGATGTTACCTTAGCAAGGACAAATCCTGACATAGGTGTTGCTCATGATGCTATCTATCTCTAAATTAGATCAAGATATCATCTATATATACAATTACAAATAGATCTATCTAGGACCTAAATACCCTATTCATTAGATCCATAAACATTGTTGGTACATTGGTTAGCCCAAATGGCATAACCACAAACTCATAATGACCATACCTTATCCTAGAAGGTATGTCATATACCATAATCTATAGTTGGTAATAACATGACCTCAGATCTATCTTAGAGAAAATTGTGGCACCCCATAACTGATCAAAAATGCCATCTATATGTGGAAACGGATGCTTGTTCCTACTTGTCATCTTATTCAACTATTGGTAATCACTACACAACCTCATTGATCCATCCTTCTTCTTACAAACAAAATGGGAGCACCCCAGGGAGATGTGCTCAGTCTGATGAAGCCTTTTTCCAACATTTCCTGTAATTGTTTCTTCAATTCATGCATCTCAATTGGTTCCATTCTATACGGTGTTTGTGCTATAGGTTGGGTACCTAGAACTAGATTGATCTCAAAATCAATCTCTCTAGGAGGAGGTACACCTGGAAAATCATCAGGAAACACATCCTCAAACATTTGTACAATTGGCACTTCCTGAATACTAGGACCCTTTGCCTCTGTATACACCATATGTGCCAAGAATTCATCACAACCATGTCTCATCCACCTCTTTGTTGTCATAGATAAAACTAGACATATCATAAGGATCTTCCTATCACTCTGGAAAACCCATGAAGCATCACCATCTACGAACATCGCCATCTTGGCATTATAGTCCAAGATCACCTGATACTTTTCCAAAGTATCCATTCTAAGGATCACATTGAATCCATGCATGCCAAGTGGTAAGAGATCCACTTGAATGTTGAATCCTAAGAAGGAAAGAACGCAAGATGGACACACTTTCTATATTTCTACAGAACCAACTAAATGAGTTTCTAAATGAAGACCATCATGTCCTTGACTAACAGGAAAGAAATATCTAGCAATCAGTTCTCTAGTGATAAAGGAATATGTTGCACCCAGGTCAATAAAAACAGATATGAAACATGAAAAAGACAAATCGGAATGAAATAATTCCATCTGACCTGTCACGGCCATAGGTATGACTCCTTTTGGCTAACTCATAACATAGAATTGAGTCATCTCCAGTTGTCGCCCTCTTCCTCTGCCAGCATGTCCTAAAGTACCAGCCTGTGATGCTTGTCTACATCCTCTACCATTGTGATGTTGTTGTTGCTATGACCCTTGTTGACTCTTTCTAGACTGTTGAGTCACCTCTTCATCCTTCATAGGGAAGTACTAGTTAGTATGCCCCACTTGTCTACACTTGAAATAGGTTTTACTCTCATACAACGGCCTAGACGTCCCTGTCACAGACACTGATGTTGCATTGTGTGCTCTTGTAGGGGGAAGACTACGACCTATGTCTCTTCTCTGTGTACACTGTGAGTAAGTCACTGGCTGCTTTTGAGACTAAGGCATTGATGGCCTAGGCTTCTTGAAGCCTCCATAAGATTATCCTTGAAACTATACAGGCCTCTTCTTGGCCTTCACCTCGCATTTCTCCAAAATTGATTATTTTACTCTCTGAATTGACTCCACAAAGGTGGAAAACCTCTCTCTGTTCTCTATGGATTACACTAGAGTATTCATATCATTACTCAAACCCTTCTCAAAGTACCTAATCATCTACTTGTTCGTTGCATCCATGTGCGGACAAAAGCATAGAAGCTCCATAAACTTGGATTCATAGGCACTAATCCACATAGATCCCTGTTGGATCTTCTCAAACTATCCAATCTTATCATCCAAGTAAGTCTCTGGAAAGTACTGACATACAAACTCCCATCAGAATTCTTCCCAAGTAATCACAACATGCAGCCTTTTCTGCTCATCAATGGCCCTCCAGTGGCCAGTACTCCCATTTAATAGATACACAGCATGTTTCACCTTATCCTCTTTGGGGATGTTGAAGATCTTGAAGACCTTTTCCAACTCAATCATCCACATATTTGCATCAGTTGGATTAGATGTACCCACATACTCCAATGCTCCTAGACATCGAAGTCTTTCAAAAGTCTTCCCAGACCCATGAGTTTCACCATCGGCGATAGTTGCCCTAGGTTGACTTGTAGGAATCCTATCCACCATGTGTGTCACTATAGCCATGAATTGTCCAAACATGGACTGGAATACAGGGTTGGCTATGTTTTCTGGGTCAATTTGAGGCATCTCAGGCACAACATCAGCCCTTTCTTTCCTCCTAGAACCACCTCCTGGTGTAGCAACATTGCTCTCTACAATGTGTTCTTCATGTTCTCCTGACATCTTCTTCTTCTGCATAAGAAGAAGTGACCATAAGATATATTGGAGGACACTAGAATAGACTCAAACCCTATTCCTATGTCCTTGTAGACTAAGAAAACCTATATCTATGATACCACTAAATTGTGACTCCCTTTGCCACAAAAAGTGAGATTACTCAAAATAAAGCGTTGAATTATCACTAATAACAATATTACCAAAAAATAGGGTAAATTAAAACCAATTGCAATTTAATATCCCAAGTGGAAGTATATTATAAACAAGCCTCAAAACTAGGCCACCTGTATTTCACATATGCCAAAAGATATCATGTTTAAAGGCTAACAAGCCACAATTGTTACATATTACAACCTACTTGTATGTACAAACCATTTCTATACATTCATGGCATAAAGCCAAAATCTACGTGTCGATAAACAAGAACACAAAATCTCCCCAAGGACCTAAGAGTACAGGGACAATACATAGGACACTACTACAAGACTCTAGCACAATATCCAACCTCTAAAACTACCATTCTCCTTGTTGCTCAGCTCCTTTGGTGTGATCTTGAAGAATGCATATTCATCTTAGTTATATTCACCATTTTTGGCCAAGTTTTGTACTAAAATATCTCATATACCTCCTAAATCTTCTCATATTCAATTTTCCTCAGTTTTAGATTATTATTTAGATTTTTTATCAAATATATTCATCTCCATTGTAGGATTAAGCATCGCACTATGTGCACCGATGTAGGAGACGGTGATCCTACTATTTTTGATCATGTGTACCCTATTTTCGATGGTCAGTTCCTTCATTAGAAAGCATCCTCATCAGTCAAAGTATTCATCGACATAGGCCTACCGACTCATAGCAATATCCCACCCCCCAGGGGGATGATTTCAGATAACAACCCTAAGCATTTGTAGCAGCCAGAGTAGCTAAATGCAGTGACAATCAGGTTAGATGATGTGCACCCCACATCTCCCACTTCTACACTTGTCACAACATTGAGATAACCCCAAGCCAATTTCCAGATTGCCCAATCAACCATACAAAGAATCAAATAGCAGAACCATCTGTGATTCTAGTACAATCCAATTCCAGCTAGAATGCAATAGAATCAACCCCACCAAACCACTCTAAAGATCATGCAATATTAGAGTATACACCATGCATATTGCATGCAAGGTGCTAGTACATACCAAGCTCAATGACCGGCTCAAGAAATTTAAAGACACCATGAAGAAAGTTCTCAGTAATACTCTATTCCTAAATCTATTGACCAAAACACTAGGTAAGTGTAAGAATTTTAAGGAAATTTTGCCAGAAAAATGTTTGATTCGTGAAACCAACACAGCAAATTTATCTCCAACTCAAAGGAAAAGTGATCTAGGGTCCTTCGGGATAGACTGCGTCCTTGGAAATGACACATGCTGATAAGGACTCGCCAACCTAGGCGCTAGCATATCCTTCATGCCTTATAACTTATATCAGTTCCTAGGGTTCATCGATCTTCTACCCATAACAATGACTATTTAGTCAATGGATGTATCCATTACCAAGACCCTAGCAGTTATTGAAGGCATCATAATGAAGTTAGGTCATAACACCTACATCCCCTGTGATTTCATGGTCATACACATCAAAGAAGACAATCGATTCCCGCTCATTCTAGGATGACCATTCCTAGCCACCGTACGAGCTCTAGTGGATGTCGAAGCTGGCAAACTTATTATATAACTAGGGAATAAGACTATTGAATAATGAGTTCTTGAGGATCTAAAGAGGATGCACAATATGATTGAAGCTTTCAAGGAAGAGGGTAACTTGAAATTTCAACAATCACTCATGCATCATGCTAATCAATAGGACAAAGCCATACTCACAGACGACCCATGCACAATGTATAACCATGATCTAGACCTAACAGGTTTGGGGAATAAGGGTTCAGTACCTTGTTCGTTGGTGTCACCTGAAAAACATTACTAATGTCAAATTCATGACAGTAAATAGGCCCTCTTACTGGGTGGCAACCTAGCCCATTTTTTCTCATCTTTTTGGTTTCTGTTTAGTTTTGTAATTTTCGTCCATTATTTTTACTTGATGTTTTTCACAGAAAAAAGAGAGAGGAGAAAAATAATAGAAGGTACAGTATCACGCCTTTGACATCCATATATGGGAAAGCAAAAGTGATTGGAAAATTTCATGATGATATTCTCTCGCCCTTCAATAAACTCTAGGTTGCTCAGTCGCTCAAATTTATGGAACAAAGATCTTTTGATATTGCAAATTAATGAGAGAGGTAGTGTGGGGATACATGGCCTAATAGTTTGTGATATATATATATATATATATATATATATATATATATATATATATATATATGTGTGTGTGTGTGTGTGTGTGTGTGCGTGTGCGTGTGTATGTATATATACACACATACATATATATATAATTAATTTTATCTCTTACTCGCAAATAAACTATCCTTATCTTTTTCGAGAAATATTGTCCTTTGGAAATAGAAACTGTATTTGTTTCACCTCAAATGTCAATATTCACTGCCATATTTTGCTTAGGACTTTTCAAGAAAAGATTGATGTGAAGAACCTATGTGTTAGCATAACTCGTGCATGGTGCAACCGCTAGTTTCTTTTTAGGGGACTCATAATGTCTCCTCAGTGTATCTTTATAATAGGCATAGCATAAGGGTTTGGAAACATCAGAACATTCCAACAATCAAGCAAACCCACGCTTCCATCTCTTTCACACATAGACACCACTCATGGAAGTAGTAAACATCACCATAAACGACGGGCTCCAACAAGGAAGTGGAGGCCCCCCACTAACCGATGAGATCCCCTCCGACGAACATCTCCAGCATTACTATTCCAAAGACACACATGTCCCTTGAGATTTCTAGTTCGTGCACCCGATACTGGTAACCCAACCTGTAACAGAGATGGTAGCATCAGATCTTCTCAAATCACAGAACCATCACAAGCCACCAAAAGAGAGTTGTGAGCCTAAGAGATTGGAAACAATCATATCCTTCTTGACACGGTACCATCTGTCTAATATAAACACCCACAAGGTGTGGTCCTATGCCAAAAAATCAGAGGATTCAACTCACTCCGAAGCCACACAACCAACTGTTGATGTCCTACAATCAAAACTGCAACCAACATCTTGCGAAGAGGCTGCTCACCAACACCATGGGGGTGTTCCTACATCCAGTAACGGAGCAGCAGGGCCATGCCGCCAGAGTCGAACCGCGCCCACACGTCGAGGACCACAGCAACCACGAGGCTGCTTCAGCACCGAGGATGACGACACGGCAGCTTGAGGGCGACCAGACCACGGTTACACGCCACCACAACGAGGCACGCCCAACCACTGGAGGATTGCTGTTTGCACAGCAATATTTCATCAACCGAGGCTTTACATCAAACACCTTGAAGGTGTCCTTCTCAAAAGTCTGGCATCAACCGAGGCCGGACTTCCGTCGAACACCTGGTGTGCACCCGGAGCTTGAAAGCGCCAGGGACCAGGCAGCTAGACCATCATGCAACAGGATGCCAAGGAAACCAACCTATCGCCTGTAGAGGGACACACACAGGGGAAGACCACCGGAGTGGGAAGAAGCAAACCCACACACCATAGGGTGCTCCATTAGTGCCGTGAACCTTGTAGAATGACCGGTGATACACCAGTGATCTTCCATCAAAGGACCCATCCGCCGCCAATAGCACCACGCAGAAGATAGGGTTGGGTCAGGAACCCATCGTCCTCCAGGAGACCATGGATTCACTCGGGGGCGGGGTCGGGAGGTGCTAGTGAAGGAAAGGAGCGGACCCTTCCATCACCTGTGAGATAGGGCGGCAATGAGGAAGCCAGATCTGGTTGAGAAGGGCTCTCTCCCAACCATCACACTTGAATGGAAAGGACTCGACCGGGTCGACATGCCCAACCTCTGGCCAAGATCTGCTTCTCGCAGCGCTGCATGATCCCTCACCAAACCACACCACTGATTCGACACCCTTCGACTGCTCCCTCTCTCTGATGAGCCACTACAACAAGCTCTTCCCAAACGAAAGCACACCGAGACCTGAAGAGCCAGGGGGAGGAAGACGCCAGGGGAGATGCTCCCTCCCCCCAGCGGCAGCCGCCGGGGTGTTCTTAAGTGAACCCATGCAAAAGGAAGTATTAAGCAATAGACTTGTTTTGAATAGTTCTGGGCCCTGATGACAAGAATTGAGAACCCCTCCCCCATGGAAGTGACAATAAGTAGATGGAATCTGAAAGGTCAAGCCACATGTTCCACCTTCATGACTTGTAATAATACTTTTGAACACCTCTTTACCCTATGTATTAACTGAATTAATTGATATAATACAGTGATGTAACTCCAATGCAGCAATAAAATGGAAAAGCACAAGTCAGCCTCTTGACTCCACTATTCCTCCATCACATCTTGCCTCTTCATCATCCGTAAAGAAAAAAAGAAAAAAATGACTATAAGCCAAAACCTAAGTTTGGGGTGGCATCCCTTCTACAAATATTCTCTCTTTATGATTTTCTTCCACATGCATGCATGAATAAAAGAGGCCAATGAGCCCAAATAAAAATATGTGGCCAATGTAACCTCAAACAATTAAAAATTCCTGAATCAAAAGAGGAGGGAAAAATTAAAATAACTAAATCCCATATAACATCTCGACTCTAATAGAGGAGAGATCATGAAATCAGTTTCATGTCATGTCTTTCTCCCCCCTTTTGCCCAATTTTTCTATCCAGGGGACTTATCAAATTTTCCCCCATTCAGCCAAATAACCCTAGCTTGTGCTTACTTCTACTTGTATGGACAGATCAGAAGTATTATACATATAAAAGTAGTTCCTTGCAGGTTATGGGGTATAGCGATTATAGGAGCAAGTCTCAGTTGGGGGATATCGAAGTATGGCTATGTGACCCCCTTGGATTTGGGTCGCTTGATCACGATTGATGGAAAGTGGACTTGAAGTTTGCTTGATTTGGAGAGGAAGGCCTGGAACCTAGTATTAATTGTTGATTTCTTTTCTATTTTGCTTTACTCAGAACAAGAAAAGGATTAAGTCTGGGGTAGTTTGATGAGTGTATTTTTACCCATTTTTACATGTTTTTATCCACTTTTTAGGGTTTTTTGTGTCTTTATTTCTACTTTTAGCTTTATATTCACTAAATATAATTATTTTCCCTTCTTCATATTTTTATGCATTTTTATATGTATCTTGTGCAGAATCAGCCAAAGTCGCACTGCATTGCCCAAATGGACGATTAGGCCCCAAGGTGTTATGCCTCAAGGGAAGGAAGGCCCACAAACTTTCTATTTGATCATCTTCCAACCACCTAGTCAATCAAGTGGTTCTGTCATTTTCCTGACTTAAGCCATTCTTCTCCTGGAGTCTTCTTGACTTCGTTGACCTCGCACGTGCTCTTAGCATTCAGCCCATTCTGGTTCATCCATGCTGGCTCACTAGAGGTCTGAATGCGAGGTTCAAATTGAGCAACCCATGTGAGTCTCCTGTTGAACCAAGTAAAGGCCATGCAAGCATATGTCTTTGACCGCAAGCATTCATCTTTAGGGTTTTGGAGGCAAGGAATGCACCTATAAAAAAGAACCTTCATCATATATTCAAAGGGTCTCTGATCATTTATTAGAACTAATCTTTCACAAAAAAAACCCTGGCAAGGAGAAAGGAGGTGGCGACCACAGTGGATAGATTAGTATTCCTACTTCAAGCGCCATGGCTTCCTCTATCGTTCCTATTATCTCTATGATATTGTCCCTCACCATTAGCGAGTAGACTCCCTATGTTGTGGCATGTTGACTATCCCTGATTACCCATACTTTATCTTAGCTTGTATCTAAACTTGATAATATAGTTGCTAAATAAAGTATCATTCCAGTTGATGCATTGCTTTGCAAATTGACAGCTTGCTATGCATATTAGTTATTATCATGGATATGCAGGTTTATATGAGCGTGATTAGAATAATAGTATGATCTTATTATCTCCCTGAGTTGTCAACAAGGGATAGTGAGGTGGTTGTACATTGATCTTTTACGTAAGTAAAGGAGTCCAGTAGTATAGGCAAGAAACTTGGGTGTCGAGGATGGTCGGTTCCAGTGAAGTTTATACTAGGTGATGACATGTATCCCATGAGGCCCTGATTTAGAAACAATCATTGGAGAGTTAGATCTCATTAAGATAATTACACAGGCCCAGGTAGAACAACCACATGCCCTAGTGCTCTTTATTACCTATTATTTACCTTTTTAATCTCTTTTTCTTTTAGCAACAATGTAGTTTTAATCAACCATTCAATTATCTGGTGATAGATATTATTCTTATTTATTCTGAGTCTATTTAATTACTTACAAAGTTGTCCTTTGGGTTTGATCCTAAAGTATATAGTGATAAGGGTTCTGCCCTAGTATAATGTGAAATTAGAGCACTACTTTTGGTAAAACCTAGGAGTCTTTTCTCTTAGGATTTTTCTTGGTGCACATTAGTAACATCATCACAGCTCCTCACGGATAGAAGCTTGATGTTGCCTTCCTAACAGCAAAAGCTCCATGCCTCTATAGCAGTCCACACAGACAATAAGGAACTCTTGTTGTACTAGTAGAACTGATTAAAGGAGTTGTCCCTCTCGTTGGTGTACTAGCACCAACTTTTTCTCCCACAATTGTTCTCCCTTACTATCCCTCCCTTCATCGGGTATGACTTTATCGAGTTCTCTCGGTTACCAGTACCACAACCCGTAAAGACAAACAATTATCAGAGGTAAGTGTGTTGGAGACAAAGTCCTTCTTTTTAACTCCAGACTCAAAATGTTTCCCGAAAAACTCCGCACAAAGTGGTATGGGACCTTCACTATCAAGCACATCTATCCTACTGGAATTGTCATCATCCTTGATGACAATGGAGGAGAAAGGACTGTTAATGGCCATAGTCTAAAGAAATATTATACTCCAGCTTATAAAACTCCATGACAAACCATTGAGATTCATGATCCCACTGCATCAACCTAACCAAGCCAGAATTTCGTCGAGCCAGTGACGTAAAACCAAAGCGCTACTTGGGAGGCAACCCAAGAACTGAGTATCACCTTTCTATTTTATTTTTGCTTAGTTTTCTAGTCTCTTATTTCATTATTTCTTAGACCTCTCATCTTTGTTTAGAAAATATAAAAATTTACATAAGCAACCAAAACAAATATAAAAATATAAAAAACAATAACCAAAATAGTCTTATCCTAAAGGTTTCGAAACTATTTGGTCCTCACGGTCTCGAAACCATTTAGACTCAAACGGTCTCAAAACTGTTTGGTCCTTACGGTCTCAAAACCGTTTGGACTCAAACGGTCTTGAAACCATTTGGTCCTTATGGTCTCCAAACCGTTTGGACCCAAATGGTCCCAAGATCATTTTCTTAATAAGAATTTATACGGTCGCCCCTTCTTTTTCTATAAATACTCCTCGACCCCTCCCTTTTCATTTCTTTGATTCCTGAATCTTCTATCACAAAACCCTATTCCATTCCTTCCGACTTCTCTACTCCTGTGCGACCATTGTCTCCGTCCACACCAACATTTTCGACGCTACTGTCATCACTTCATCCTCTCTTCCTCTCTGTTGCTTTCTCTGAAGCCATCACTCCCTTCATCCAGGTAGTTGACGCTCGCCGCATCACTGACAAACAGAGTGCATGCCCGGCTCTCTTCTTCCTCAATGCATCTTTTGTTCTTTTCATCACACCGCCATCATTGCTACTGTCGCCGCTATCACCACCACTGACGCCATCATCATCGCTGCCGTTTTCGCCGCCATTTATCCGCTCGTTGTCCCTGCCGCTTTGCCTTCCTAACTGTTTCATCTCACACGGTGTTAAACCCAAACAGTCGTGAAACCATTTGGACCCAAATGATGATGAAACTGTTTGGACCCAAACGGTCATGAAACTGCATGGACCCTCGCGGTCCTACAAACCATTTGGACTCAAAAACCATTTGGACCCAAACGGTCGTGAAACCGTTTGGACCCAAACATTCTTGCAAACCATTTGGATCAAAACCGTTTGGACCCAAACGGTCTTGCAAACCGTTTGGATCAAAACCATTTGGACCCAAACGTTTGTAAAACCGTTTGAACCCAAACGGTCTTGCAAACCATTTGGATCTAAACCGTTTGGACCCAAACGGTCGTGAAACCATTTGGACCCAAACAATCTTGAAAATCACAGTTTGACTCTTAACGGTTTTAATATTCTCGATTTGGTTCTTAAACATTTTTTATCCTCGCGGTTTCAAAGTCGTGATACTTACACAATGCTGCAATCTTTTCAACATTTATACAATAATTCCATTATCACTAAAATTTCAACCTTTTCTAACATATATGATTTCTTGTTAAAATTTCAGAATGGCATCACCTACAAAAGAAGTTGTTGACACCCACCTTTGGACCAGGGAGCAGTTGGTGGAGCACCGAAATAAGCTTCAGTGCATCCTCGACATGTGCAAAAAATAGGAAAGACTCCAGCTGACTTGCCCAAGGTCATCCACGACCTTAAGCGAGTCAACAAATGTTTAGCAGAAGATTCGGTTGAAGAAGTTGAAGAGCTTTCCTCCACCGATGAAGGCTCGGACTACATGCCAAACCCTAAAGAGGAATCTCCACCTACTAAGTCCAAGGGCAAAAGGAAGACCCACAAAGCTGCCAAGGGACAACCAACTAAGAAACGAGCAAGGTAACAAGTCCAACCCATAATAGCAAGAGAACAAATCCTAGTAGGATATGTTTCACCTCCTACTTCCACCACCGTAGAACCAGCATCATCTGATCTATATATCCAACACCTCCAAGCTGGTGACAAAGTGTTGTGCCCAACAAAGTATGTCTTCTCTAACATACTAAAACAGATGGGAATCTATGACAGAGTACTTTCCCTGCTCAATTAGGTGAATCTTTCCAAACTCTGCTTCGTCACGGAGAATTCCTACATTGAGACGACACTAGAGTTCTACACCTACCTCAACAAAGAATATGTGGATGCAAAAGACAAACTAAAGGATGGAGGTGACCACAGGCTGGTAACCTCACTCTTTGGGAAGAAGGTCATCTTGACCGAGAATATGCTAAATGAAATCTTCATCGACAACCAAGATCAGCTAAAGAAAGCTAAGGAGGCAGGCCTGAGCCACCCCCAGTTCAACGGGCATACCTTCTGGAAGTCTTTGACAGGGATTCCAAGCTATGAACCAAAGACTTGCAAAGCCTCCAACATTCATTTCGGCCCAGTGCGAACTCCGCACAAAATAATAACAGGTGCTCTATTCCCTAGGACAGAGAGCGGGAATGTTGTCATTTTAGACCTCTTTATTCTATGGTCCATCCTAAAAGGGCATCCAGTCAACATCGGACGGCATTTGATACATAAGCACACATATTATGCCCTCGGAAAGGAAATCTGCATGGGTGGTCACGTAACATCAATTTTGAAATATCTCAAGATAGACAGACCACTTCCAAGATGTACTGTGATAAAGGGTGACATCCTAACAAACGAGAAGATTCTAAAGAACACATATATCATAAAGGAGAAGGATGCCAAACTTCATTATATCTTCTGCCCAACTGTCAAAGCATCCAGGACACTGCTACCACTTCTAGAGCTGGTTGATTATGATAAAGACAAGATTCTCTTTACTAAAGAGGATCTTGCTAACCTTCTCGCATTAGTAAAAGAAAAGGAGAAATAAGAAAAAGTAGGGCAGACAGAGCATAGCGTCACTCCCCAGCAACAAGGCCAAAGAAAATATCAGTAACACACCCTTCCAAACTACACGCACAGAAGCAACAGTAGTCGGGGACGCCCACATCAAAAATTAACCCAGAGGTAGAACACCCCCACAGTGCAGAACACATCATGAATCCAACACCAGAACCCTTCATCTTAGATCTGGATGTTGGGTTCACCTCTACAACCACCCCCACCACACTCCCATCTTCCACCATTCTACCATCTACCACTCTTCCACCATTTTCCAAAATAATGCCCACCACAACCCCTTTCTCCACGACCACAACTTCACCCGCATCTTCCGCCTCACCCATTTTTTCCTCAGGCATCCCATTCTTCACCTCGATGCCCGATCTCACCTTTACTTCCACCACTTTCCCCTCGGCATTCTCGATTCCACCTTTTCACCTGGGATGCTACCACCCTTCTCATCCACCACCACCCTGACACCTATGGTGACTCCCTCTACAGTCACCACGCAATTTGTGGGCCCATCAATAGTGTCTCTTTCGCAAGGCACCACCACCATTCCACCTAGACCCCACCCATCCCACCCATCCACCATTGGGGTCCCTTTTTCACAATTCGGTGAGGAATTCGGACGGTAATTTGACGCTATTCAAAACCTCCTCACTGACCCTTCTAACATCTTACAATCATTTTTTTCTTGTGTGCAGGGACTTGATACACAGGTATCCAAGATCGACGAGCGGACTCACACCTTACCAAGCATCCTCACAAGCATTCAACGACGGTGGGAAACAGCGGCCCAGCAAGTCGACCGCGTCGACGACCGCTTACAACATCTGCCAGAGTTGATACTTGGGATGAAAGGCTAGTAAGAAGCGTTGGCCCAGAAAGTCGACAGGGTCTCTAAGCAAACTCAGCCTCTGCCTGAGACCCTTTGCGAGCTTCAGCGACAGCAAACTACACTAAGCATGCACTTGGATGGCATTGATAGCAGCCTCACACAACTCATCTGCCACCAACTAGAGCACTCAAATGATGAACTCAATCATCTATGAGCACGAGTGACCGATCTATCAGCACGACTCCTCTCTACCGAAGCAAGATATACAGATCTTAAAGAAAGCCATGACGCACTACTCAAAACCCATGAGCATTTGCAAGTGGCACTCAAAGAATTACAAGCCATCCATCGGTAGTGTAGGAAAGCAGCACAAAAGAAGACAAAGGACAAAGCGGTGGATGACGACAATGATGACAATGAAGATGATGAGGAGGGTTTTGACTCCTCAGCTGACTCCAATGCAGACAGCTCCTCCTCAGATGACCAACCTGATGACCCAGGCAATGCTGGGGAGGGCACTAGCCAAGGGGCAGATACTACAAAGAGAGGAGAGGGTGGAGACCACCAGGAGGGTGGAAGAAAATATCACAATGCCCCCAATAATAACGATAACATCACAATGTCATATGGGGATCAATTCTTTAACTTTTCAGCTATGGGGTCTATGGGGGATGCTACCAAAGACAGCTTTTGTTGAGTTTCAACAATGCATCATGGAAACTAGCATTAGCCCACTCATAGTAGCCATTCATCAAGCCCCAGAGCAAGCTACACTCCTTCCCCCAAAGCAGGAAGATTATGAGGACAGAGTAAGTATCGACACTAACGATAGACTCGACTCTGACTCTGACAAGGATGAAGATCTGCCATAATATTTGGTTGATAACGAGCAGACTTCACTTCCTCCACCACAAGACCTTCCCTCGCCGCCACCTCTAACCCACAAGATGCACGACTTGTTAATGGCGTCCATCTCTACTTTAGATGTTCAGGACATCTTCATCCTGAACACTATTGTAGACAATGCCAAGGGCGGGGGGGGACATCATCTATAATAATACAAAGACAAAGCACAAGTTGACATGTGAAGATTTCCATATTCTCCTAAGACCACAATCGGCAGTGAAGATGGCTATCTTCCATGTCCTCCTTGCTAACACTATAGAAGAATTTCAGAGCCCGAAGAAATTGCAGCCAGTTTTCAATGCTTCACCCGCTCTAGCTTTATGCTTATTACACAAGGATATATAAGCAAATTCCATCGAGTGGCTTCAAATGGGTCTCGCGATAAAGGCACGCTACATCACAGTGCCCTTTAAAGTTTCAGCCACTGGTTACTAATGATCGTCGACACCGAGGCTCGTGATACCAAGGTGTATAATTTCTGCGCCAGTGAGCTCAAGGTTGGAAAGATAAACTTTGCTGGTTCAGAAGTTGGAGAAATGAGATGCATTCCTTTCCGGTTTCTCAAAGTAATATGGGCTACCTGTCCATCTCTTCAACATGGTTGGAACCAGCCTTGGTTCCAAATCATCAACCCAGTGGTCCAAATGCTAGAAGGTTCAGGGGACTGCACTCTCTGTACCATAAGAATCATTAAAGCACTCAACAGACATATCCCCTTTACCGAGCTAGCTACCGAAGATATGCACTCCTTCAGGGGATGTTACGCCATGGAGCTCATCTATGACAGACGGTTCTTCAAGGACCCGACAATGGCACCAGACGACGTACCTCACTACTTATTCTCTGCTATCCAACATCCGCAAAAGCAACCATTCAGACAAACTCTAAAGGAGTTGGAGAAACAACAACAGCAGACTGCCAAGGTCCCAGAACAATGCCAATGGGACCCTTTTACTTTCGATATGATGGAAGAAAAGGGGGGACATTGATTTGTTAACAGGGGCCACCATCAACAGATCATCCAAAGAAATGGTGCCTCTATCTTCCATACAACCAACGTTTCCGAACTTTGACCTTGTTGCATGCAAGAGTCTTTCAGATAATGAACTCAGACTCATCATGTCTAGGCTATATGCAGAGAATGATGAGCATGTTTTCCTCGAAGGAAATATTCTCATAATGGAAGATTCACTCCATGAAACCGTACAAGTAAAAGGTTCATTATCTGTGAGCGTGATGGCTGCCTACCAATTTCTTCTAGCATGGGACCTGCCAATGGTTTACATGGCGTCGGCATATATGAAGGATGGTTTACTCGGGTCAAAGAACTTCGGAACAACGGTGGCCCTTATCTCATATCTTCAACATACAACTCCGAAGTTCATTATGTTTCCTTTTCTTCACTTTGAGCATTGGATGTTGCTGGCAACAAACTTACATGAGGGAACTACAATCATCTACAATAGTTCTGATAGCCAATTCGATCCAAACCAAAAATAGTATGTTGTTACAACAAATACACCCACGGAGGAAGTGATGAAGGATTGTGCCGAATAACTACGTGATCTTCTCGGAAAACACACAAAGGTGTACAACAAAGAACATTTCCACCGCCCAACCTTCTACCACAGATGTCTCCAGCATATCATAGAATCAAATGACTGTGGTTTCAACATCCTTTACTAGATGTATACCCTCACTATTCTTGGAAAATGTATGGAGGACATGAAGGAAGTGGATTATCACACTTTACGTGGAAAATTTGCAGCTAATCTCCTACGTTCTTATGGAGAAAACAAGGGATTAATAAAACCTTGATACCCTTGCCCATGTACTTCTAAACCTATCACCTTGACACTCTGAGGACATAGTGAGTGATAAGTTAGGGGGGAGTATACTAGGCAAGGGTGAGGTATTATATTCAAAACCGTCTTCTCTCTACTCTTCCCTTTACTTTGTTTCTCTCGCACAAATTATTTGACATTTAGATTCTTTTGATAATTTCGTTGATAGAATAACTTTTTTACATAAGAACAACATTCATTTTGGAAAAGGGTCACCCCTGGCTAAGTTAGAGACAAAGTAGTCCTCAAAAGCAATTACATAAGTAGCATTTAGGCATGTCATGGCAAATTACTAAATCACTTTCATACTCAATTTTCATGATTTTGCTTCAATTCTACATCAGACTCTCCACGGGTTAACATCATGGCTGAAACAAGCCAAATGCTCTCAAGGATGGGAGGGAACCAGGCGAAATCCAAATCAAGTGGACCACCAAGTTCAAAAATTGAAACAAGTGCGTGTCAGGAAACTCTAAGGAACAGTTTTCTTCTTTTCAAAAAGAGGCTTGGCAGCCCAAATAAAATCCCTAAAATACCCTTTTCCTAAGCCGATGAGCATATGAATAAAAGCCAGAGTGTTGAATAAAAACATGAGAGTTGTGCCATGCATAAGGACCTATATGAAGAGTCAATAAAGGTCTTACTCAGCCGGTACATTCATCTACCCTCACAAAGGCAGATGTGTCGTACCCGGTAGCGAGATCCTAAGGTCTCCAAATATATGAAAAAGCTGATAAAGGTCTTGCCCGGCCGGTACATTTAGCTACCCTCACAAATACAGATGTCTCGCACCTGGTAGTAAGACCATAAAAGTTTAGATAAACCCTCCCCCTTCGAAGGGGGAGTTACACAGCAGCCTTCAGCCAACCCTCGTACCTATCTTAGCTTCTGGTAGGATTTTCAAAGAAGTATAAAACTGCTTAGAGTCGAATACATGCATAGAATGCGATCAAGGAAAGGGTGGTCCCAATGCGAGTTATACGATATGGAAGAAAATTGATCTCCATGCAACTCCCGATACCTGAAAGAGTCAGTGAAAGTTGAAACCCTGATAAGAATCTAGGAGACCACTGGTTTAGAACTACAGGAATAGTATGGAAATCTCAACTAAAATAAAATCGCCTTGCCACTACATGTCTTAGCTCTATACAACTTGAGGACAAGCTAGACTCTAAGTTAGGGGGGGTGATAACCTCCCATTTTGTGATGTTATCCTACTAGTTTTTCTTAGATTTCCATACTCTTTCTTAGATAAATTAGATAGAACACTTAACTTTCCACTTTATTGTGAATATACCAATAGACGGACATTCTTCTTTTCTTCTTACAGAAAAAACAAAAAAAATTGCAAAAACCCCAAAACGGTCCCAAGATTGTACGAAGGCCAAACGGTCCCAAGACCGTATGAACCCAAATGGTCCCAAGACTTTATGAAGGTCAACCGGTCCCAAGATCGTATGAAGCCAAATGGTCCCAAGACCGTATGAACCCAAACGGTCCCAAGACCGTATGAAGGTCAACTGGTCCCAAGACCATATGAAGTAAAACGGTCCCAAGACCGTATGAAGTCAACCGGTCCCAAGACCATATGAAGTAAACCGATCCCAAGACTATATGAAGCCAAATGGTCCCAAGACCTATGAAGTCAAATGGTCCCAAGACCGTATGAACCCAAATGGTCCCAAGATCATATGAAGGCCAAACGGTCTCAAGACCGAATGGACGCAAATGGTCTCCGAACCAAGAGAGTCCAAACGGTCTCCAAACCGTAAGGATCCAAATAACCCAAAACCATTCAAGATCTCCTGGAGGCCTATAAATAGGATGGAAGGGGTCCTCATTCATCATCAAGTCTTAGACGCCCAAAGGTTGCCCCAATTGTTCCAGAGCTATTTCAACCTTCATCCATTGCCCCAAGGTTGCCGGTCTAAGATCCATACTCCATCCTCAAGCTACTTTCTCTCTCATCGACAAAGAAGGTGGGAAGTGAAAGATTCATCACCAAGGCAACCACATAGTGTGAAGACAGTTGTTCTCTACTCTAAGGGGTCAACCTTCCTCCCTCCTACGTGGAGATGATGTTATCTTCCTCTCTTCCCGCCTCCTTCTTTGTTCTTATCATGAGCGAGTAGTTCCATACATTAGGGTGCGGGAAGTAGCCCCACTACCCATGTTTTAATTCTATGCATTGTAATCCATGAGTTTGCAATAGAGAAATACTATCTTTTCAGTTCAACATCAATCGTTTAATGAATGCTTGTTGCTTGATCACCAACTTGTGTTATCTATTATCTACTAGTGTGAATTGTCTACATTTGTGCTTTTAGGTTCGAATATTGATTGCATGTTGGTTCTTGATGTATGTAGTCACCATATATCTGTTTCGGTATCTAGGAATGATTTTCAAGGAGTGGAGTAAACTCACCTCCATTGTTGTACTTTCATACTATGAAATGGAATCAGTTGATGTATGAAAGTACAACCTTGACATGTCGAGGAATACACTTTGTGAAGGGAGTGATGCAAAGTAAGTGACCATTCATTCAGGGATGGCTGGCATTGCAATACTCCCACATTTCTCGTAGTTGGTTATCCGAAAGGAAGCTAAGTCTACAAAGATACTAACTGATTAGACTCTTTTCTTTGCAAGGCATGTTATTGTGATGTATGTTATGATTCATGCGTAGTGGTGGTGAAACTCGATCACATCCTAGTGGTTTCCAAACATTGTTTACAACCTTAAGTTTACTTTCCTGTCATTTACTTTCTTTGCACTCTAGTTTAATCATCAAATCAACTCTTTGATCTAAATATCAACTTTTAAGTAGGTAAGTAGAATTATAACGTTTTCCATCTTATTAAACCTTAACAAGACCGTTGTCTCATGGATTCGACCCTCAATTGTACTATGATAAGACCTCCACATACCTTAACGTATGTGGGTGGAGATCTTATTATAGCACGTGCAAGGCTAAACTTAGAGACTCACTATCTCTAGGATTTTTAGTGGTGCACGCAACTCCATGTGAGTGGAGGCTCCATCAGACCTTATTCAAAAACCACTGATTTAGGACTCAAAACTAGGACCAAGAGCTCACTTAGGTTTCACTAATTAGGAAAAGATATTTTATTTCTCAATTTGGAGTTAAAATGCATTCATTATGATTTTTAGAACATTTTACATATTCAAAATGGCATTCAGAGCAAACTTTGAAAAAGGAAATAAAATTAGGACTCAAAAACTATAAAATCATATTCTACATGAAAAATCCTTTCCAACGACTATTTATTTGCATTTTTCTGACCATGGATCGATTTACTATGAATCAAGTAAAATCGGCCAATCAGAATGCAAGAATACTTGAACAATGGATCTTGTGGAATCTTATTGAATATTTGACGATACATTCCGTAACTTGCTAAAAAACGGATCCTTGTTTACCAACCACACATTGTCTAACCAAAGCAAACTCGATACGTTCCCCAAAAAATCCGATTCGTGTTGATTATTTCCCCAGCTTACGAAGTGACAGTTATTTAAATGAAAGTGTAAATCGATGTAAATAGTAGGTGAAATGACTCAACTGCCCATGCGTATAAAATGAAATTGATTGAAACATTGAAGGCAGTACTGTCATATAAGCATGTCGAATAATTGTGGTGAAAAATAAAAAAGAGGTAAAATACCATTATTGCCCATGTGATTTAAATGGGTATATCAAATGTGTGGGGTCTTCCCAGTCAAAACCTCTCCAGGTATGTTGTTGCTTCGAGCCATGGCTCAAGCTACTTCCTGAGGTCGGGGAGACCATGCCCTAAATGCCACTGAGGCACTATCGTTGCATCCGCAAACCAGGGATCAGTTCCCTGAGGTCTCGCGGTCACAAGGACCAGCTAGGCGAGGCCTCGCGCGGTCAAAAATGGCGGAACAAGCCGGAACAGGGAGAAGCAACCCAGGTACCAAGATCAGAACCTGAGCCCATTCTCGAGAATATTAAGGTCAGGAAAAGCATCGCATGTGCAAGTCGAGCTCAATGAACCAATCGCCATAGGCAGAGGTGCCCCAGAACCATGAAACCCACACGGTGGCGGCGGAGCTCAACGGCGGTCTATAGGACCCATCGATCTGGGCCATCGCAAGGCAAACAAAGCTAAGGAAACAGAATGTGGATCTCCCGAGGTGCTTACCGCACGGTTGATTGAAGAGAGGAGGTCAGAGATGTGAGTTTGAAGCTGTGGTCATCGGAGAAGAGAAGAGAGTAGGTTGGGGAAGAAGAGAGTAGTTGGGGAACAATTGAGTGGAAAGGAGGGTAGTATGAGGGCTTAGGAAGCCTTAGCCAACCTTAAATAGGTGTGAGGAAGTGTCATTCCCCTTCTGCAAATCGGTGGCGAAGAAGAGGTGCGGCCCTCAGTTGGGCGTTTCGTGCACTGTGAGAGGTAGACGACGAATTGGGGCTTGTTTGAAGCGTCTTGGAGAGATGGATTTGGCAGAATAAAAATCACGCAAAGAGGTTCTCTATGGAGGGAGAACGAGGTGGAGGAGCCAATGGGGTCTGAGCTATTCGCATGGCTGGAGGAGGAAGATGGAGCGAGGATCGTCAGATCAGTATCTGACGGTGATCGGGCGCGTGTGACAGAAATCAAAGCAGATTTTGGCAAATAAATGCCATTTAAATGAAAACGATTCAAATACCAAAGTCACACTATATTAAAACTTATAAAATCACTTTGAGGGGTCAAATAAACTCCAAATGACCTCAAATTTTAACCATAGGTTAATTACAATGCATAGAAGGATTCCATTTCATTAGTTTCTCGTAAATCACAAACTTTGGCCCTTAAATGCTATATTGATTATTAATGTATATATTAAAGTATAAAATGAGTGATTAATGTGAAGATAAACTTTTAATGACATAATTGAGTGAATTTTGAGACATGTCAACCTTAAAGTAATATATCAACATAATAGAATATTTTCATGTATTAATATCATTTTTAGGAGAGAGAAAGACAAAGGGTTAATTATACTCATAACTAATACAAATACACATTATTACTCATATCTTACCCAAAAAGAGATAAAAGCTCCAAATAAACATTTTGCACTAGTTATCTATCATTAGTGGTCATATTGCATTATTAATCCCTAATTAACACATTAAGTGGGTTATTTGTGCAAAACCCCCTACATAATCATAAATGTGGGTAGATTGTAAATTACATACTCAAGAAAGGCTCAATTTCAATATTGAGGTCAAAGAAGATATTAAATGATGGGAAATTTATGAAAGAGGTCAAAAAGGACTAGAAAGCAAATGAAATCTCAAAAGTGGGTAAATTACATAAAGGATCCTAGAATTCTGTCTGTAACAGCACTCCACCCCCTAAAGAGGATTTCGTCCTCGAAATCACAACAAGAGGGAGAGAGGGGGAGTGTGTAACATCCCGACATAAGGTAACTAGTTGTTACTTCAAATCTATGATACTTCATAAGCTCTAAACATAAGCCAAGTCTCACTAAGGTTTCCATTACCTTTTATCAAACCTAATATAATTAACATATTTGGCTAACAAGCATAAGCCCCATCATGAAAAATCATCATCTATATTATCCCATTACTTGTGCCATATCATTCTCATTGCTTTAACAAGGATTTTATCTCCACATTATGCACATAATTATTACCCTTATATATCCCATTTAGGGTTTTAGGCACAATTAGGGTTTACAAAGAAATCTCAACATTAATTAATGCATTAGGTCACAAACCTAAATAACTTGAACATCATAGGATTATCACAACTTATTGTGTAAGAAAAGATAATACCATCCAACAAGTTATTAAGCCTACAATAATTCCAAATAATGTCACATTAACTTTCATACTCATATTAGAGACATCATTAGTCATTTTCTCCTATTACACTCCATAATATGAATTATACATAGTTAACATCACATTAAGCATTAATGCATATACATGTGAATCCAATTACTCGTTATCATATTTGAGCCATTACATGTGTTTTACTGAATAAGTTGGAACACATTAAACATTAATGAATTGATTTACATACAAATCATGATAAGGTGATTAATGAGACGTATATTAAACAACAAGGTGATATGCCTTACCTATATTGATAACTTGATCACAAATATAATAAGGTGATTATAATCCATCCAGATGTATCAAGGTATATTATGTGAGGATGACACCTAATTCATGTATCATGAAGGCATCAAAGATATGTATGTATATATTGTCAAGGCTAGATGATTACACATTAGGGTTTAGGTCGTCATGACCATTACATGTTATGCATATTAAGGATGCATTAGAACCATTTTTCTTATTAACCATACTATTAGGGTGACATGGTCAACATTAAGTGAATCAAGAATATGTTAAGGTTCAACCATATGAACTATCCCTTAGATGACTTATTGTACATATATTCATTTGTGTATAAACAAACAAGATGAATAATAATCATAAGTTGTTTGCTCAACACTAAACATATATAATCTCACTAATCCCAAGTCTATGGAGTTAGGGTTTCCAAGAATAGAGTAAGTAGATTTCAATGCATTGAGGGACTCCACCCCCTTAAGGAGGATTTCGTCCTCGAAATCAGCAACTCTAAAATCTATCAAGGTATAAAAAGCTTTACTACTATAGTCTACTTCTCAAAAGAGTTGAGGGAAAACTATGTATGAGATCCAACACTTAGTTGTCTTACTAATCACCATTACCAACCTTCTAAGCCTAACATAGGGTAGGATAACTACAAACATGAAACTCTAAGGCTCCTATAAGGAACTCATGGAATCATAAGGTGATTCTACATGGCTAACCCAAGAATCATATACTAGGTCCAAAAGGTTACTCAACAATAAGATGATTTGCCCAAAGATATGCTATTTTGGGACATTCAGTATCAGCTCAGGCCAGGCAGTTGTATGGATCCAAGAGTCCTCATAAACCAAGCTAGTGGCGCGGAGGAAAATATTGCCAGCCCCCAGACCCTGACCCATTCTAGACACCTTTTCTTTCAACTTATGCCCTAGTAGAAACCTAATAGACTAATCACCAAAAAGTTGACAAACTATATTCCTAATATGAAATTATTGTGTCCTAAATCAATCTTTCATCATTGGTCAACTCTAAGGTGAAAATCTTGCTAAAGGGAAACTATATAAGGTAAGGGTTTCTAACTAGGAGACAATTTGAATTAGTCAAGACTCCAACTACCTTGATGCTTTGATACCATGTTGTAAAGACCACCAAATCTTTACCAAAAAATCATGGTAAACAAAAACACCAATGTGATGCAGCAGAAGTTAAAACTTTGACTATATTCAATAATATAAAGTGTACATTACAAAATTTCCCAAAAGGGTGTACAACTTTATAAATACAAAAGGATCTAGGTAGAATAAGACTAAAACCAAATCAATATTGTCTCCAAGGAAAAACAACTTAATATATAGGCAGCTATGTCCAAGATACATGGTTGAACTCCACATCCCTAACCTTAGGCTGGTTCACCAAGCTTCAACTGCGCACTTTGATCCTATACCTAGGTAATTGGGATCACCCAATAAGAGAGAGATACAAAGTATGTGTTAATCAAAAGGAATAAGGACAATGATAAAGCACAACATTGCATAATAAAATGATTCACAATATTAAGGGGTTTCAAGAGCATGAGACAAATAATCAAGTAAGTAATTGAGAACTGCCATAATTTAATCAACAATAAATAGTCACATAGCATGAATGTAATTATGACACAAAATCATACCAATGCATGGTGAGGCACCTACTGGACCTACACCAAGAGGAGAGGGGGAATTTTAACATCCCCTAACCTCCAAAATATATCTAAAATGGGGAGAATTTTAACGTTCCCCTGGGGAGAATTTTAACGTTCCCCTGGGCTCATGCCCACTATGGGTGGTTTGTACTCATGTACACTACATTGTCATTTGTCCAAAAATACATCATGCTAAATAGCTCACTTGGCAGTAGTGAAAATATAGATAACATTTGCATCATAGCATTGGGGAATAAAACCCATGAATTAAATCAAGTAAATGAATGGGCCAACATTGTCCATAGCATTATTCAAATAATCCAAATAAATGAGCCACACTGGCAATATAAGATTTAAGTAAATAAAGAACTAATAAAGGCAATAGGAGTATATCAAGGGTAGCACATTGTGATTGTAGGGTTGGATAAAAGGCCAAATGAGGAGTAGGGTGCATTGCACATTTATATGTTCACATCTATAAATAGGATGCACATACATAAATAGGATCCACATACCTTATTGTAGATTCACATCCATCATTATCACTGATTATATTGTATCCAAGATCATTTTCCCTAATTATAAATATTTCACATGAATTAGCATTTATTAAGCATAAGGTATAAAGGAAATACCCATTTTAGACCTTAATCAAAAATCACTGATTTAGGACTCAAAACTAGGATGAAGAGCTCACTTAGCTTTCACTGATTAGGAAAACATATTTTATTTCCCAATTTGGAGTTAAAATGCATTAATTGTGATTTTTAGAACATTTTACATATTTAAAATGGCATTCAAAGCAAACTTCGAAAAATGAAATATAATTAGGGCTCTAAAACCATAAAATCATATTCTATATGAAAAATCTTTTCCAACGACTATTTATTTGCATTTTTCTGACCATGGATCGATTTACTATGAATTAAGTAAAATCGTCCAATCAGAATGCAAGAAAATCATATTGTGACAGTTATTTAAATAAAAATGTAAATTGATGTAAATAGTAGGTGAAATGACTAAACTTCCCATGCGTATAAAATGAAAATGATTGAAACACCGAGGGCAATACTATCATATAAGTGTGTCGAATAATTGTGGTGAAAAATAAAAACAAGAGGTAAAATATTATTATTGCCCATGCGATTTAAATGGGTATATCAAATGTGTGGGGTCTTTCAAGTCAAAACCTCTCCAGGTATGTTTTTGCTTTGATCCATGGCTTGAGCTGCTTCCTGAGGTCACAAGGACCAGCTAGGTGAGGCCTCGCGCGGTCAAAAATATCGAAACAAGCCGAAATAGGGAGAAGCAACCTAGGTACCAAGATCAGAACCTGAGCACGTTCTCGAGAATATTAAGGTTGGGAAAAGCATCTCGGGCACAAGCCGAGCTCAACGAACCCATCGCCATAGGTGGAGGTGCCCCAGAACCATGAAACCCACACGGTGGCGGCGGAGCTCAAAGGCGGTCTATAGGACCCATCGATCTGGGCCATCGCAAGGCAAACGAAGCTAAGGAAACAGAAGGTGGAGCTCCTGGGGTGCTTACCACACAGTTGATTGAAAAAGGAGGTCAGAGACGCGAGTTCGAAGCCATGGTCACCGGAGAAGAGAAGAGAGTAGGTCGGGGAAGAAGAGAGTAGCTGGGGAACAATTGAGTGGAAAGGAGATTAGTATGAGGGCTTAGGAAGCCTTAGCCAACCTTAAATAGGTGCAAGGAAGTGTCATGCCCCTTCTGCAAGTCACACTATATTAAAACTTATAAAACCAATTTGAGGGGTCAAATAAAGTCCAAATGACCTAAATTTTAACCATAGCTTATTTACAACGCATAGAACAATTCCATGTCATTAGTTTCTCGTAAATCACAAACTTTGGCCCTTAAATGCTATATTGATTATTAATGCATATATTAAAGTATAAAATGAGACATTAATGTGAAGATAAACTTTTAATGACATAATTGAGTGAATTTCAAGACATGTCAACCTTAAGAGTCATATATCAACATAATAGCATCTTTTCATGTATGAATATCATTTTTTAGGAGAGAGAAAGACAAAGGGTTAATTATACTCATAACTAATACAAATACACATTATTACTCATATCTTACCCAAAAAGAGATAAAAGCTCCAAATAAACATTTTGCACTAATTATCTATCATTAATGGTCATATTGCATTATTAATCTCTAATTAACACATTAAGTGGGTTATTTGTGCAAAAACCCCTACACAATCATAAATGTGGGTAGATTGTAAATTGCATCCTCAAGAAAGGATCAATTTCAATATTGAGATCAAAGAAGATATTAAATAATGGGAAATTTATGAAAGAGGTCAAAAAGGACTAGAAAGCAAATAAAATATCAAAAGTGGGTAAATTGCATAAAGGACCCTGGAATTCAGTCTGTTACAGAATCAGTCGAGTTTACACTTCACAGAAAATGATTGATCAACTTTTTGGCCAAAATAGATTTTTGGGTGTCGGTTGAGTTTTCCTCAGACAACTCAACCAATCCTTTAAAAATCTTCTTTGTTGGATATTGGATCGGCCGAGTTATCTTTATTGAAATTCGATCAAATGCACTGTACAAGCAACACAGAAAAAGTGAATCAAACTATTGGAGAGTGGTAGGGACCCAAAATAGATTCATTGCAAGTTGTAAAATGGCTATTTTTCATCCCTAAGTTTTCCCACTATCAAAGGAGCACCCCAGCTATAAATAGGACCCCTTGGGCTTCATCCCAAGTTTGCTCTTCATTGCTATAGTTGGTCCTAGTCTTAGTTGAGAGTGCAAATCTCCTTTGATCCCCTTTCTCACTCTTTCTTACACTAAAATTTGTGAATATGAGTGAGTTAGGTCATCTTGTAAGAGATCTACCTTATGTTGTTTTATAAATCTCTACACCTTCTCTTCCCAACCCCCTTTCCTCAAAGAAGAAAGGATTAAAGATCTTCTCCAAGTGAAGGAGAAGGAGTTGCTATTCTTCAAGGTTGAAGAATGTGTGAAGATCATCTCCAAGCGAAGGAGATAGCCAAGGCGGAAGATTCAAGAAGGGTGGACAATTCTTGGTAGGATAAAGACTTGTGCTTGAAGTGGGTGAGTCTGTGGTGGTGGCTGAAGATTTCTAGCAAAGTGAGTAAGACCTTTGGTAGGTTGAAGAATCTTGCTTGGTGTATAAGTCCTTGGATGTATGTGGTTAACTTGTAATCTTATAATGGAATATAAGACTACTTGGATTGCAAAATCCTAGAGATTAACCCCTCTAGGTAGTGGATTGACTTGCTCCTAGTTGGGAGAAGGAACCACTCAAGTGCATCCTTTCATTATCTTTCATCCTTGCTATGATTTCTAGATAGGACTTCAAATTGGGTCGAAGCTTTATCTTTCGCAATTGATTTAATTTGAAGGCCTAATTTATTTTGTGAGATTTTTTAAGCTCTATTCACCCCCCCTAGAACCCTTGATCCAACAGTTTGTTGTATGCAAACAATTTCAAACATCTTTCACGTTCAATTAGAAAAAACATTATGAATGAGAAATAGTGACAAACAACATTATTTTCACAACACTCAAATAACTCTTAATGTATATGGCTCACACCAATTGCATTTCAACCAATAATTTCATCAATTTATAAGATAGGTGAGAAACATGTATAAGTTCAAATTTTAATATCATTTGGTCACTATCAAGTACTAACACAAGTGAAATCATCATTGGTCATTCAAATCCAATTTATTGAATCAATAATGTATATATGAAGCTAACCACCTAAAAGGATATATATTGTTTAATTCCTCTCTACTCCCATGATCTCATTAGTAATATAAGGTTCATTCAATGTCCTTGTCTAGTCGTGGGAGAGAGGAGATGGCTGGTAATTCTTCTCCCCTTTCCCCTATTTTATCTTGCTCGCCCCTCTCTCAATTATGCAATGGTTTTGTTCATCTTCAGCAAGAGGTGTTGCTAATCAGTGACTTGTGCAGTGTGGCATGGGTGATGTTAACATCCCAGGATTTGAGGCCTCGGATAACATTATCTTAAAAGGAATGATTGGACTACCCATATCACCAAGGTGCACCTCCTTTTCGGGGAGCCCATCACTAAGAACTCCATAGTTAAGTGTGCTCAGCTTGGAGTAGTACTAGGATGGGTGACCTATCGGGAAGTTGATCCTGGCATACGCGTGAGTGAGGACAAAGCGCACAATTAAGGCTAGTGGTGGTTTGTGGGGCCAGTCGTCATTCCTGAAACTCTACTAGAGCCTTGGGCAGTGGGCTCGGGTGTTACAAATGGTATCAGAGACATAGCCCCTCCAGTAGGTGGGGCCCACATGGACATGGCATTCCAGTCTTGAGTCGTGCGGTCCAGGCATGTTGGAAAGGGTTGTCCATGGTTGACGTAGCCACCCTTGCGCTGGTATTCCGTGATCGGGAGCTGGGTGTCCATGGGCCATTGTGGGTCTACACTGAAATGGGGAAGAGATTATGAGGCCTTATAGTTGAGCCTTGTTGAGGATGTCAAGAGCCTAAGTGGGGGAGATTGTAACATCTCAGGATTTGAGGTCTCGGATAACATGATCTTAAAAGGAATGATTGGACTACCCATATCACCAAGGTGCACCTCCTTTTCTGGGAGCCTATCACTAAGAATTCCATAGTTAAGCGTGCTCAGTTTGGAGTAGTACTGGGATGGGTGACCTGTCGGGAAGTTGATCCTGGCATGCGCGTGAGTGAGGACAAAGTGCGCAGTTAAGGCTAGTAGTTGTTTGTGGGGCCAGTCGTCATTCCTGAAACTCTACTAGAGCCTTGGGTAGTGGGCCCGGGTGTTAGAGGTGATGTCAAGGATTTAGAGAATTACTCTCCCCCTAGTGGCCATCTCTGGTTCATCCCATGTGCCATCTCTTGTCCCAGTGGTCTTGATCCAGGCATGGTTGGGTGCCTAGAGCTTGAAGCAGCTACTCTTCTCCTTCTACTTTCTTCATTTCTCATTGTGTTTCCTTGTCTGGTTTGTGGTAGTGCTACTTCATATCCTAGGTGTGTGGCATTTGATTGCTTTTGAGAAATAGGTGTGGGCTGGAATAAGGTTGACGCCTTAGGTTGGCACTCTCCCATTCTAGGGATTGACACTTTAGGGGCTTCCCTCCTTTTTACGGTCGTTGTAGGGCTTTTGTCTCTACTATAGTTTTTATCTTGGTGAGGTACGAACCAAGTAGTTTTATGGAAATTGAATCAACTAAGATAACACGATGTGTAAAATATGTGTTGAATGTTTGTTTCAATCTTTTTACTTCTAGTTGATAAATCTATTGTGAAAGATGTTTATTATTGTGGAATTTCCTCATTCTTTTATAAAGATAGTTTGTTGCTTATTCATATTTTTCTAGTGTGGAATATGATCATCAACGTTGTCAGTTAGTTTGTGTTGGAATTTAAATGCACTCTTAGTATGATTTGGAATAGTCTACTTGATAAGACATGTCTTATGTGTACTTCATATTCAAGACTACAGGATGTGTTCCTAATCCAGTTCGTGGGGTGTCACAAAGATGATGTTATTGTTATATCTAGATTATAATTGTTTATATCTTGACTTATTACTCCTACCATTGGGTTGTCATTCTGAGGTAATTAACATCTATGTATATGTTCATAGACATGCTCTTATGATGTTTTAGAAGTGGAAATTTTTCTAAGTGAATACCTTGTCTGATTATTAGATTATTGTCATAAAATAGATATGCTAAATGCTATAGTTATGTATTACACTGAGTAATATCTGCAAGTTCCTTACTAGTTCCAAATGTTTAATCTGATGTTGATGCATGTAGTTTGCTTGAGTCAGAGATATCCACTCACTAGGGCTCTATATGAGTCTCTTAGAGGTTGTTTTATATATTTTTAGTTATGGAACGGTAATAACAAAGAATAATCAAATAGAATAATATGGATTAGAATATCCTTGTACTCTCTCTCTTTCATTGAATTTATTCTTTGATATACATGTAATTGGTGTAAATTGGACTATATATGACCAATATAATTTTATTCATATTTTGATGTAGTTGAATAATATATGTGATGACTGAATATATTATCCTTGATATGATATTACTTTATGGGGTTTTATGGAAAAAAGGAAAAAATATCTATATTTTTTGTATATTGTGTAATCATAATTTTTTAGAATTAGTTGTTTTTTTCATGATCTGAGTTTAAATTTAAGATTTCTCTCTAATAGTTGAAATGTATGTTGATCAAGAGAGAGGTCCTGACATTTGAAGTCTCTAGATCTCCATAAGAAAGCGGACACCATAGAGCTTATCCTCTTCAAAACTCCTTTGGGTCAACCTGTGGCTGCCATGGTGTACAAAGGAATAGAAGAAAGTGTATGGTCAATCAAGGGTCTCCTTCCAACAAAAGATAGAATGTTTTGTTTCCAGCACACAACCTTTCCCTTGATCTTTTCTGCCAAGAAATCGAAGTGGTGGATCTTTTTCCTGGCCTTTTTCGTTGGTACCCCCAGATAGTTGAAGGATCCCCACACGGTTGAAGCTGAAGTTCATTTGAAATCCTTTGTATAACGGGCTCATCAATAGTGTTAGTCATGAATCTACACTTTTCTCTCTTAATCTTTTACCCGACACGAGTTGATACTCCTTGAACCTCTTGTCGAGTTGCTATAGAGAGGTTGATGAGGATCTAGTGAAAAACATGGATCACCAAAATACATTAGAATTAGAGAAGCCAACCCCTTCTTCTAGTCTACTATAGTTCAATAAGACCATAGAGATGTCGGGCTCATCAATAGTGTTAGTCATTAATCTACACTTTTCTCTCTTAATCTTTTGCCCCGACATGAGTTGATACTCCTTGAACCTCCTGTCAAGTTGCTATAGAGAAGCTGATGAGGATCTAGTGAAAAACACGGATCACCAAAATACTTTAGAATCAGAGAAGCCAACCCATGCTTCTAGTTTGCTATAGTTCAATAAGCCCATAGATATTTCGGGCTCATCAATAGTGTTAGTCATGAATCTACACTTTTCTCTCTTAATCTTTTGCCCCGAGACGAGTTGATACTCCTTGAACCTCCTATCGAGTTGCTATGGAGAGGCTGATGAGGATCTAGTGAAAAACACATATTACCAAAATACATTAGAATCGGAGAAGCCAACCCCTGCTTCTTGTCTGCTATAGTTCAATAAGCCCATAGAGATGTCGGGCTCATCAATAGTGTTAGTCATGAATCTACACTTTTCTCTCTTAATCTTTTGCCCTGACACGAGTTGATACTCCTTGAACCTCCTGTCGAGTTTCTATAGAGAGGTTGATGAGGATCTAGTGAAAAACACGGATCACCAAAATATATTAGAATCAGAGAAGCCAACCCCTGCTTCTAGTCTGCTATAGTTCAATAAGCCCATAGAGATGTCGGGCTCATCAATAGTGTTAGTCATGAATCTACACTTTTCTCTCTTAATCTTTTGCCCTGACACGAGTTGATACTCCTTGAACCTCCTCTCGAGTTGCTATAGAGAGGCTGATGAGGATCTAGTGAAAAACACGGATCACCAAAATATATTAGAATCAGAGAAGCCAACCCCTGCTTCTAGTCTGCTATAGTTCAATAAGCCCATAGAGATGTCGGGCTCATCAATAGTGTTAGTCATGAATCTACACTTTTCTCTCTTAATCTTTTGCCCGGACACGAGTTGATACTCCTTGAACCTCCTCTCGAGTTGCTATAGAGAGGCTGATGAGGATCTAGTGAAAAACACGGATCACCAAAATACATTAGAATCAGAGAAGCCAACCCTTGCTTCTAGTCTGCTATAGTTCAATAAGCCCATAGAGATGACGTGCTCATCAATAGTGTTAGTCATGAATCTACACTTTTCTCTCTTAATCTTTTGCCCGGACACGAGTTGATACTCCTTGAACCTCCTCTCGAGTTGCTATAGAGAGGCTGATGAGGATCTAGTGAAAAACACATACACCAAAATACATTAGAATCAGAGAAGCCAACCCCTGCTTCTAGTCTGCTATAGTTCAATAAGCCCATAAAGATGTCGGGCTCATCAATAGTGTTAGTCATGAATCTACATTTTTCTCTCTTAATCTTTTGCCCCGACACGAGTTGATACTACTTGAACCTCCTCTCGAGTTGCTATAGAGAGGCTGATGAGGATCTAGTGAAAAACACGGATAAAAATGCATTAGAATCAGAGAACCCAACCCATGCTTCTAGTCTGCTATAGTTCAATAAGCCCATAGAGATGTCTTATAATTGCTCTACTCAAGGACTCGTTAAATAGGATAAAAAATGGATGGCGACTTTGGGTTCTCTTTCAAGCTCTATTCATGCAGACAAAGTCACTAGAAACCCCATTAATGGAGACGGTAATCCAAGTTCCTGTAAAGAAACTCGAGCATAGCTCCACTAACTCCGAAATCATACCAACTATGGCCAAAGTGCCAACTCACAAGATCGTGTGTCAATTGTTGTGTCATATATAATGATGATTTTCTGACTGTACGTTCCCTGTTTGATATCATAAATCGGCTCCTTTGTGAGCCTAATATTGTTGATAATGTACCTCCTGCCCATGAAAGCCCCATGTTCAGGTGAAATTAGCCTAAGAAGAAAATTAAATTATTCATTACTGAGCAGTCTGGACAAAATCTTCAAGGATATGTTCTCAATCGATAAGTGTCAAAAGCCTTTATCAAATGTGTAAGGTATGTGAACTTGCGGGATCAAAATCAATCTGCAAGACATCATGCTTCTATGGCCATTCCCACCTCCAAATATATGTGATACCAAAGCTAAGTCTTCTCTAATGATTGTCCACCCCCAAATATAATTTCACACCAAAGGTCTTTGCAGCAGAAGGCATAGAGGATCTGCCCATCTGTTCGATTGTGGAGAGGGCTTCCTCGTCGTAGTAATAATGAGGAAGGGCATGTTATCAAAGGTAAGAAGAGGGTCTAGAAGATCACCAAAAATTGGCATTAGATCCCCATTTATATGATCGTCATTGTAATAGAAAGCCTCAAAGTGTTGAGCAGCAGTTTGGGCTATAAGGACATTAATCACATGATCAATAACATAGAATCCATCTTGCAACTGTAGTTTCTTAACCAGCCTCCTCTTGTTCCTCACCTTCACTACCAAATTGTAAAAACAGTGTTTCTTTCACCATTATTAAACCAGGATTCGATTTTTCTCTCCACAAGATTTATTCTTCTCCGTCTCACAAAGCAGCTCCTCGTTCATACGAGTGGGGCATTTGTCAAACTCAGACTGGATAGTAAGTATCACATGTTCCAGGTCCTTTTGTAAGATATCACAAAACAGGATCTTGTTCCACCCTCAACCGTTCCTTAGGTTTTTCATTATCATATAGAAACTGAACACGTGATAACCGTTTCCAATCGCATGATTTGATGGCATAACAAAACCAATAATGTCACACTAAGGCTTACATTTATATACTCAAAATAAAATTTGTAATTTAGGTCGAAGGAATCTTGGTTAGGCGAGAAATGTGAGAGAATTAATCTAAATAAACATTCCAGGAACGCTGTTCATAATGGAGGAGAATTGATACAATTGAAACGCTGTACTCGAACGAGAACAGCTGCTAATTGGACATCTGACCAAATTACAACTTGCACTTGAAGAAATCACAACAACACCCCCCACTCATAATCTCGGACGCAGCAAACAATGCAGATTTCTAAGCCTAGCCATGGAAAGTGATTGCACTGTCGCCGGGATGATCAAGTATCCATAAATCCAAAGCAAAAGCAATTCATGTGGAAAAATATTCAGGGAAATCGAACACGAGTGGTGTTTCATTGATAATTTCGTCAGTTTAACAACATTCAGAGGCGATACAGACGCATCGCAAAACTAAACTGCCCCAATATGAAACAACGGGGGATTACATCAATTACAAGACGTTCAGGAGCTGGTGAACTTGGTGACGGCCTTGGTACCCTCAGACACGGCGTGCTTGGCGAGCTCCCCAGGGAGGACGAGGCGGACGGCGGTCTGGATCTCACGGGAGGTGATGGTAGGCTTCTTGTTGTACCTGGCAAGCTTAGCGGACTCCCCGGCGAGCTTCTCGAAGATATCGTTGATGAACGAGTTCATGATCCCCATAGCCTTGCTGGAGATCCCGATGTCCGGGTGCACCTGCTTGAGGACCTTGAAGATGTAGATCTTGTAGGTCTCGACGCTCTTGGCCTTCTTCTTCTTCTTGGAGGACTTGTCGCTGTCCTTGGCAGGGCGTTTCTCCACCTTGGGCTTCTTCTCCGCCGGAGCCTTCTCAGCGGGCTTCTTCTCTGCTGGAGCCTTCTCGGCGGGCTTCTTCTCAGCCTTGGGCGCCATTGGGTGTTGAGTGGGGTTTGGTGGGAGACAAGGGTTTGGGGAAAATTGAGCGGTGGCTGAAAGTGTGATTCCGAGATTTGAGTTTGTAAACTGATGATGGGAGCGGAAGTATATATAGGATCCCGAGAACACGCCTGATTGGCTGTAGTTGGAAGACGCGGATCCATGTGGAAGTCCGTTGGATTAAGGCTTATGAGAAGGGACGGTGGAGATATTAACGCCACGACTCATGCGGCCGCGGGAAGGAGACGGTTTGGAATTCCTAGTTCGAAATGCGAAAACCGAGTCGCTGCTTCTTTCCCTTCGCGGATCCGCGGGTTTGAACTTTGAAATAGTAAAGGATGGTGAGACGTTCGGCCGGTAGGAAGTGGACGCATCTATACGCTTGATAAGAAGATGGGTAGCCCAAAAAAACACGAGGAACGGAAGTCAAATTTATGGTTATTGTATGGGGGTATGCGGCACAGCTTTGAAAAAAATCAAAATAGCAAGTTTGGCTATTTTAATTCTCAGAATAGCATGTTTTTGAACTTAATTTCTAAAATGGCACATTTTAAGCAATGTGCCCCGCCTTGAGACGCATTGACCCCACACAAGGGCAATGCGTCTCGGGTCAGGACGTATTGCTCTGCGATAGAGCAATGCGTCTCGGGGCGGGACGTATTAGTCCCACCGCAGAGCAATGTGTCTCAAGTCTGGACGCATTGCCCTACTGTGGGGCCAATGCGTCCCACATGGGGACGTATTGTTGTGTAAAATGTCCCCATGCATGACGTATTGCGGTTTTTAAAAAAAATTGCATTCATTATTATTCTTTCATGCATATTGATTTGTATTTTAACAACAATCAATTTGTACATTTACTATTAATTCACTTGTATTTGAATGTCTATAATATAGCCAACTATTATAAATTTGTTAATTTTAATAGCTCTGAACATGCATATTGATTATAGAAGTGGTATTGCAACCACCACCAGTTGGTTCCTAATTGATTATATAAGAAGAAATTAATCCAAAGAAAATGAGATATCATTAAAAATAAGGTTAAAAACATGAACCAACTTGACGAGAAAATAATACACAACAGAACAATATGATAGATCCAAAATGAACCAATATGATATCATAATATGATAAATCCACATACAAGTCAAATGAATGCCTAAACAAAGGCATATATACAACACAGTACAATATATGAAAAAACTAAGCATGTCCTCCACGCCCACGACGTCCTCGCCCACCTCCCTGTACATCTGACTCCTGAGTACCGAAGTCATCTGAAGATGCCTAAATGAGGGACAATTGTGTAGCATTAGGCTGACCAGGACCAGGGAAGTAATGAAAAGTTGGAGGTGGGGTGAGGGGTCTCTGAATACTAGGATGTAGGGCATTAGGTGGGGTGCATCCTGAGAAATCAAATGGAGTCGGTGAGTATGTGGCATCGGGTGGTGGTCGACTCTCATGAATAATTAGTGGTGGGAGTGGAGTGTATGGAACAGAAGAAGAATCTGCTCCGTAGTAGGATGTTGGTGGAGGTGGGGTGATGTATGAAGAAAATGAACCGACTCCTGAAAAGTATGGCCCTATCGGTCCCCTGCCATGAACTGAGAAGTGAGAGTGGGCTTAGGAGCAGTAAGCACAGGAGTAGTGTAACATACTCAGTTCTAGGTAAATAAGTCAATCCTTCTTTCTTCTAGGCCCTTATTCTCTTATGCGATCATCCAATGCCTTAACGAATAATTGAAACCAAGTAGTATAACAATTCATAAATATCCTTCATATATGGTATAATAATAATATATCTATAACAAAACTCAATGTACAAGTATGCCCAAATAGTAGATTTGACACTATAAAATAGTCCTAGGAGTATAAATAATTAATGTAATATTTATTATATTGTCACAATTGAGTGACTAAAAATGAGTAAAAATAATAAACAAATGCTCAATTTACAAATTATGATTTCTACTATTTAAAGCTTTCAAAATATAAAATTGATGTCGATTTTGGACTCCTCGCATCCTAGTTAATTATTGTGCCAGTTTTCATATCAAGTAGACTTTAATTACTCCTCCAATGAAGCTAGATAAAGTACAAGTCATTTACTTAGACGTTTATTGGTTATTTGAGCAATTTCATTTATTTTTCCCTATGTTTCGTTACTTTTTCTTGATTGCATGTTTGATCGGGTCTGCTACGTCTCCCAGCATCTTCCTCCCCGTGCGTCTCTCACTTTCAGTTCTGCGGACGACCAGTTCCCTTGCAACTGGAACCAATAGGTACCTGCTCGCCTCCTCTTCATCTCCTCTTCCTCCACGCTTGTCTTCCTTCACCAATGACCTCTCCTTATCTATCACATAGCCCTAAACCTCAGCGCCCCTCAGAAGCCTCTTCTCCGCACTGCAGTAACTCGTCCAACCTCCTCCTAGCATGTAGAGTGTCGCCTCTTGCAATCCCAACGGCGCCGCATTCTTTTTCAGATTCTGGTCTACCTCTTTCGCCTCTGCTCACCATCCCACATCACAGAACCCTAGCACCAGTCCTTCCTCTTCCCAACCTTCTTCCTCCCACATGGACAACCGATCCAGTGTTGCTGCATCTGTAGTTCTGACAGAGCTTATGGTGGTGTCGTCTCCTCCCCTGACCATCACAACCAACGCAAGGCGTCACCACTGGCGCCACTGGTAGCCATCAACGGACCGTGCATCTTCCTCCTCTTTCTCCTTCTATAATCCACACTTGTAAGCAATCACACCAGGCTGGGAGGGGAAGATCCACCTTGCTACAGGCTACCGCAGTGGAAGGCGGTGACCCCTGGAACCACCACATGCGGAGGGCTCCTCTCTGCTTCACCGTCATGAACACTACATGTTGTCGTTAGAATCTCCTCCAACTCCAGGGACTCTACGGCCCTGACTGCCTTCTCTCCTATCCTCCATCTGTTCCACCTCCAATCCTTAGGCCAGTGCCTCCACCACTGATCACCTGCAATGTGAGGTTCGCCACCTGAATTAACCAGCCACAAACCATCACTTCCCTTACCTACAGCTCCGTCCTCCATCATCCTAACCCATGTATCTGTGACACACACTGTCGGTGTCACCATGATCACTTGGATCCTTCAACAAGACCACCGGATGAGCCCAACTCTTCACCTCCTGTCTACCATCAACCTAGCATTGTCTACCACCTGCTAAGCTCCAGATCAATTGCAACAACCCATTATACAGGACCTCCTCGAGCTACTTCTCATCAGCTTTATCTTTGGACAGAACCATGGTGTCCATGGTGGGAACCAAATGTGCCCAAGTCTCTGGAATCCAGTCCATAGGATCGTGAAAGATCTGTTCAAGCCACAATGAGGAGTAGGTAAACTTCCATAGCCTGCATTTCAATATATATCTAGTTGTTGAACTAAGGGGTCGTATAAATCATATTAGATAAAATAAAGAAAATTATCATGAAATTCGTTAAGAATATCCGGTCAATCAACTCCATTTGAATATGCATATACATCTCTATGCATATGCATATACAAAACATGTCCGCGTTAACACTGGTAAAACTAGATTATGTAATTTTATAAGATAGTACTTATACATCCAATATAATTTAGATAGTAATCAAGCTTCATGGTATAAACTTATCTGATTATACTACTATAAGCCTTTTTACCTGTTACCCTAATATTCAACACATAATTACACATAATAGGATACCAGCCCTAGTAATACATGTGTGTTAGCTATAACACATATATTATAGGTAATATTAAATAAGGAAGAAAATGTGTTGTATGTATTTGTGGACATGATATTAGTCTAATCTAGATGATTCATCATCATGAAAGTTATTGTATAAGAACTGAACCCTAGATTTCCTAATAAGGGTATCCTGATCCAATAGTATCTCATATAATGCATAATTTTGATCTAATTGGCCAAATTGGACTATTTGATACGGAGAGAGAGCGAATGACATTACAAGACACAATTTAGAAGAATAATATTATTGCACACATATATGTAACTAACTATGCTTTGACTTATGTGAGTAAAGATGAATCTTGTTCCACTTAGTAGGATTAAAATCCCTAGTATACCTTTAGGAGGTCAGAACTGGGGTAAGAGCAATGTGTATCTCTATACTAGGAATCTATACATAGGTTCTCTTTTGTTTGACTAACATACCCTATGTGTTCTTAGGGTGAAGACTTGACTTCATGAACCAAATTTATCTATCGAGTTAGGCATTAGACTTGAAAATCAAGTATGTACGTCCTCTATTTTATTTTGGGCATTATTTGAATAAAACCTAATTTCTTTTAATGAGGCATCTTTTGAACTGTTATTCCTTATGAAATCTAAATTCTTGAACATTTATACTTCCTGATGTTGACTCATTATATCATTCTGGTTTTTGGACTGCGTTGCTTATAAAGGTACTTGTACCCCACTTGCTATGAATGCCTTTCTATGAAAAAATGATTGAAATACTAGTTTTGCCTCTCTATTTATCCATGCTACATGTTTGACTAGAATATCTAGAATAATGATATTTATGTACAACCATACTTATATAGGGCATGTGTTTCCGCCCGGGGCGTGCGTTTCCACCCTTATTTATTTTTAGGCCATGATCCTATGGTATTATGGCCCTATTTTAGTTATATTTAGTCTACATTGCTATGCATGCAAATGTTTATTGTTTTAATATGAATCTGTGGATGACTGTTATGGCAAGACACTCTTATTATCATGCTTGTAATCTGGAATTCTATATGCCTCATTTCTCTTGTTACATTTCTCTTGAACTTACCCAATTGCAAATATCCCTCTTATTGTGGGAACATATATTTTATACTATTAATCCAATATAATGCCCAAAGTGTTTATTATATGTACATGCTCAGCCTTTGTAGACCTCTACTTTGTTTCCCATATTCTCGGTGATGTTCCCTTCCACCCAAGTATAGGTACTTTAGAAGACAAGGATGCACAAAGATTGTATACATGATATTGAACCTAAGGATAGCTTGGAATGGCCGAGTTACCCTCTGCAACAGGTCTTATAGGAGATTAGAGTTATTAGATGTATACCTTTTTCTTTGTTATACCACCTTTTATTGTGAGGAACAATTGTATAATGATACAAACTGTAACTTTGTAATAGTTTTGTTTCCGCTGCTTACAAACTTCATGCTCTGATATGTATACCATTTGAGAAATGAATGAAATTCCTCCTTTCCTTCTTATTTGGAATTGAATGGACTTATTCTACAATTCAGTGAAGTGTGGATCCCCTCTTGGGTCCCACTCTTTACAAAATGGTATCAGAGCCTAAGTAGTCGGTAACTTACTATTTCAAGTTATCCTAGGTTCACACTTAATTAGGTAGGAGACCCTTATAAGTTGTTTATATACCTATTTCATAGTACTAGATTTCCAATTAGGGTTTTTAATCCTTGTCTAAAATGGTCATCACACCTTCTTACACCGCATCAGTCGTTGAAACATAGTACTTGAAAAACCTTTACTACCCTACCCTCTCTATGGATGTTTAAAAATCACTACATTAGAATTGTCTCTTTTAGTGATTTATTCATATCTCCTTATTTATGGGAGGCCATCTAGACTGCATCATGTGTAGGTTTATTTGGTCTCTCATAGCTAGGTATAACCCTAGTTCTCACATGAGACCCCTTTCATTTGTTTTTATTCTAGCATGCCTAGTATACATTCACTTTGGTTACTGAGCATGCATGAATGACAAACACAAAATCCTAATTAAGATTAGGTTTGAAATGATTCCTTTGATGTTAATTGTTATTCTAAACTAGCTCAACTATGGTTATAGCATGCCTTGCCCACAACATGAGTATCTTAGCATGTTTATGCCCTAATGTCATCTATTTAAGGGACAAATATCACCCTCATTGGGAAAGTTATGCTCATGCATTAGAATCGTTGATGAAAGGTATACATTTTTGTAGATATCCTTAAATTATCACATCTCTCATCTCCAATAGCGTACTTGGTTAATCTGGTGGTTAAGATGAGTAACTTGACTATATAGGTTACCTTACTGAGTGAAGGCACTATGGTTGTAAACCAATTAGTGATGGGACAACTTTAAATCTCTTCCTATAACAATGGATAATCATTTGAGTCATGTAGGTCTTGAGATGAGATAGTGTAAATTATGAATAAGAGTGAGATGTGGAACTATGGATGTTGTGCCCTATTAGGAGTTGACAAAAGTCGAGTGTGCCTAATAAGAAACCCTTCTCCCTCATATGCTTATGTATTAGGGATGTAATTGTAACGCATGGACCCACTGCCCTAGGCTCTAGTAGAGTTTCTGGAATGACAACTAGCCCCACAGACCACCAATATCCTTAACTGTGCACTTTTTCCTCACTCATGCATAAACTGGGGTCAATTTCCCGACTGGTCACCCATCCTAGTACTACTCCAAGCTGGGTACATTTAACTATGGAGTTCTTTAGTGATGGGCTCCCAGAAAAGGAGGTGCACCTTGGTGATATGGGTAGTTCAATCATTCCTTTTAAGATCATGTTATCTGAGGCCTCAAATCCTAGGATGTTACAATCTCCCCCACTTAGACTCTTGACGTCCTCGTCAAGGCTCAACTATATGGCCTCATAATCTGACCCCATTTTAGTGCAGACCCACAATGGCCCATGGACACCCAACTCCTGATCACGGAATACCAGCGCAAGGGTGGCTACATCAACCATGGGCAACCCTTTCCTACATGCCTGGATTGCACGACTCAAGACTGACATGCCACATGCCCATGTGGGCCCTACCTACTGGAGGGGTTATGGCTCTGATACCATTTGTAATGCATGGGCCCACTGCCCTAGGCTCTAGTAGAGTTTCTGGAATGACGATTGGCACCATAGATGACCACTAGCCTTAACTGTGGGCTTTTTCCTCACTCACGTGCAAACCGGGGTCAACTTCGCGACTGGTCACCCATCCTAGTATTACTCCAAGCTGGGCACACTTAACTATGGAGTTCTTTAGTGATGGGCTTTCGGAAAAGGAGGTGCACCTTGGTGATATGGGTAGTCCAATCATTCCTTTTAATATCATGTTATCCGAGGCCTCAAATCCTGGGATGTTACGGTAATCATGTGCCCTTTTAGGCATTCAAATTTGAGAACCTTTTGTGGAATGAAGTGATAGTGTGAGTGGTGTGTTGTGGAATGTGGCAGATTTGGTTCTCGAATCGATTTTGGTGCCAATTTTCGATCTTCATTATAAAGTTTTTCTCGCTAAACTTGTTTTCATTATTAATTTATATGTATGAAAAAAGGGGTTTTCATATTTTATTGATGTTTTCTAGAGCCAAGTCGCCACTACAAGGAAGTTTTATTTATAGAAAGATCCTTTAATAAGAAGCACTTTACTTCACGACCAACCTGAGACCCTAGGTCTAAATGTGGTGTAGATATTTCGAAGAAATTTTGGAAATGTAATACCTAGTTTCACCCTATTTGCCCTTCTAGATGTTTAACTAAGCATATATTAACCTTTTAAGGGGTGAATTCTTATACACTTAGAAGTATATCTTAATTTCAATAGTAATTAGAAGCAATAGTGGTTGCAATAAGTCATAGTTGGTTACTTCTAGTAATGATGTCAAATATAAGTAGCTACCCCCGTAGCCAAGATTTTTGTGCAAGCCTTGCCAATTACACCACCATAAATGATACCTTTTTAATTAAATAAATTTCAAAATTTAGCTTCACTTGTCTTCAAAAGATGAACTTAAGCCAGGTAGAGTACTAAGTTAAAAAAAATCAATTAACCAATACCTAAAAGCTTGAACTTAATGCCCACACACTTCATTTGCCTAAAATGAATGGTGTGGGCAACCCCACTCTAGGGACTAGGTTGAACACACTAAGGATGTAACTATTAATGGACAAACATATTTCCCATATGATCACAATTAAAGCGAAAATGAACGAAGTACACCTTAATAACATCATATGTAATTTATTGTGTTCCTAAAAACATGGTAGGTTAGTTTATAACTAGCATGAAATACACTAAACTGCACAAATATGAAAGGTAAAACACGGTTGCTAACAATACCCTAATTTTACACATCAACCCTAGTTTTCCAAATAATTTGTAGATAATGACATGGTATTTAGACACGAACTAATCAATTTTTTGGATACAATATATGAATATACCCAACATAAGAGATGATCCTAATATCAAAAGGGAAGGAAGGCTTGTATGCATAATATACCCTAATTTCTATATATATCTAATATTTAGTAAAGATGGTAATTATAAAAGAAAATAAAATATATAGTAACAATGATAGGAATCGTGATGATGGTGTTAGAGGAATGATTTTTCTAAGCAAGTTTAGTTCACCAACTTAATGGTATCTTTGGGAGATCTATTTATGAAGAACAATCTTTTGTGCTTAAGTGATGTAAATTGAGAAATTATAGGACAACCTAGTGATCTCATGTGTATAAAGATATGGTTTATGTAAGAGGATATGAGCCATAACAATGTGGGCAACCTTAATGAATGTAGCATTTCTAAGATAATCTATGAGTTGGTGTAAATTTTGTAGCTCAACCTAGAATAAGATAAGATTATGAGGACTTGATGTATGTAGTATTGTAGGTTCACCATGGGGGTTTTGGATATAAGTGTGATATGGGGTTCTATAGATTTATACCTTAGAAATGGACATAGATTTTATAGGGTATGATATACCATGATCCACTACATTAAGTGACATGTAAACCTATAGTTTGATTAGGAAGTATAGTTTAGTATGTCATACTATAGATGACTAGATTTTGGGGATCAAATCTTCTTTAAGGGGTGAAGTGTTGCAACCTGTCACGCTAAACGAGATTACTCAAAACACAAAACACAATCAATCACTAATTAGTCACATACTAAAAAAATGGGTAAATTAAAACTGATTTCAACGTCAACATTCACTCAAAAGTATTTGCGTGAGAGACCAACATCTTTTATATCCATACTATGCTAAGAATTTGATACAAATTGTTCTATTTCCTTAGCCACAACATATATACACATGAGAACAATATTTATATATGCCACACAAACAAGCATTAATATGCTAACAAAATCCCAATTCATTTGAAACACCATATACAAACTTTTCTTGCCCGAACCTGAGAGTACAGGGATGACTCTAGAACAAACTAGACATCTAATCAACTTTATCAAATATTCATTATTATAGCTCCTCTTTCTGCCACATGTTCACTTTCGATTACCTAAAAAAATGTGGCGAACCACAAGGGTGAGACCCATGTCCCAGCAAGAGATATAACCTCCAACAATGTTTATTGATTACAACATTTTTAAGTAATCAAACAGTTAAGAAGTTGAATCCGATATAACAAATAAGCTCAGCAACACTGATGATTAACAAAATGCACAATGGAGCATGTAATAACTATCATCATTAGCCATACTATCATCCTTTATCTTGTTTGATAATATAAGCAATTCAGTAGTTTATGCAGTTCTAGCATCATGAGCAAGTCTAGTAACATAGAATAGCTAACAACATGAGCATGTCTAATTGGTTGAATATATCAACATTATAAGAAGAGCTAACAACATAAGCACAACTACATGGATAAGCATAATTAGTAGTATGTGCATCTCTAGTTACAAAGGCATGGCTAGCATGCTAAACATAACTAACAACATGAGATATCTAGCATCATGATTATAATCACCCGTAGTAGTATAGTTATCAACATAAGCATGACTATTGTATGTACACATTTATAATCTTATGATCCACAACATAAGAATAATTATTATCTCTTATTCGCACTAAGCATCATCTTTACGTAAAGAGAACAAACAAGGGTTATCATCCAATGTGAAACGTCGTGTATAACCCTAAACAATTATATTACACGGCTGTATTAAATCTTTTATTATGCCCTGGGGAATTTGAATCGTACCATTCAAAGTCCAACTGACCCCTGCGAAGGGCTATTCGGTTTCGTACAAGATCTAGGAGTGTCGGTATCCTAAAATCTCTTCCCCTCGGTCAGTACGAGTAAAAAGGCAGTGGCATATCAGTCAAAGCTACCACCACATCGACATATAGTCAAGCTGAAAACCACTAGTCCGACCTTGGTATAAGTCACAACACTAGAAACCAGGGTATTCAAACCCAATCACTGAGGTACAACCGCAGTTGTCCTCTAATCACATCATGTTATAATCACCGAGACACGACCGCAGCCATTCTCAATCACATCAGATGTATGAGGCATGACCATAGCCAACCTCCATAATCTGCATTGTGGATGACAAGGATATATCCTCAACCTTCCACCCCCACATACTCAACAGTATGCACTTCGAGTTTCCATTAGGAATACTCATTTCACCATCCAGCAAGTTCTGACACTAAAGATGGTTCTACGGCACATGGCACTACATGATTAGAGTTACACTTGATTAATTATGCCAATTGGGTGAATTAAGGTTGCATCAAACAAGTGGACATACAAACCCTAATTCACTTCTAGCAAGCATATAAATATCGAAACTTTGAATAGATATAAAATGAGTGAAACATAATTTCTCATCTCATCAACACATGGTACTATTCATTCTCCATTCATGAGACCGCACTAATCATCATACTATCGCAAGATATAAATCCTTTTCACAATATCACATGGTATCAACCCTTATCAACATAATAGGATTACACTTCATTCAGGGTTCAACCATGCCCAAAGGTCATTAAGACCATCATATTATTCCCTGCAAGATCATCATTATCTTTGAATGCCTTATACAAGGCTCAACAACATCAATTATATATAATATACCAGATCAGCACAATATTGTATTTATGATCTAGGTGGTATTCATAAACAATCATAGCAGGGTTATATTAACATTAAGAACATTTCTTTATTATGTCAACATGCAAGGAATCTAGATATGATTAACACTCATCATATTCATAACACACATGTTTAGCATATGAAAGTATCAACCATGTGGCTATGATAACCACCAATTAACACATTAAGGTTATGATCATGTTATGGAGGTTATTCCAACATCATTCCATCATATAAGAATGTTAAACATGAATAATCATCTTTATCTATTTACATTAGAAATAGGTTCAACAAGATAAATTATATCAATGTTACTAATCAACACTCATACCCAAACCCTAACTCACGACATCCCATTGGATCATGGATGCATAAGGTGAAGCATCACCATCACATTCCATACTATTCTCAAGTATAAACTCACACATAAATCAAGATGTAACCATCATGTTATAGCATACAAGGGTTTCAACTATAATAGAGTACTCCATGATTGTATTAGTCATTCAAGGGATATTCATACCCAATTACCATCATTTAGTTATATTAAAGCTAGGTATAACAAGATATATCTAATTAGGGTTACATATCAACACAATATGGTTATAATCCCTTCTATTCATATGAGTGAATAGGTAAGACTAACTTATTAAGGGTAACCCTCCATTTGATCCATCATCATTCAACCCATATCACCGTACCACAATGTCACCCAGAACCATTGGATGTTTAAAAGGTAAGACTTTTGGTTGTTTACATAAGTAAACACCTTGGATAAACCACCTATGAAGTCCTTGATTTGTACTCTAGAAAGAGTCACCATCTAACCTTAGACATCCCTTGATAATCGATACAAAAGTTCCATTGAAAGTAGGGTAAAACCCACAATCGACTATTCAGTTAAAACAAACCATCCATTGTCAACAATTAAGCTCCTTAAGTTGATCATATAAAAGAAACCATCTAAATCACATTATTAGGACCAAAATATTACATTATCCATCATTCCACCTTAATGGAGGAATAAACAGTAGATCTCGACCATTGGATCAAGTTCACATGTTAAAACCATCAATTACAGTATAGGTCTGACCATTGCATCAAGTGACCCAAGAAACCATTGGCCTAAGGCTTAATTGATTGTACAGCTACAATGCTTGACTCGCCATAGGTTGTACATACATGATCCACCATCATTAGTGACCATTAAGTCACCATAGGTTGTTAGATCAACACTAATTCATTAATCAGCATCAAATATTAAGCTAATGTCAACAATGATTGATAACATCAGCAGGGTACTTAATGGTTGATCATTATACTTCTAATTGATCCAAAACCTGACCTAAGGGGGTGAACATAGGTTGTCACCATCATTTGACACCATTGATCACGACCATCGGTTGTTATAAATACAGCACCATAGGGTTGTTGCAATGGTACCATCGTTGGGTCATGGTTTATAGAAGAAATCAACTTAAAACCCTAAAATTGACCATTGTTTGATAGGTGCTTAGTACCATAGGTTGTCAAAACAACCTGATATAAGTCATATTATACCTTAGGAATAATGTACACATGATCACAGGTTCATCTAGAACTCAAATCAGAATAGGGGACATTATAAAAATCGAAATCCAAGTGAAGCATAGCTTTTTAGTGCATGAATCATCATTTTCAAGCAAGAACATGATCTAGAAAGCTTATGGTAAGCAATAAATGTGGAGCAAGTTATAAAACTTACCTCTAATGAGAAGATGAAACCCCACATAGAAGAAATCTTGAGAAGGTAGGGTAGAAAATCTAAGAATAAACTATGAATTCGTCCATCTAGCACCTTTCTTCATCAAATGAGCAAACCCTAAGCATACAGAGCAAGAAAAGTAGGGTTTTAGAGCTTTAGATAAATTTCTACCATGGAACAGCCTGATTTTATACCCAAACCATAACGTTATTGGTTGTGAGCTACTGATTTCAACATTCAAACTGAGCAATTTAGACTCTGATTAACCATGCAATTCCACTGGTCCAAACCACATTGATTAGATGATAAACTAGATCATATAAAACTGTATAGAAGTGATTCATGAAATAAAAAGTCGGGCGACTCCAAATACCACACAACGCCTGATAACTACTATTATCAGCAAAAAACATGCAATTAACCAAAAATTTCTGATTTCTAGAGTTAATTCTTGCATAGTGAGTGAAATTCTACTCACAGCGGTTTGGGATGTCCAGATTCGTCCGGAAATGCGTCCAGAGCCTGTTTCTGGGCAATTTTTGGGTTGTCTTCAACCTTTGATACTCTGTTTTCGACATGTTGCAAACACAAACCCAACATAACCTTACGTTCAAGCACATGTTGTTGGAAAGAGCCCAAATTGACGGCTGAATCATGGTGGAAAGTTGCGAACCTTGCTTGGTCCTCAGAGTCAGAGCTCAAGAGAGCTTTCCCCTACTGCTGGGCAGCTCAAGGTGGCCCCCAGGTTTCCGCCATATGCAGCAGCTAGCTACAGGGCACCAGCCGCCCAAGCTACTAGGGCAGCTGGTTGCTAGGAAGGAAGAGTGGAGGGAGGAGGAAGAAGAGAGGAAGGGGGGTGAGCTGTTAGGAACAGAGCTAAGCCAGAGGAGATCGCCCGCCGTTCGCCTCCCCTTTCTCTGCCAAACGTGCCGCTACAGTGTGCCGCCTAAGGAAAATGATCGCTCAAATCTATCGGGTAACAGATAAGGGAAAGGGAAAGAAAAAGGAAATATAAAGTGAAATTTGGGAAAATTGCAAATTCAACCCAGGAATCTTGCAAACCTCATAACGTTTGCCTCATAGGTCCAAATCTAGCGATTTCTTTTGCAACTTATCAAGCGCTAGATCCACTACAACCTCAAGGCAAGAAACCATGCTAATTAGACTGTAACACTCGATCAAAGCACTAATTGCATCAGTGAGTACTTACTTCAACTTAATCAACTTAATGATGCACTAAGCATTAAATTATGGTAATTAAGCTTGTTCAACTCATTAAAAAAATTTAGGGGCCTTACAACTATAAACCCCTAACAGGGATTTCGCCCCCAAAATCCAAGGTAAACAAAGATGTGTACTTCCTTTGCACCTCATCCTATTACATTCACATGCTTACTTTCATATCATGGTAATGTCACATCATTCATACATATCTCATCTTGGGTCAGCACAAAAACGCCCACATAAGAAGACATATCATGATCCCATTAAGAAATTTAATCAACCCCATCTCACTCTTATTCAACTTGTTCTCATAGCTATTGCTGCTTTGGCAACCCTAAGGTTTTTGAATAAATATTGATCATATTTTTTTACCATATTTGAAATACTTTGGCATGTCATCATTCAAAGCTTGATATAACATGTAAGACATTACTTGAACATTCTCTTCCTCCTATTCATAAATTCTATTTATACATTGGTTAGTCTATAGGACATAATTCTAAACTCATCATGGTCATGTGAATTATGTAATCCAATCTAAATCTTATGCATTGATATTTGATCATAGGTTTATCTTAAAGAAACATGGTGTCACATATTTATTAACCAACAAACCATCTATCCTAGACAGTGGTCTTTCCCAGCTACCACTGAACCATACACAATATTATAGAATCACTTTTGTTTTTCCTTACAAACAACATTTATAGGATCATTATCAACTCTCTCTCTACAAGAGAGGAATACTTGGAATGTTCATTTAATAAACATCTCCAACTTTCACATATTTCTCATATTATTGATACATCTTGGATACTAGGATTCATTACCTTGGTATCCACCTCATGCGCTATAAGGACCTCACATCCTTATCTCATCTACTTTTACCAACATAATAAATTTCAAAACATATAAGAGTCTCCCAAATTATTGGAAGGCTCAAAAGCAAAATCATCACAAACTTTATGATCTTGGAACCATAGTCTAAACAACCTTATGCTATAATAAGATATCCATCCTCATGTTTAGAATGAACCCACACATACCAAGTGGCAATGATCCACTTGAAATATGTGCCCTAGAAAGGAAAGACACAAGTGAAACACACTTCCCACATCATAGCAACATTGTTCAGGGGTCACTAGCAAAAAGGTAACCAATTCTATTTTCATTATGCATATTACAACTTCTTATGTATCATTTCACCTTTTTCATTTTTGGTTCCTTGCCATTAGCATAGGAATCATCACGATTAACATATCTCATTACTCCTTCCTTGATGACTATTTATCCCACTAGTGTGTGTTCTCTTATTTTATTATGTTTTTCAACCACTTATCGACAAGTAAATACTCATATTCCACATTTGCTTCATTAAATTGGGATCATCTCCCTTAATTTCTTTCACATGCCATGCTAATTTTTCATTAACACTTTCTTACACACATATGTTGGTCTGAGATTAACTCAGGTTCTACCTTATTTCTCTTCCATTGTTCCCATTTATCTTCTCATTATATACTTATCATTGGAGTTCTCTCCATCTTATGTGGATTTCATACCTTGAATCACTTTATAAGCATAGACTTATCTGTCTTTTACTTTATTTTCTTCTTGAATCACATCTTCAAGAACTCTCATTTTTCCCCTTATTTATATTCAGATTTAGATTTCATGGTGTTGTATCTTTCTCTTATAGTTACCAAACATTCAAGTTTTGATAGATTATGATGCAATTTCCATCTTGTTTGAGGTAGGATTGAGATATTCACACCATGATTTCTTATTCGTTATGCTCTTTAGATTGTCACAAAATGACTACTTGATCAGAGTAATCAGAAATATAACAATCTAAGAGTTCCATACTTACCTTTTCTTCAATAATTGAATACATGGCCAGGACATCCAAGTACTAAGATTAGGCAGTATGAACCATGTTTTTGTGTCATGTTCCTAACTTAGACATCATCCTAGTCTTATGTCCTAGTATCCCTATAGACTCAGTGAACCTAAAGCTCTGATACCAACATGTCACAACACTTCACGCTAAACGAGATTACTCAAAACATTAAACACAATCAATCACTAATTAATCACATACCAAAAAATATGGGTAAATTAAAACTGATTTCAACGTCAACATTCACTCAAAAGCATTTGCATGAGAGACCAACATCTTTTATATCCATACTATGCTAAGAATTTGATACAAATTGTTCTATTGCCTTAGCCACAACATATATACACATGAGAAAATATTTATATATGCCACACAAACAAGCATTAATATGCTAACAAAATCCCAATTCATTTGAAACACCATATACAAACTTTTCTTGACTGGACCTGAGAGTACATGGACGACTCTAGAACAAACTAGACATCTAATCAACTTTATCAAATCTTCATTACTATAGCTCCTCTTTGCTGCCACATGTTTGTTTTCATCACTTTCGATTACCTAAAAAATGTGGCGAACCACAAGGGCCAGACCCATGTCCCAGCAAAAGATATAACCTCCAACAACATTTATTGATTACAACATTTTTAAGTAATCAAACAATTAAGAAGTTGAATCAGATATAACAAATAAGCTCAGCAGCACTGATGATTAACAAAATGCACAATGGAGCAGGTAATAACTGTCATCATTAGCCATACTATCATCCTTTATCTTGTTTGATAATATAAGCAATTCAATAGTTTATGTAGTTCTAGCATCATGAGCAAGTCTAGTAACATAGAATAGCTAACAACATGAGCATGTCTAATTGGTTGAACATATCAACATTATAAGAAGAGATAACAACATAAGCACAAATACCTAGATAAGAATAATTAGCAGTATATGCATCTCTAGTTACAAAGGCATGGCTAGCATGCTAAACATAACTAACAACATGAGATATCTAGCATCATGATTATAATCAGCCGTAGAAGTATAGTTATCAACATAAACATGACTATTGTATGTACACATTTACAATCTTATGATCCACAACATAAGAATAATTATGATCTCTTAATTGCACTAAGCATCATCTTTATGTAAAGAGAACAAACAAGGGTTATCATCCAATGTGAAATGTCATGTATAACCCTAAACAAATATGTTACACGGCTGTATTAAATCTTTTATTATGCCCTGGGGAATTTGAATCGTACCATTCAAAGTCCAACCGACCCCTGCGAAGGGCTATTTGGTTCCGTACAATATCTACGAGTGTCGGTATCCTAGGATCTCTTCCCCTCGGTCAGTACGAGTAAAAAGGCAGTGACATATCAATCAATGCTGCCACCACGACATATAGTCAAGCTGAAAACCACTAGTTTGACCTTGGTACAAGTCACGATACTAGAAACTAGGGTATTCAAACCCAATCACTGAGGTACAACCACAGTTGTCCTCTAATCACATATGTTATAATCACCGAGACATGACCGCAGCCGTTCTCAATCACATCAGATGTATGAGGTATGACCATAGCCAACCTCCACAATATGCATTGTGGATGATAAGGATATATCCTTAACCTGCCACCCCCACATACTCAACAGTATGCGCTCTGAGTTTCCCTTAGGAATACTCGTTTCACCATCCAGCAAGTTCTGACACTGAAGATGGTTCTACGGCACATGGCACTACATGATTAGAGTTATACTTGATTAATTATGCCAACTGGGTGAATTAAGGCTGCATCAAACAAGTGGATATAAAAACCCTAATTCACTTCTAGCAAGCATATAAATATCAAAACTTTGAACAGATATAAAATGTGTGAAACATAATTTCTCATCTCATCATCACATGGTACTATTCACTCTCCATTCATGAGACCACACTAGTCATCATACTATCACAAGATATAAATCCTTTTCACAATATCACATGGTATCAACACTTATCAACATAAGAGGATTACACCTCATTAAGGGCTCAACCATGCCCAAAGGTCATTAAGACCATCATATTATTCCCTACAAGATCATCATTATCTTTGCATGCCTTATACAAGGCTCAACAACATCAATTATATATAATACACCAGATCAACACAATATTGTATTTATGAGCTAGGTGGTATTCATAAACAATCATTGCAGGGTTATATTAACATTAAGAACATTCCTTTATTACGTCAACATGCAAGGAATCTAGATATGATTAACACTCATCATATTTACACACATGTTTATCATACGAAAGTATCAACCATGTGGCTATGATAACCACCAATTAACACATTAAGGTTATGATCATGTTATGGAGGTTATTCCGCCATCATTCCATCATATAAGAATGTTAAACATGAATACTCATCTTTATCTATTTACATTAGAGATAGGTTCAACAAGATAAATTATATCAATGTTACTAATCACCACTCATACCCAAACCCTAACTCACGACATCTCCATTGGATCATGGATGCATAAGATGAAGCATAACCATCACATTCCATACTATTCTCAAGTATGAACTCACACATAAATCAAGGTGTAACCATCAGGTTATAGCATACAAGGGTTTCAACAATAATAGAGTACTCCATGATTGTATTAGTCATTCAAGGGCTATTCATACCCAATTGCCATCATTTAGTTATATTAAAGCTAGGTATAACAAGCTTTACCTAATTAGGGTTACATATCAACACAATATGGTTATCATCCCTTGTATTCATATGAGTGAATAGGTAAGACTAACTTATTAAGGATAACCCTCCATTTGATCCATCATCATTCAACCCATATCACCATACCACAATGTCACCCAGAACCATTGGATGTTTAAAAGGTAATACTATTGGTTGTTTACATAAATAAACACCTTGGATAAAGCACCTACGAAGTCCTTGATTTGTTCTCTAGAAATGATCCATCGTCATTCAACCCATATCACCATACCACAATGTCACCCAGAACCATTAGATGTTTAAAAGGTAAGACTATTGGTTGTTTACATAAGTAAACACCTTGGATAAACCAACTACAAAGTCCTTGATTTGTGCTCTCGAAAGAGTCACCATATAACCCTAGACATCCATTGATAATTGATACAAAAGTTCCATTGAGAGTAGGGTAAAACCCACAATCGACTATTTAGTTAAAACAAGCCATCCATTGTCAACAATTAAGCTCCTTAAGTTGATCATATAAAGAAAACCATATAAATCACATTATTAGGACCAACATATTACATTAGCCATCATTCTACCTTAATGGAGAAATAAACAGTAGATCTCGACCATTGGGTCAAGTTCACATGTTAAAATCATCAATTATAGTATAGGTCTGACCATTGCATCAAGTGACCCAAGAAACCATTGGCCTAAGGCTTAATTGATGCTACAACTACAATGCTTGACGCACCATAGGTTGTAAAGACCTGATACAACATCATTAGTGATCAATAAGTCACCATACGTTGTTAGATCAACACTAATTCATTAATCAACATCAAATATTAAGCTAATGTCAACATTGATTGATAACATCAGTATGGTACTTAATGGTTGATCATTATACTTCTAATTGATCCAAAACCTGAACTAAGGGGGTGAACATAGGTTGTCACCATCATTTGACACCCTTGATCATGACCATCAGTTGTTATGAATACAACACTAGAGGGTTGTTGCAATGGTACCATCGTCGGGTCATGGTTTATAGAAGAAATCAGCTTAAAACCCTAAAATTGACCATTGTTTGATAGGTGCTTAGCACCATAGGTTGTCAAAACAACCTGATCTAAGTCATATTATACCTTAGGAACAATGTACACATGATCACAGGTTCATCTAGTACTCAAATTAGAATAGGGAACATTATAAAAATCAAAATCCAAGTCAAGCATAGCTTTTTAGTGCATGAATCATCATTTTCAAGCAAGAACATGATCTATAAAGCTTATGGTAAGCAATAAATGTGGAACAAGTTATAAAACTTGCCTCTAATGAGAAGATGAAACCCCACACAGAAGAAATCTTGAGCAGGTAGGGTAGAAAATCCAAGAATAAACTATGAATTCGTCCATCTAGTACCTTTCTTCATCAAATGAGCAAACCCTAAGCATAAGGAGCAAGAAAAGTAGGGTTTTAGAGCTTTAGATCAAAATTTACCGAAACAGTCTGGGTTTATACCCAAACCATAACCTTATTGGTCGTGAGCTACTAATTTCAACATTCAAACTGAGCAATTTAGACTCCGATTAACCATGCAATTCCACTACTCCAAACCAAACTGATTAGATGATAAACTAGATCATATATTTTTGATCGGAGCGTAAAGAAGAGATTCATGAAATAAAAAGTTGGGCAACGCCAAATATCACACAATGCCTGATAACTGCTATTATCAGTGAAAAATGCACAATTAACCAAAAATTTCTGATTTCTAGAATTAATTCTTGCATAGTGAGTGAAATTCTACTCACAGCGGTTTGGGATGTCCGGATTCGTCCGGAAATGCGTCCAAAGCCTATTTTCGGGTGATTTTTGGGTTGTCTTCAACCTTTGATACTCTATTTTGACCTGTTGCAAACACAAACCCAGCAGAACCTTACGTTCAAGCACAGGTTGTCAGAAAGAGCCCAAATTGACGGCTGAATCATGGTGGAAAGTTGCGAACCTTGCTTGGTCCTCAGAATCGGAGCTCAAGAGAGATTTCCCCTACTGCTGGGTAGTCCAAGGTGGCCCCCAGGTTGCCACTATACGCAACAGCTAGCTGCAGGGCACCGGCCACCCAAGCTGCTAGGGCAGCTGGTTGCTAGGCGGGAAGAGTGGAGGGAGGAGGAAGAAGAGAGGTAGGGAGGTGAGCTACTAGGAACAGAGCTAGGCCAGAGGAGATTGCCCGCCGTTCGCCTCCCCTTTCTCTGCCAAACACACCACTATAGTGTGCCGCCTAAGGAAAAGGATCGCTCAAATCTATCGGGTAACATATAAGGGAAAGGGAAAGAAAAAGGAAATATAAAGCTAAATTTGGGAAAATTGTAGATTCAACCCAAGAATCTTGCGAACCTCATAACTTTTGCCTCGTAGGTCACAATCTAGCGATTTCTTTTGCAACTTATCAAGCGCTAGATTCGCTACAACCTCAAGGCAAGAAATCATGATAATTAGACTGTAACACTCGATCAAAGCACTAATTGCATCAGTGAGTACTTACTTCAACTTAATCAACTTAATGATGCACTAAGCATTAAATTATGGTAATTAAGCTTGTTCAACTCATTAAGCAAGTTTTGGGGCCTTACATGAAGTGTTGTAACATACTTAGTTCTAGGTAAATAAGTCAATCCTTCTTTCTTCTAGGCTCTTATTCTCTTGTGTGAACATCCAATGCCTTAACGAATAACTGAAACCAAGTAGTATAACGATTCATAAATATCCTTCATATATGATAAAATAATAATATATCTATAACAAAACTCAATGAACAAGTATGCCCAAATAGTATATTTTACACTATAAAATAGTCCTAGGAGTATAAATAATTAATGTAATATTTATTATATTGTCACAATTGAGTGAATAAAATGAGTAAAAATAATAAACAAATGCTCAATTTACAAATTATGATTTCTAATATTTAAAGCTTTCGAAATATAAAATTGATGTCAATTTTGGACTCCTCGCATCCTAGTTAATTATTGTACCAATTTTCATATCAAGCAGACTTTAATTACTCCTCCAATGAAGCTAGATAAAGTACAAGTTATTTACTTAGACGTTTATTGGTTATTTGAGGAATTTCATTTATTTTTCCCTATGTTCCGTTTCTTTTTCCTGATCGTATGTTTGACCGAGTCTGCTGTGTTGCCCACCGCCTTCCTCCCCACGTGTCTCACACTTTCAGTTCTGCAGACGACCAGTTTCCTTGCAACCGGAACCAGTAGGTACCTGCCCGCCTCCTCTTCATCTCCTCTTCCTCCACGCCTTGTCTTCCTTCACCACTGACCTCTCCTTATCTAGCACATAGCCCTAAAACTCATCGCCCCTCAGAAGCCTCTTATCCGCACTGTAGTAATTCGTCCGATCTCCTGCTAACACGTAGAGCGCCACCTCCTGCAATCCCAACGACGCTGCATTCTTCTTCAGATTCTGGTCTACCTCTTTCGCCTCTCCTCACCATCCCACATCATGGAACCCTAGCACCACTCATTCCTCTTCCCAACCTTCTTCCTCCCACATGGACAACCAATCCGCTGTTGCTGCATCTGTAGTTCTAGCAGAGCTTATGGTGGCGCCGCCTCCTCCCCTGACCATCACAACCAACACAAGGCGTCACCACTAGTGCCACTGGTAGCCATAAATGGACTGCACATCTTCCTCCTCTTTCTCCTTCTGTAATCTTGCACTCGCAAGAAATCACACCAGGCTGGGAGGGGAAGATCCACCTTTCTATCGGCTACCGCAGTGGAAGGCAGTGACCCCTAGAACCACCACCTACAGAGGGCTCCTCTCTGCTTCACCATCATGAACACTAGATGTTGTTGTTAGAATCTCCTCCAACTCTAGGGACTCTACGGCCCTGACTGCCTTCTCTCCTATCCTCCATCTGTTCCACCTCCAATCCTTAGGCCAGTGCCTCCACCACTGATCACCTGTAATGTGAGGTTCACCACCTAAATTAACCAGCCACAAACCATCACTTCCCTCACCTACAACTTCATCCTCCATCATCCTAACCCATGCGTCTGTGACACACACTATCAGTGTCACCATGAACACTTGGATCCTTCAATAAGACCACCGGATGAGCCCAACTCTTCTCCTCCTATCTACCATCAACCTAGAACTGCCTACCACCTGCTAAGCTCTAGATCTATTGCAACAACCCATTATACAAGACCTCCTCGAGCTACTTCTCATCAAATTTATCTTTGGACAGAACCATGGTGTCCATGGTGGGAACTAAATGCGCTCCAGCCTCTGGAATCCAGTTCACAGGATCGTGAAAGATCTATTCAAGCCACAATGAGGAGTAGGTAAACTTCCATAGCCTGCATTTCATTATATATCCAGTTGTTGGACTAAGGGGTCATATAAATCATATTAGATAAAATAAAGAAAAATTATCATGAAATACATTAAGAATATCTAGTCAATCAACTCCATTTCAATATGCATATACATCTCTATGCATATGCATATACGAAACATGTCCGCGTTAACACTGGTAAAACCAGATTCTGTAATTTTATAAGACAACACCTATACATCCAATATAATTTAGATAGTAATCAAGCTTCATGGTATAAAATTATATGATTATACTACTATAAGCCTTTTTACCCGTTACCCTAATATTCAACACATAATTACAAATAATAGGATACCAGCCCTAGTATTACATAAGTGTGTTAGCTATAACACATATATTATAGTTATATATTAAATAAGGAAGAAAATGTGTTATATGTATTTGTGAACATGATATTAGTCTAACCTAGATGATGCATCATCATGAAAGTTATCATATAATAATTGAACCCTAGATTTCCTAATAAGGGTATCCTGATCCAATAGTATCTCATATAATGCATAATTTTGATCTCATTGGCCAAATTGGGCTATTTGATACAGAGAGAGAGAGTGAATGACATTACAAGACACAATTTGGAAGAATAATATTATTGCACACATATATGTAACTAACTATGCTTTGACTTATGTGAGTAAAGATGAATCTTGTTCCACTTAGTAGGATTAAAATTCCTAGTATACCTTTAGGAAGTCAGAATTGGGGTAAGAGCAATGTGTATCTCTATACTAGGAATGTATACATAGGTTCTCTTTTGTTTGACTAACATACCCTATGTGTTCTTAGGGTGAAGACTTGACTTCATGAACCAAATTTATCTATTGAGTTAGGCATTAGACTTGAAAATTAGGTATGTACATCCTCTATTTTATTTTGGGCATTATTTGAATAAAACCTAATTTCTTTTAATGAGGCATCTTTTGAACTATTATTACTTATGAAATCTAAATTCTTGAACATTTATACTTCCTGATGTTGACTCATTATATCATTCTAGTTTTTGGACTACCTTGCTTATAAAGGTACTTGTACCCCACTTGCTATGAATGTCTTTCTATAAAAAATTGATTGAAATACTAGTCTTGCCTCTCTATTTATCCATGCTACATGTTTGACTAGAATATCTAGAATAGTGGTACTTATGTACAACCATACTTATATAGGGCATACGTTTCTGCCCGGGGTGTGTGTTTCCACCCTTATTTATTTTTAGGCCATGATCCTATGGTGTTATGGCCCTGTTTTAGGTATATTTAGTCTACATTGCTATGCATGCAAATGTTTATTGTTTTAATATGAATATGTGGATGATTTCTATGGCAAAACACTCTTATTATCATTCTTGTAATCTGGAATTCTATATGCCTCATTTCTCCACTTACATTTCTCTTGAACTTACCTAATTGCAAATAGCCCTCTTATTGTGGGAACATATCTTTTATACTATTAATCCAATATAATGCCCAAAGTGTTTATTATATGTACATACTCAGCCTTTGCTAACCTCTACTTTGTTTCCCATTTTCTGGGTGATGTTCCCTTCCACCCAGGTATAGGTACTTTAGAAGACAAGGATGCACAAAGATTGTATACATTATATTGAACCTAAGGATAACTTGGAATGGTTGGGTTACCCCCTACAACAGGTCTTGTAGGAGATTAGAGTTATTAGATGTATACCTTTTTTTTGTTATACCACCTTTTATGGTGAGGAACAATTGTATAATGATACACACTGTAACTTTGTAATATTTTTGTTTCCGCTGCTTACAAACTTCATGCTCTGATATGTATACCATTTGAGAAATGAATGGAATTCCTCCTTTCCTTCTTATTTGGAATTGGATGGACTTATTCTACAATTCAGTGAAGAGTGGATCCCCTCTTGGGTCCCACTCTTTACAAGTAGGAGTAGGAGTAGGAGTGGGCTCAGGGGCTGTGGTATGAGTGGGTATAGGATCATACAGGTGAGCATAGTCGAGAAGACTATCACAGTAAGTCCCCTGGATGCCATAGATGTCATCTCTGATCTGTGCAGGGATATGCTGTAAAGTCACTCGGATTTGTACATGTGATTCCACATGTTCAAACAAAGTATGTACAAATAATAAAGATCAATTACATATATTACAAATAATAAAGATAAATAATAACAATTTGTAAAAGAAATATAAATGATACTCACAAATTGTTGTTGACGATAACTTTGTGGATAGTATGTGGTCGGAGACTGAGCTGGAGGGGGCAGTACGTATGGGGGATGATACAATGCATAGTGAACCTATGGACTGAAGACTGTCTCCGTTGGTGAACGGGAAACTAAGCTCTCACATATATTGTTCCATAGTTGCACCTCCCGCCTATAATGATGCAACCAGTCCTCAGCTGCATGACCCCTCCCATCTATCCTACTAAGGTGTGTCAACTCCAAAGTAGGTTGTACTTGAACAAATCTGAATTGTCCAAGTACTCTGTCAGGGAAGTGCCACTCTACTACTATGTAGCACAGTAAAGGCACTCATGCCAACCAAATATACGACTCTCTCGACACAAGGCTGGAAGTCTCTCTAGAATATCAGTAGTGTAAGGAGTTAAATGTATCCATTATTCAAATAGATACAACATGTATCATATAAAATGAAGTAAATTGCATAAAAAATACAACATATATCATACAATATGTTAGTAGAAGTAAGTTATATATGAGAGGGTAAAATCTGGTCAAATGTTGAATCATAAAACTGGACCAATCCTCTCATAGTATCACTCCTTTGAACAAATGTAGGCCACCTATTAAATTGACAGACTAAATTTAGATAAACATTACAAAATGTCTGGACAAATGTATAAATAAATTGTGTAAATCTTGAACAGTAACCCAAAGGAACATCTTCTTGCCACTCCCCCAGTTCATAACTAGTGAACATGGGCGTCCAATTCCTAACCTCTCCCAACACCACATATGTAGTAGACACACACAACTAGACATGTGGGTAGTTTTCCTGGAACGGGTGGTAGCCTTGTACAACTCCCTATACAAGTATGCTAGAGTTGAAGTACCCCAAGATAGAGTGCTACAACGTGTAAAGTCAGACACAAGTGGGAGGTACCGTACATGGACTCTATCCCCGGTACTATCTGGAATAAGGTAACTACATAAAAAGTATAGGAGATAAGATCTAGTATACCTTATCCTCATTTGTCTTTATTCTTCTTCATCTCCCAAGGTGAAATCCATATCCCTAAAGGTCTCACGTAACCATATCAATGATATATGCCCCTTGGACATCCCATCTGGTGCATCTCCTAAGAAACTCTCACAAAGGTGAGACCATGAAGAAAATTGCCCCTCATCTATGCCTAAAGGGTATGAAGCTATAACCAGTGCACTACTACAGAAACAGCCTTTGGCGTCAGTTGTTTAACCCCCTTTGGCGTCGGTTTCTGAGTGACGCCTATGTGGGCGCCGCTAAAGGTCGAACACTTCGGCGTCGGTTTTTTAACCGATGCCTATTTAACATATAGGCGTCGGTCTTTTAGTAGATAACCGATGCCAAAAGGGTTCGCGCCACAGAAAACAGCGTCATCTAGGACACATTCTGCGTCGGTTATCTACTAAAAGACCGACGCCTATACTTCAAGACGACACGGCCGTGCTTCCCTGCACGGTCGTGTTTAGTACTATAGGCATCAGTTTTATATGAATAACTGACGCCTTTCCCACCACGGCCATGCTATCCTGCACGGTCGGGTTGTTTGTACTATTAGGCGTCGGTTTTTATCCAATAACCGACACTGTAGGTCTTTGCTGACGGTTTTCTGTAAATAACCGACGCCTATATCTATTTTTTTTTTCATATCAGTTTGCAGGCCTGCTGTGGCTGGTCAGCAGGATGAGAACCTGCAGTTCAGTTTTCTGAACTGCAGGTTTACGACATCCATTGATATCAGCTTACAAACAGGCCACAAACCTGCAAAATTCACAAAAAATAATTCACACAAGTAGATACATTCGGACATCAATTCAATTCTCACATTCACACATATAGAAACATTCAAATACATGTATTAACATTCAGAAATATTCATTTACAAAGTATCATTCATTATCGCTATCAACATCCCAATTATATCTTACAGTTGCCACTGCTTGTATGGCTTTTGCCCATTCTTCTCTTATTTCATTTAATGCTTCCATCGTATACGGAGCATGTATATTTTTTAAGCGTTTACCTGTAGTGTTGTCAGTTTTAAACACCTGCAAAGAGAATGATGTATATATATAAGTAATAATATAAAAATAAGATTGATATATTTCATACTAACTAATGAGACTATATATAATACCTCATGTATGGTATTGATGTCCAATGCGGCATATCGGATAATCATCTGCATAAATCGCATCACATAGTATGTGCATGCCCAACCATTGTCTTGTGTAGCGCACTATAAATTGAAACATACAAAATAATACAACTAAGCACAATTCACATCAATAATATATACATTGGAGTCGGGAACTTACTTGTACGTTCTGCCAATTTATTGGCTGGTTCTTTTTCCTTGGGACCGTTCCTCCAGCCTTTTTGAATGCATCTAAACCCCTACATGTTAATATAACACAGTAAATTGCATAAGTAAATAGTAATGTAATAAGAGATGTTAACATATACAAAAATGAAATATTTCTCACCAGAATAATGGCATTCTCATTACGTGTCCAATTTTAGTGTTTAATGTACTTCCTGCGGGATCTAGATAATAAACAGTGAACGTCCCGGGGACAATAACTAGTAACTCCCAATGTCTACCGCTAGAGGTAAAAAGTTAACAATTAATAACTCAAAATGCACAATAAAAATGGAATTTTCTTAAGTCCAAATTATAAATAAAGTAAACTTACTTGACATTGAATGGAGCTATTATTATCGTCTTCTTTTGGTGACCAAAAATTGTAAAAGCATCTATACAATATTGTTGAACATTATCAGGGTCTTTAGCTACCAAACTAATCAATGAAGGAATCAAAAATCCCACATGATCAAATGCAAATTGTTTGCAATGATCTTCGACTAAGTAGCTGCAAAACATGTATTACATATGCATTAATATATAAGAAACCAGCTCACCAGATCTTACACAAGGTATATGGACGTATAAATAAGATCTCACCTTATCCATGTCTCTATCATTGATGTATTCAACCACTCATACATAAACAGCTCAATAATATCTTGTATAAATAAAGAGCTATCATATGATTGTCCTGCATAATCTGCATCTAAAGAAACAATTATAGGGCAATGTATATTATGTGCCCATAGCCAACATGCCATTCCCCTACAAGCAGGACCTAACGGGTATGTTAGGTCAGTTGGAACCCAACTTGGTAATGCGGGAAGTGGAGGTGGAGGCCTAGGTGCTCCGGTTGTCTTCTTTTTTACCTGTATATATAATTTCAGATCAGTTGACCTCATATATACACATTAACAATTTAAAGTAATGTAAATTTATCTTACAATTTCAGTAGTGTAGACGACATCTGCTTTGGGCCACAATATCACCCCACCTTCTGCATCAACAAGTGTATCAATATCCGGGTGGGGATATGGCAATGTAGCTTCTCTCCAATCGGGTAACACACGTATCGGGCTCACACGAACGTAGCCCTATGGCATTGGAGTCCCGTGAAACATTGCCCCAGGAAGGGACGGGTAAGCCTGCGCCTCTGCAACAACGTAGTCTTGCATTCTTAAGCGGCATGGCTTCAATGCTTACAAATTTACGTAAAGAATATTATACATATATACATATCAGCTTGAAAACATAACAACTTGAAAAGACTAACTACAATGTCATAAACAATACTTACAGCAGACGTGTTAGGCGGTGGGTCTACAGGATTACTTGTAGTCTGTACATCAGGAGAAGAGTGGGTCGCCATAGGCTGATTGGAAGCCTGAGATGCCTGCCACCGCAGCAATTCTTCCTTGACCTTCTCAGCAACTACATTGTTGACCTTCTTAGCAACTATATCCTCGACTCTCTTATTCTCCTATACATGGATAAAAGAAACATTAGCTTCTTATTATTATATTTCCTTTTGCAGCAACATTCTAAAAAAAGTATAGGTTACCTCTTCTTGTGAAAGTCCCGCTCTGGGTTTGCGCTGGGATGGCCCAAAGAATGCTTTGATGCCCACACCAGCGCCTGCACCCCTAACACGTCCAGGATGCTCTGGGTTACCCAGAGCAACTGTCAATTCATCCTGTGTGCCCTGAGGGATGAACGTGCCTTGTTTCCTCTGCTCGTGCAGCTCCCTCTAATCACCATCAACAGAAATTGGTAAGTTAACAAATAATCAATATTCAAACGATTGCTCTAAGAGTTGTATTTTACCATTTTCGCAACCGCCTCAGCAGTTACGGGCTTCTTTATTTCACCCTTCTTGTTTTGCCTCCCAGCTATCCAGATATCATGGCGAGGCATGGGTGTGGCAGACTCCTCAGTAGCAGCAGACTCTTGAGTAGCCGCAGACTCTGCCTGTAGTCTTTGGCGAATGCTTGCATAGCCTTTTGAACCCATAGTGTGGTCATGCACATTCAGTGCACGCCTTGCTTTTTGTGCGTCACTGAGGGCCTAGTTAGTATGCACATTAATGATATGGTTAGTAGCACTAAATGTTAATCTTGAATAGGTGAATACAATGTATATTAATTAAATTGGGAGTGACGCCTAATACCTTGAATTCTTCAGATTTTCTTGAAGCAACAAAATTGTCCCAATCTTCTTTGTCCAAGAAGTTCCATTGTTCAAGGGCTGACTTCTTCTTCTTATCACCCTCTTTTATGTATTCTCTGTTCAGATTTGTCCTATAATTCCTAAGCATCTTTCCAGCGCGTTGCATCACACTTTTATGATGCAACTTCTCATCCAATGCAAACAGATTCTGTAAAATAGAAATGTTATTAACTAGTATCCAAAATAGAATTGCAAATAATAGAATTTGTAATCTACAAAATAGAATTGCAAATAATAATAACTCACACATAAATCCTTCCATATCAAGTCTTTTTTCCCCTAAGGAACTTTATGCCAATTATCATACTTAACACCACAATGGCTCCGAGTGGTACACCCAAGATAGATTACAAAATTATTGCGGTTCACTCCAATTGCATTTCCTCCATTATCAAACTCCACAACCAATTTGGATCCATTGCCACTTAGCGCTATTAACTTCTTCAACAGAGTGATGCCCCTTTTCTTGTTAAGTGTTTGGTGCTGCGCATCAAGTTGCTCTAGTGCTTCAGTGGGTACATGTGCATCATCAACCTAAATTTTGACAAAAATAAACACACTAAATTAGCCCAATATAAAAATATAGGATATATGACATAACTAGAAGATAATGAATTTTATAGAAATACATGATATGTTTTTAGAACTTACATTGGTATCCTCACCATGCTCGTCATGGACAACATGCTCATCATGGACTTCATGCTCATTATGGACATCATGCTCATCATGGTCAGCCATCTGAAAATGTCATTAAAAAGGCAAACATTTAGCATTTGTATTAACTAGAAAAAGGCAAACATCTAGCATTTGTATTAACTAAAAAAAGGCAAACATTTAGCATTTGTATTAACTAGAAAAAGGAAAACATTTAGCATTTGTATAAACATACATGTCTCTAAAATTGTGATCTTTTATCAATTAACAATCCTTCATTGTGATCTCCGCGCACATATAAGTCATTGGTGTTTGAGATAGTTGATGTAAGACTTTATCTTCAAACCACTTAGTAAAAGTCTTATTATGCTCTCTAGCAAGCCACATTGAACTTGCTCGAGGATGTTGTCTCTTTATGAAATTGGTATGTTCCTCGATATAAACACTCACTTCGTCCATATTGTGTAAAATATACAAGTGAGCTTGTTCCAACTGCTCACGGCTGATTACTTTCACCCGTGATCCCAAAATTCCTTTGCCCTCCTCAATATTCTTGTCATTATCAGGAGTGTCATTACCACTGAGAAAGTCATTGCAAAAATCCATAACCTCTCTCGCCACATAACCTTCAATAATACTCCCTTCAGGCCGATAACGGTTTCGAACATCACCTTTAAAAATGCTCATGTATCGTTCAAAGGGATACATCCAATGCAAGAAAACTGGTCCCAACATTTTCACTTCCCTAGTCAAGTGGACAACAAGATGTACCATGATATCAAAGAACGAAGGAGGGAAATACATCTCAAGCTGACATAGGGTAACAACCACTTCTCTTTGCAAATTATCGAGAGTATCAGGGTCAATAACTTTGCTGCATAGACTGTTGAAAAAGAAACAAAGTCTGGTAATTGCAAACCTTACATGCTTCGGCAATATAGATCGAATTGCCACGGGCAATATTTGTTGCATTAGAGTGTGACAATCATGAGATTTAAGACCTATCAACTTCAGATCTTTCATTAATACCAATCTACGGATGTTGGATGAGTAACCATGTGGCACCTTAACATTTACCAAGCATTCACAAAAAGTTTTCTTCTCCTTTCTAGACAACGTGTAACAAGCGGGAGGTAAGTATGTTCTTTTACTACACATTTCACGTAATTCTGTTAATTATGACCTTATTCCCATTTCACGTAGGTCCAGTCTGGATTTTATCCCATCTTTAGTCTTACCTGGTATATTTAACAGAGTACCAATGATGCTATCACAGACATTTTTCTCAACGTGCATTACATCGATACAATGCCTGACTGTCAAAGAACTCCAATAAGGAAGATCCCAAAATATTGACTTCTTCTTGAATGAAGAATTGTCACTCCGTGTGGCCATACTACATTGTGATTTCTTACCAAATTCATTGACAATGTCTTTTACTCTTTTATAAACAACATCCCCTGGTATAGGTTTAGGTGCACTCTGTTCATCATTCCATCCATTGAATGCTTTGCGCTTCCTACGATACGGATGGAATTTTGAAAGAAACCTTCGATGACCAAGATATACAGTCTTGGCGCCATGTTTTAGTCTTATTGAATCAGTGTTTTCTTCACATATAGGACACGCTTTAGCTCCTTTGACACTATATCCAGACAAATTCCCATATGCTGGAAAGTCATTAATAGTGAAAAACAACATAGCGTGCAAACGAAATGTCTCTCTTGCTGAAGCATCATAGTTCATCACACCTTCAGCCCAAAGTTTCTTTAAGTCATCAATCAAAGGTTCAAGATAAACATCGATATCATTTCCGGGTTGTTTAGGGCCCGATATCAACAATGACAACATAACGTACTTATTTTTCATACACATCCAGGGAGGAAGATTGTATATAACAAGCATGACTGGCCAAGTGCTATGTTGGCTGCTCAATGTCCCGTACGGATTCATCCCATCTGTACAAAGCCCAAGTCTTAGATTCCTATCTTCTTCACCAAATTTGGGGTACAATAGATCAATCTTCTTCCACTGTGGGGAATCAGACGCATGTCGTAGGATCCCATCATTATTTTTCTTAACATCTGCATGCCACCTCAAATTCTTTGCATCTTTCGGATTTGCAAACAAGCGTTGAAACCGTGATATTATAGGTAGATACCACAACACCTTGGCAGGAGAACCAGTTTTGGACTCCCCCGAAGTCGTCAATTTATACCGTGACGCACCACATTTTGGACAATCTTTCAAATCTACATAGTCCTTTTGAAATAATACACAATCATTCGGGCATGCGTGTATCTTCTTGGCCTCCATTCCCATTGGGAACAACATTTTCTTTACCTGGTATGTTGAGATTGGCAACTCGTTTCCTTCAGGAAGCATTTCTTTCAACAAAGTCAACAATGAAGTGAAGCTTTTGTCGCTCCATCTATTATTAGCTTTCAACTTATACAATCTCAACACAGCGCTAAGCTTCGTAAACTTAGCACAACCTGTGTATAACGGTATCTCAGCATCATGCACAATGTTTCTAAAGATAGGAGGTGGATCGGTGTGCTCTACCCTACAACTATCTAGCATCGCATCAACGATGTCTGCTGGAACTGGTTCGTTCACATTTACGTCATCGGAGGCAATTTCTTCTTCCACCCAAGCACTGCTATCGACATCTACTGGTTTCGATTTTGAAATCTCTCCATGCCAGTGCCATTCTGTATAGCCTTGTACAATCCCGTTGCACATGACATGACTTTTGATTTCCTCACCAGTGTTGACTTTCAAGTTGTTACCGCAATGCCTACATGGACAGTAGAACCTATCTGTAGGTTTTTTCCTATGTTCCTCGGCAAATCTAATAAACTGATCAAGACCAGATATAAACTCTGGGGTGCAACGATTACGAATGGACATCCATGATCTATCCATTCTATGATCAGAGAAAACAAGTATATATTAGGAAACAAGTATATATTAGGAAAAGATTAGGGTATACACTTACATCCTACCTAAGTGTATAATGTGATGTCATTCTTATATATAATAAATGTGTACCACCTATCCCATCCTTGAACACCTAATCTCACTAGTAAGTGTATAATGTGTATTGGGTTTTCAAGAAAATTTCAGCAGCATTTCCCCGCTGTTCTCTAAGTACATATATACTTAGAGAACAAACGGGGAAATGCTATCGAAATTTTCTCGAAAACCCAATGCACATTATACACTTACATCCTAAGTGAGATTAGGTGTTCAAGAACAGTCCCAAACCGGGGACTATCCAAGATTTACTCCTAATGAGTCAATCTTGGATGGGTTTCTAGGCCAACAAACACATTTGATGTCATTCTTATATATAATAAATATGTACCACCTATCCCATCCTTGAACACCTAATCTCACTAGTAAGTGTATAATGTGTATTGGGTTTTCAAGAAAATTTCGGCAGCATTTCCCCGCTGTTCTCTAAGTACATATATACTTAGAGAACAAACGGAGAAATGCTACCGAAATTTTCTCGAAAACCCAATACACATTATACACTTACATCCTAAGTGAGATTAGGTGTTCAAGAACAGTCCCAAACCGGGGACTATCCAAGATTTACTCCTAATGAGTCAATCTTGGATGGGTTTCTAGGCCAACAAACACATTTGATGTCATTCTTATATATAATAAATATGTACCACCTATCCCATCCTTGAACACCTAATCTCACTAGTAAGTGTATAATGTGTATTGGGTTTTCAAGAAAATTTTGGCAGCATTTCCCCGCTGTTCTCTAAGTACATATATACTTAGAGAACAAACGGGGAAATGCTACCGAAATTTTCTTGAAAACCCAATACACATTATACACTTACATCTTAAGTGAGATTAGGTATTCAAGAACAGTCCCAAACCGGGGACTATCCAAGATTTACTCCTAATGAGTCAATCTTGGATGGGTTTCTAGGCCAAAAAATACATGTGTTGTCATTCTTATATATAATAAATGTCTATAAACTACAGACAACATGGTTAATCCTAATCAACAGAGCATTATAAATCATAAATCAAGAAATCAATAGTTTCAAACAAAAGGTCTAGGAATCTTTACTAGACATTATATGTTATAACCATTGGTTTAATAACCATATTTCCGCATGTACATGTTTATCAACTTTTCTATGAAAATTAGAAACAATATCAAGGAATTTATCATTGTAAACTACTTTATCAATTTTAGATGTAATGAAATTCTTCCCTTCTTGATGATTGTCCCATGCAAAGATGGGTCCATTCATTTCTAACTCAACAATCCACAATTCATAACACACATGTTAAAGTCCTGCATAGACTTTTTTGTAGGAGGTTGTTTACTAATTTTTTCATAATTTCTTCGGACAACATTAAAATAACCTATAAAGACCCAAGGTAGCTAATTCCTTGAAGAATCCAGTTGTAGAAAGGATGGGAAAAAATACATAGTGTACACGATCTTATCTAGCTGTAGCTATTTCCTTGAAGAATCCAGTTGTACAAGAAAACTAATCAACAATTGTGGGTATAGGAAAATTGTATATAGAATGCATCTTTAAAATAAAAGGTAGAAGAGCATTCTTTTCGGTAAGTTGACCTTTTCAAGTAGGAAAATTTCAACTATGGCAGAGAAAAAATTGTCCCATCATCATATTTCAGTAAGAATCACATTTCATGAGCTTGAGAGAGAGGAAAGAGCCTTAGACTTCATTCACTAACACGCAACCTCTGCCTCCTAGCTCTAATAAAATACAGAGAAGAGGGCATACCGGTCTGGAGAAGAGCTGTGGTCTGCAGACGGCGGCACAGAGTGGGCGACGGCGGTGGAGAGGAGCTGTGGTCGAACCGGCGGCGCAGCGGAGAAGCAGCTAGCAACCCTAAACCCTGGCGGCGGCGCGACGGCGGTGGAGAGCAGCTTCTGTCGTCCTGGCGGTGGCGACGTGGAGGCACTGGCACCGAAGGAGAAGGCGGCGTGGAGGCACCGGAGGAGAAGGCTGCGCCGGAGAAGGCAGCGCGGTGGCACTGTCATGGAGGGGTGCGGCGGAGTGGAGGGTCGGGCGACAGCAGTTGCGGCGGGAGCTAAAGTTGTTTAGGCGATGAAACAGAAGAAAGGGGAACAGTCGGGTGATCGCAGGATATAAAGTTCACCTATAGCGTCGGTTGTTTGTCACAACTGACGCCTAAACAACTTTAGCGTCGGTTGTTTGAACCAACCGACGCTCAATTGGACGATATTTTCATGAAATTGTTTGGCGGGAACCACTTTCGGCGTCGGTTATCAACAGATAACCGACGCTGAAAGTGACACTTTTCGCGCAAAGTTTCATCACACATAGGCATCGGTGGCTATTTAAATAACCGACGCTGTATGTGACACTTTTTCTTTTCGCTCAAAAATTGGATTTCGCGGGAGCTTTTAGGCGTCGGTTTGTTATTGTCAACCGACGCTGAATACAAAGCGGTACCCGTGTCTGGCTGGTCTTCGAATATAGCCGTCAGTTTGCTTAAACAACCGATGCCTTATATGATAGGCGTCAGTTTTCCTTAATAACCGACGCCCAGAAAAGCGACACTGAATGCTATTTCTGTAGTAGTGGTGGGCCATCAATCCTAAGACCTAAAAGAACTGCAACATCCTGAAGGGTTACAATCATCTCAAAAGGGGGAAACCTAAACTATATTTTCTACCTCGACAACATCAAAAGCAAGTGAAAATAGACCATTATCAGCATCTATGCCACATGCAATGAGAAATGTGTCAAAATACTTTCCTGTTAGAAATGTGCCATCAGCAGTAAGAACAAGCCTGCAATAGGCCCAACCTCTCACAGCTGGACCAAATTCCCAGAACACCCGCTTGAATCTACGAGTGCTTTCAGTTTGAAGGGTATATTCATCCACAAGGTGGGAATATATAGTTTGTGGAATATATAGTGATAGAGAAATCAGGAACGATAACAAAGTATGATATGATGATTCCCAGTCTCCAAATATTTTACAGACAACCTTCCTCCTCACTAGAAATGCCTTATTGTAAGATATATGGAGCCTTAGTTCAGCATTCACCTTGTCACGAATTTCTCATATGGACATATCCAATCGTGATACTAGGATTGACATTATCATTCGAGCAATATAAGATGATGTGACTTGGCGATGGTCCTGATTCAGAACAGTTAGTTGACAATTGTGGCTTGTACTATAACATTTTACCTTCCACATGCCACCCGCTCTTTTGGATTGGTAAGCGGTCAAACTCTAAGGACATCATTGGTCATAGATACAAACAAATTTAAGATGATGATTATTTGAGTGTTGTGTATGATATTGGACATTCTTTTATACCGACCATTTTTGGATCGTCTCAACCATTACAGCTTTGGATGCAAATAAAGTACCCTCATATATTTCAGTGCTGGAAGGGTTGTAATTGAGACGGAATTCCTGATGAAAATCTTCCACCCATTCTTCATCTTGAAAAGCTTCATAGTTGGTATCAATGTGTTCATGTCGGGGCCATTCTTTATCAAATATAGATGGAACGAAACTCAATGCTATAATAGAGTCAGAGAATGGATGTTCATGCTCATCATCGGTTTCAGTCAATGACTCACTATCATTATCACCTTCCTGATCACTATCATTATCACCTTCCTGACCACTATCATTATCACCTTCATGTTCTCCCTCCTCAACCTCAACACCAATATTCTCAATAGTAGGATTTTGAGAGAATTCAGGTGGTTGATTCCATTCAGTAGTTACATTACTGTTACATGGTTGAGATTCAAATTGATTCAATAGACTAATGAAACTAGAATGTTGGTGGAAAGATGTTTTTTCAAGAAATACATCAATATAGGCATCAGATGAAAGTGAGAACAAGGTTCTGTATGCATCATCATCATCAACTTGTATGAGCATATGATCTTCTCCAGGGAAAAGATAGGACATATTGATAGAGAAGTGGTTGAGATTGATGTCAAGTATTGTATGGATATATGATTTTAGTTCAGATAGGGCATTGATAAGTGAAATATTTATGGATCTAACAAATCGACTAGAATAAGACCCATCAAAGAGAAATTGACCATCATATCGAAGCTTGACAATTCGTGAATGTGAACTAGATGCGATGTTCCTATCATTATAAAAAAGTAATTTGGATTTTAGAACAATAAATTAACTTTGGAACAATAATTAATATTGTAGAACATGAATTAATATTTTAGAGCATGAATTAATATTTTCGAACATTGACATCATTTTTAGAAGAGTAGTTAAGATTTTAGAATAGTAATTTTGAATTTGGAATTAAATTTGGAACAATATTTTTTCTATAACATTAACATTTTAGAACAATAATTTTGGAATTTGGAATTAAATTTGGAACCATATTTTTCTATAACATTAACATGTTTAAACAATAATTTTAAAATTTTGAATTAAATCTGGAACAATATTTTTCTATAACATTAACATTTTAGAACAATAATTTTGGAATTTGGAATAATAATAATTTTTTGAACAGTAATTAACCTTCAAGTGTCTTTTTCTATAACATTATTTTAGTAATGTGAAATTAAATAGTAACAATACAATTATTTCATTTTTAAAATTGCATAAGAATTTTAGGTCCAAATTTTTTAATCTAAAAATATAGTAGAAAAAATACCTCAAATGGCGAGATCTCCTATGCAATAAGTATATCCAAGAAGAGTAAGAACAAAAGTAGAATCCTGACCAGACAGTGAAAGAATAAGAATATACCTCCACGATCGCCCGAAATTAGCTTTAAGATTGCCCAAAATCACCTCCAAGCAATAGAAATCAGAGCAGGGAACTCCAGAGCAGTGGGCGTAGAAGAGAAGTGGAAGAAAATGAAGAATAGTGTGGGTTTGGGAGGTTGATATCGATTTCTTTATATAGAGGAGCAATGCGTCATGGTTCGGGACGGGACACATTGCCCCCACGTGGCACCGCGCCGCGCCCCCCCAACGGCAACATAGCCGTTGGGTTGCAACGGTTGGGTGATGCGTGGCAGCAATGCGTCCCCACCTAAGACACATTGCCCAAATAGCCGTTGGGATGTCTCAGAGCGGGACATATTGATCCCACAGCAGGATAATGCATCCCGTGTCAGGACGCATTGCTCTACGCATTGCCTTTCGATGGAGCCAATGCGTCCCTGGTGATGACGCATTCACATTGCTCTACGAAAGAGCAATGCGTTCCAAGGCGGGACACATTGCTTCAAAATATGACATTTTGGAAATTAAGTTCAACGACGTGCTATTTTGGGAATTAAAATGGCCAAAAGTGTTTTTTTTTGCCCATGTTTTGAGCACGCCGTAATCGGTGCGGTGCCATGTAATGTTTCCTATGGAGAGCTATTTATGAAACCGATGAGGGGCTGCCGATTAATTAGGTACGTGGTCGTCTCAAAGGCAGACTGCCAAAAACGTTTGGGTGAGGGCAGTGTCAACAACATGTCGAATTTTGCATGCGCTCAACGGTTCCATTTTGCTCATGTGTGTGAGACGAAGTAAGACGATGGGAGATGCAAAAGAAGGAAATACAATAGCAACATCCGATTTATTATATAGAGGATACAGCCAAGTAAATTTCAAATGGTCATCAACAATAAGTAGAGCATACTTATGACCTTTAGAAGAGGAAAGAGGGGCAGGTCTCCATACATCAAGAAAAATCAAGTCTAAAGGTGCGATACTATGAGAGGTGCGAGGAAGGTGAAGGCATGCTGCTTTGCCGAGGATGCAGGAGGCACAAGGGTGCATGGTTGGACCACAGGTAGCAACGGGGAGGCGATTGACGGCGACGACCTGACAAACTGTACGCGAACATGGGTGACCAAGACGGCAATGCTACCGATCTCGCAAAGGAGAGCAGTAGGCGACGGGGAACCATCAATGTAGTAAAAGTCCATCTCTAGTTGGGCCGTGCAACAATGGTCAACGAGTTTGCGCGCGCATCCTTCGTAACAAAGAGATCAAGGTGAAACTCAAAAAGCAATGATTATCACGACTGAAACGTGAGACAGGCAGTAAAGATTTGGTAAGAGAGGGAACATGAAGGGTGTTGAAAAGAAGAAAACGACGAGGAGTGGGTATAGTAGCTGTGCCGGTACGACGAAGAGCCATTGTATGCTTCCGCATGGGGGAGATAGCGAATATCAGGGGTAGCGTGGCGTGATGGGTGGCCCCTGTATCGAGAAACCAGGATTCGTAAGGAAATGTTATTGCAGGCGACGGTGTCGGAAGAAGACCTGGACGGGGATCTGCAGGCGCCGACCATGCTGCCAAGTACGCAGACGGGAGTTGGAAAAGCCCGGTTGATGATAGTAACGACACTGATAAGGGCTGTGGCCTACAACGCCACAGACTGCCGTTGCGCAGGGGCCTTGGTTGCAAGATTGGCCGAAGGAAGAAGGGCCTGGTTATCCATCGGGAGACGTATTTCATGGCTTATTAGCAGGCTGCTCAATTCAGGATAAGAAAGAGGTGTGGGCCGAGAAGAAAGAGACTCCATCATATCCTTGAACGACAGTGCCAGATTGTTGAAGATAATTGCGTTGAAGGTGAGCAGGGCAATGGGGCTACCAGCAGCAGCAAGCTGATCGGCGAGGTGTTTGCATTGGTGGAGGAAATGACTCACTGCAAGATCTCCCTGCTTCAGATTTTGAAGTTGATTGTTGAGTTGCAGAACACGAGCAAGAGGGGGGACCGAAAGAAATGGACAGTGCATACCAGACATCCCGAGCGGTTTCTAACCCAACAACTTCAGTGAGGACCTCTTCAGAAAGAGATACCAAGATCCAACTGAGCAGCAGTTCGTCCCAACGCTGCCAAGCATGGTGGGCAGGGTTAGGAACAGGGCTGTCTCCTGGACTCGGAACAGGGAGAAAGGGGGGGTTGCAGGAAGAAAGGGTGAAGGGCAGTCCTTCCACGTGGGAAAGGAGATCATAGCTGTGTAGTAGTGGCAGCATTTGAGTGCGCCAAAGTAGATAATTTGTTGAAGAAAGTTTGATAGAAAGGTAGTGGTGAACTTGGTGAACGTTGAGCAGGGAAGTGAGGTGGTCGAAGAGGAGGATGAAGCAGTGGAATGCGGGGTAGACATGGCGTTTGATACCATGTGAGGACTTGAACACAGCCGTAACTAATTTTGCATTGATGTTCAATGATTTCGTACATCAAAGCCTATTGTATATATATACAAAATTACAGCAAGTTACCAATCCACAAATTGTGCCTCGTCAGCTGAGTTGTAGCGCTGCACTTGATCCGGTTTACGTGCAACCGTGGAGACTTGGTCAGATGACGATTGCGAATTCTGTTGCTGCTCCGCTGGACTTCCGTGGACTGGTTCTGCTGGACGTGCATGACCTGGTTCATGCCTGGACAAAACCTATGCCTAAGTCGAGGACTGTGTTCCTTTTTTTTATATCTTATTCACGGGATGCTTCCTATTGTTAGAATTGTCCCATACCTTTGAGCTCTGGATAGGTTCCTGGGCTTATAAGGTGTGTGGTCCCTTCACCCATTGTCAATTAATTTTAAGTTGAAAAGGGATGTCCCATACCTCTGAGTTCTGTATATCCTTCACGGAAGGCTTCCTCCAAGTCCAGGATGTGGAAGTCAAACAAAGTGGTTGGGGTTAGAGATTTTGCGTTTGACAAAGAATGCACATCCACACGCCAGAGATTCAAAGGTAGGAAGGCCTTTTATGGACTATTCCAACTAATCCGGTGGTGCTTCGCCGTCACTGATTTTAGTGGTGTGGAAATCGCATACTTATCCGCAAGTGCTGAAGTATTTGACAAGACAAGTTGAGCCAGACCATTCATAAATATCTCTATTCCACCCAAAGAATGCACATCCACACGCCAGAGATTCAAAGGTAGGAAGGCCTTTTATGGACTATTCCAACTAATCCGGTGGTGCTTCGCCGTCACTGATTTTAGTGGTGTGGAAATCGCATACTTATCCGCAAGTGCTGAAGTATTTGACAAGACAAGTTGAGCCAGACCATTCATAAATATCTCTATTCCACCCAAAGAATGCACATCCACACGCCAGAGATTCAAAGGTAGGAAGGCCTTTTATGGACTATTCCAACTAATCCGGTGGTGCTTCGCCGTCACTGATTTTAGTGGTGTGGAAATCGCATACTTATCCGCAAGTGCTGAAGTATTTGACAAGACAAGTTGAGCCAGACCATTCATAAATATCTCTATTCCACCCAAAAACTGCTATCCCTTGAGGTCTACTTCATTTCGTCATAGGAATTCGGGAGTAGAGGCAAACGAGCACAATGGAGTTCGGTGTTGGCGCTGTCCAGGCTGTTTTCTCTGCTGTGATCAATCCATTAGCAGAGAAAGTCTATGAAGTCGCAGGGGCTATGCTTCAAAGCGAACAGGAGAGCAATCTGGAAGAAGAGCTCAAAGATTTAGTAAAAAAACTGTCAGATCTCAAGGAGTACCTTCAAGATGCAGAGCAAAAGCAAAGCAAGGGCACTCCCATCCGTCACTGGCTACGTGAAGTCGAAGATTTTCTGTATGATGCCGAGGACTTGCTAGATGACCATGCTGCTGATGTAAATTTCAAGATGACCGAGGAAATCCCAACAACAGAGGTTAGTCATTTCTTCGGTTGCTTTCCTGTACGGACCAAAAACATGGAGGAATATAATGAAAGGTTGAACTGTATCACTAAACGATATCATGTTATAATGGAGGAACGCAAATTTCTTCAGATCCAAAATCTCACAGAACTCGTCCCTTTTCCTATTGCATCCTCATACCAAAGACCACAAACCATTTCCTTTACAGAAGATGAAGTTCATGGAAGATCTGAGATGAAAAGTAACATTGTCAACAAGTTGTTGGGTCGTGATGGTGTAAATGAATTTAATTGTAATGATAGATATCGCTTCACCGTTCTTCCTATTATTGGGATGGGGGGTATTGGAAAAACTACACTTGCCAAATTTGTATATTAAGACAAACTAATTGACCGTCACTTCCATGTGCGAATTTGGGTCAGTGTGTCAAATGAATTTAATGTGGACAATCTTCGAACAGAGATAATGCAAAGCGCGCTGTGTGGTGACAACAATGAAAAACTTGATTCTAGTCTAGATTCCCTTCATATAAAGTTTCAAAAGCATATGAAAGATAAAAGATATCTCCTTGTGTTGGACGATGTTTGGAATGAAAATCAAAGATTATGGGACCTCTTGCTTGAGGCAATGAATGTTGGCATAGGAAGTAGAATTATGGTCACTACCCGAAACTTATCAGTAGTTGATGCAATCGTTAATCACACACATCCTATTATGTTGCAGCCTCTGTCTGATGATGATACGTGGAAGGTTTTCCAAGATTGTGCATTCAGAAATTTCAATTCAGCAAATTCTGCACAGTATTCTCCATTCGAACTGATTGGAAGACAAATGTTGAAGAAATTTAAAGGCTCACCGTTAGCAGCTAAATTAATTGGAAGCCTTTTAAGTAATCATATGGAATTGAAATACTGGATGGGAATATTAGAAAATGACTTGTGGGCAGATGTGAATACCGACATCGTTTCCATTCTTAGGATAAGCTATCAATATTTACGTCCCAGCTTGAAGCGATGTTTTGCTTATTGTTCTTTGTATCCTGAGGATTTTCTATTTAATGAACAAGATTTGGTTGACTTGTGGATTGCTGAAGGCTTTGTGAAAGATGAAAGTGATATTGAACCTGAGGATCTTGGAAAAAAGTACTTTCATGAGCTGAAGGGAAGATCATTTTTTCAGCCTTCTTTTTCTGATTATGTGATGCATGATTTAATCCATGAATTAGCTCAATCAGTTTCAAGTGAAACATATACTTGGGTGTCTAAAACTAGACCTAAAAAGCTAAAACAATCTACCACCATCAGACACATGTCATTTCATGGTAATAACATACAGACAACAACACTAATGGATGCATGTAAATTTGAGAAATTAAGGACATTACTTATCCCATGTTCACATATAGGGATTAATTCTATTGCAAAACCCATCACCGAAGACATACTTGAAGGTTGGTTTACAAGATTGAAGTACTTGCGTGTCCTAAAGCTGCAGTATTGTGGAATAAAAAAGCTTCCAGATTCTATTGAAAATCTAAAACTTCTACGCTACCTAGACCTCTCTTATAATCACTTGATGGAGGAAGTACCAACTAGTATTGGATCGTGCAATAAGTTGGAAGTAATGAATCTAAAACATTGTGGAACTTTAGACAAATTACCACATAGTTTGTTAGGGCTTGCCCACATGAAGCGTCTTCGAGCTGATAGACACTGCATTTCCTCGCTTGCTGGGATTGGGAAGTTAGTTTTACTACAAGAATTAGAATACTTTTCCGTGTCCAAGGAGGATGGACATACGATAAAGGAACTGAACCCATTAAACCAACTTCATGGATCTCTTGAAATCAGTGGTCTTGAGAATGTTAATACAGAATCCGAAGCAACAGATGCATATCTCGATAAGAAAGAGTATCTTGAGAAATTAATACTACAATGGAGCAACGACAAAGACACTTCAGAGAATGACAAGGAAAAATGTGTTCTTGAATGCCTTAGACCACATAATTACTTGAAAATTTTGACTATCAACAACAACCATGGAAGTAGACCCCCAACATGGATGAATAGGAAGGACATGCCTTGTTTAGAAAGAATTGAATTCAAAGACTGTAGTAAATGGGAAGCTCTTCCACCATTGGGTGCATTCTTTTCGCTCAGGGAGATTTCTCTTACCAGGTTGAAGAGGTTAAAGAGGATTGATCGTCAACTTTATGGAAGTGGTGTGGTTGCTCCTTTTCCTTGTCTTGAGAAGCTATTCTTGCACGAAAATGCTTGTTTGGAGGAGTGGGAGGAGTTTGGCAGTGAAGAACAATGTTGTTTCCCTAAGCTATGTTATCTATGCATTCGTGTTTGTCCAAAATTAACAAAGATACCTTCTTTGCCAATTAAGCATTGAAGAGGTGATCATATCTGGTTGTGGCTTGGCAAGTCTGAAAATGACTAAATCATCTATAAATGGTAGCTCAAAAGAGATTTTGACATCCTCAAATATATCTTCTCCTCCGATGATGAATAAGGTAACTTCGAATGCCAAGCGGTTATCTTTTCGCGGTTGCCGCAAACTGATCTCTATCGGTGAAGGAATGCTTGGCAAAACACTCGAAGAGGTACAAATTCTCGACTGTCCAGAGTTAATGATAGATTATTCCCCAGAGCTTTTCTCGTCGCTCAAAAAATTAGAAATATTAGGAAGTCCGAAAGTAGACATATCATCCATATTGGGGAGAAGTGTGAGTTCATCATTGAAGGAACTGGAAATAGGAGACCTTGATGGTGTTGACGAGTTACTGTCGGCGTCATGCCTTGGAAGGTTCAATGAACTAGAGAAGTTGTCATTTTGCCGCTGTACCAGCCTGTCATCTTATTTAGAAACTCAAGATGGCATTCGACTGCAAAACTATGCTTCTCTAATGGAGCTGCGTTTACGAAGTTGTTCAACGCTGTTTCCGCATTTGTTTCCATGTGCTAGGACCACAGCTGGCGCTGACATTGGTGATAAACAATTAAAGATTTCTACACTTTGGATAGAAGATGCAGATATTGATAATGAACTGCTCCATACTTTGTTGTTACATCAACTCCTTCCATCAGTTTTGGTGGATCTTATAATTCGGGATTGCAATAACATCAAATCCCTCCCTGACGACGTACTCGACGGTTTATCATCACTGTCCCATTTGGCAATTGAAGGATGTGCGCAACTGGAATATGTAGGAGGGTTCCGTTCCCTCGATGACCTTGACATTGGAGAGTGCCCCAATCTGACATTGGTTGGGCAGGCTGCATCAACGTCGATCAATATCCGTTTCCTCGGAGCCAGCAATTGCAGTGTGCAGCTACTCACACAACTGCTTATGCAATATCCTGTAATAAGCATGTTGTGGGTTGAAAATATGAAGGGGCTTGCATGTTTTGACGGGGAGCTGGAGGAGGCACTTCTCAGACAAAAGTTGTTTCATCTTTCTTTTGTCTTGTGTCCTGATCTGCTATGTCTACCTACTGAATTGCAAAGGCTCTCCTCCCTCAAGTTTTTGAGTATACAACACTGCCCCAAAATAGAACGCCTGCCGAAAAACTTGCGGGGCATTACAACCCTACAATCGTTAACGATAGTAAATTGCCCTGCATTGAGAAAGCGGTATTCGGTGGATGACGGAGGTCCCGATTGGAAAGACGTCTCCCAGATTCTAGACGTCGACTTTCGCTCGTAATAAGCACAATGTTGTTTACTTTGGGAACGGCCTTCGTAAGTTGCTTTCTTGTCTGACTATTTTCATTTCTCTCAAAATTCCTAATTATTCTGTTTAAACTCGATCCACGACTTCATTCTCTTGCAGCATTCCACCCTGGCTCGATGGACCCGTGGCGCCCCGTAATTGATTTTCTGCGGAGGCAATGAATAAGCAACGGCTGAAGTTATTTAACTTTGTTCCCCTGTAGCCAAAGTCGTCCTCTGCAAGCTCGGAATCCTCTTCGCCGGCGCCGCCAGCTGGGGAGCGGCCTTCTCCGCGGCCTTTCCAACGTAATCGCATCCATACCGACTGTCATCCAGAGGAAGAAAGCATCCCACTTCTGTCGGGCTCCATGGACCACATGACCCTCTGTAACGTCCTATACTAAACAGTCTGTCTTTGACATTACCAAAGTACATATATTAGGCCATCTAAACAAAGGGGAGAATCCAGCAGAATACTTCTGTTAGAACTACCGTCTGCTTCAACTGACCAAGTCCAAGATCGCAGCTCACCTGGTGTGCTTCATCAGCAAGCAGTTACAAGACGTGGCACTCTGCCCACTCAAGCTGCCGTGACATGAACGAACCCGCCGCCTATATTTTCCAGCAACAGGCTACGTGCAAACTGAGATCCGTGCTTTTATGTAACTGAATCCCTAAATCAGTGGATCACACTTGTAACTATTCTATATATATCTGTAGCTCACGCACTTAGAGTGTGTTTATGGCAAGATTTATTAATCTCTCCCAATTTAAATGGATCGATCAACTACTATTATACGTTTGCTTACCATTAACTAGCATCCATAATGTTCAGTGAAGCTCGGTGTTTATGGCAAGGACTTCCATTACATTATCTATGAGAAAGAGGGGATATCAACTATACCATAGAAGTTACAGGTCACAACATCAGGTGCTATATTCATCCACCAAGCCTGCATAAAAGCTACGTGGCTCGAAAGTGCAACAACACTGAACCAAGTCCAGAATCTTCCATTATTATCCAGAGAGAAACTCCAAAGGAGACAATTTCGTACAACCGTGCGGAGGACTCTCATTCTTGCTCTGTTTCATCTCAGATTTTGTCGACTACATCTTCAAGGAACATCATGCGATATCTGCAATGCTTCTAGGCAAGTCAATCGCCCCAGCCAAGGCAAGGTAAAATATTTGTACTCATACACACATTTTGTATACTCTGGAGATTTGATGAACGTCATTTTTTAATAGTTTTTAAATATTTTACTTTAATAAGAATATTTAATTTGTTTCATGGACTTGTTAAAACTTATAAAACTTACTCACCAGAATCAAAGAGTTTCAAACTTGGTGGCATGATGGTCAATTTCAAACCTATACAAGTTGGATCAACTTTGGGACTGTCAAACCATGGTATGCATAATTTTTTATCAAGTTTAAACAAATATTTAGTTAATATAATCATAAATTATCTCTGTTTCTACACAAAATCTGAAAGGATATACTACAATTATTCTCGAGTTGAGAAATGAGAAATAAAATGAGGAGTATTTTGAGAAATGAGAAATAAAATGAGGAGTATTTAATAATGTCTTGGAGACACTTCCAACCAAGGCGGATAAGGAGAGTTGTTATGGATCTATCAAGCTATGGATTGTTGTGATGTTAGTTTTTTGTTTCCATAAGTCAACTTTACCTATCACCAACTCTCATTTGAATATTTAGTTGATTCAGGTCATCTTTCGAATTACAACTTAGATTGATTTTATTTATACTTTTCTACATTTGAGCATGATAGAGATTTTTATCAAAGAAGAACACATAATTGAAAGGGTGATCTGTGTAAGTATCTTAATAATGTAGGATTGTGATGTACTAAATCTAAAATGATGATATATAAATGAGCTCTACTTGTCCTTTCTATTATGGTTTTAAAAGATAAGATAATTATATATTCCTGATTTTACAAATAAGTAAAGATGATGAACCTTTGAACATATGATACTAACATTAGTACTTATATGTCATGGGAGGAATAAGGCATACATAGTCTTGCAAGTTTACTTGGCAGTGTGGGATAATAATAGTGAAGCAAACAGACGTAAGTTAAAATTCAAAACAAGCAACAAGTTGCCGTTTTTTTTTCTTTCATTACTAAATAATAATATTTTCGTATACATTTGATCCATTAATGATTTTTAATGTGTGTGTTTTCTCATTGGCTTCTTGAGCACTTACATTTAATATGGGTATTGTTCTTTATTATCAATAACGGAATGCTAACAAATTCTAATAAAATATCACTGTAATATTATTCATCACGTGAAAAAATAGAAAATAAACACCTCATAACAAATCAAAACAAGGTAAAAAAATCATAGATTGCTGACTTTGTGTACATTCTCAGCACCAGTGTGCCTTTCCAATTTATTGGTGTGTAACATGTTTAGTAATTTTTCATTCATTCAATACTAACATGTTTTGGTAACAAAATGATGCAATAGAAGGTGAAAACCTAATTAAGGAGATCAATCCTCTAGAAAAAAAAAATTAACAATTTGCTAATGAAATAAGTGAAGGAATTAAAGACACAATTGAAATTAGTGACTATCAAGAAAAATATATGCAAAATATAAGAACTTCTAGGTGTAGGAAATGAGAAAAAAATACTAATGAGGAAGCCAAATTACATGTCACAACATCAGGTGTTCTTTATACGCCAAGCCTGCCTCTAGAATAAAAGCTCCATGGCTCGGGTGTGCAACAACACAAAACAAAGTCCAGAAACCGACCTTTGTATATAGTATTATTATTATCCAAACTGTATTATTGAATACAAAACGTTCCTTTCTAAATTGTATCATGCATGTATTGAACGTTGGGTCAGGAGTGGAAGAACATGATCGGGCTATTAGTATGGACATTAAGGTAAAACTCAATGAGTATGAAGAAAATGTGTCCATCTCTCAAAGAAAAGAAAGGTGATTTTAAATATATCTTTAAAACATTGCATAGAAGAAGTTTACTTATGTAATACACTCCATTTTTGTTATCCATTTTTAAATATATCTGATCATAAATAATGAATCTTGGGACCATGTGATAGTTCATCCTATATTCTGTTTGTCAAACTATGGGCAGTTGATCCACACATATTTATTGCATATTTTATATATGTTTTAAGTGAAATTTCATTAACTATTTGCACATTATTGTTTACGATTTGAGTCAATAGATTTGTAAGAGAGTATCAACTATTCATGCATCAGTTTCATCATTTTGAAGCCATTCATACCAATTATATATCCATACATATGCATGGCAATGAAAATATAAATTCTATTGCAGGAAACAATGCAACATGCATATTTTGGATTGAGGCATTGACTTACACATCGATCCAGAGATGAATTCAACAATATCCAACATGCTCCAAGTTGATGCAATCAACAAATATATTCAATGCATCGGCCCGATGGCCAGTGCATATTAGTGTTCAAGTGGATGCATCGATAAGACTTATTCATGCATCGACACAACACTGGAAGCTTATCCATGAGTTACTTGATTCGATCTAACAACGATGATCTTTCATCAGAAGTAGGCAACCTTATGCATAAATGCATGGGGAAGATGATGTGTATCATTATTTATGATTTTAGTCAGAGAGGAAAGAAGAGAGAAGAAAACACTCCATTGGCTCCCACATTGCAACTAGAGACAATCAACCAACAAAAGTCACTTGAGACTACATGTGACTTCTGCACTTGACGTGGAGTTTTACTTTTTTGCTTTTTATTATGCACATATCAAAATGTTCCCTTGTTGTATGGAGAGAATGCCAAACACAAGGAGCTAATTTCCTTTTCTCTATGACAACAAGGAGTAGCCTGGCATGATATTGTTGTTGATCCATTGAATTTTTTAATAGATGAAATATTGTTTGGATTTCATGCTTTAATGAATTTATTGAATTGGTTATGAATCATCACTATAGATTACTTCTTAGACAAGACTTGTTTTTGGAAGAAAACTATTTTATCAAAAAAAATTGAACTTAGGTTCATGAGCGCACGAAAGTGGCCTTTTGTTTTGAGGTGTATAGTGACCTTAGGGGTGAGAAGAATTTTGTTAATAACCGATCAACCAAATGGTTAATTTTATTTGGACAATTTGGTTAATTTATTTTGGTTAATAGGTTAAATGGTTAATTTGACGTTTAAAAATATTTTCTATTTAGTTAATCGAATTAACTGAATAGCCACAATTTAGTTAAAAAAATATCCTACACATATATACATATATAGTTGTACTTTTATTTCAACAACACTCTACATTTATATAGTAATCAAGTCTCACATGAACTATATTGAGCTATATTTATATGCGATACTACTATAGTATATCAATGGTTTAAAATTTTATGGGTATTTATATATAATATTATTCAAAGAGTGTTATTAGGTTAACTAAATTAACTGACCAAATTAACCAATAACCGATTAATCATAACCGAATTAACCGACACTAATTCGGTTAGGTCAATGGTTAAAATTTTAAAACACAAATTAACCATTTAATCGAACCAAATTAGCCATAACCTACTGAATTAATAGAATGCTCACCCCTAACTGACCTCAAAGATCTAGGGTCCAAAGGCAACATATACACCCAACAAATAGGAAAATAAGAGGGGAGAGTCATCTTGTAAAAGTCTAGATCACTTTATGACAGATGAGGCTTGGTGTAAGTTTTTCAATACCAAAAGAATTAAGCATTTCCGTATATACAAATACGACTGTGGTCCCATCATGATATGGGGTGAGCATAATGAAGTGCAATGTGAGAAAGGAAAGGGATTCAGATTTGAGACCCTTTAGCTCTCGTCTCCAGAGTGTAGGCTAATGGTGGAAGAGGCATGAAAGGGTACATCATATTTAGATCTACATGCATGTACATAGTTCTGTGCAGAGATATTAAAAAAAAGGCCTCTAGGAAATTTGGAAGCATAAAAAAGAAGATAACAAAAGTGGAAAACAGTCTAAGGGAGGCCTACGGATTCCCACCTTATACTCAAATGATTGAAGAATGTAGACACCTATCCAGGAAACTCCAGGAATTGGAGAATCAAGAGGAAAGCTACTGAAACGTCAGAGCAAGGACAAATGAGATGAAAGATGGTGACAAAAACACGAAGTATTTTCATCTCAAATCTAGTGTGAGGAAGAAAAAGAAACACTACCAAAGACCTTAGAGCCTCGAAAACCATCCCTAAGGACCTTTACAACACCTTCTTTACCACCCAGACTCCGGTAGGGGTGCAAGAGCTCATTGCTAACATGGAGCCTAAGATGGACATGGAGGAGGTTGATGAGTTGGACAAGGCACCTAATGTGGAGGAAATTTAGGGTGCATTGTGCCAAATGCACCCAAATAAGGCACCATGGTCGGATGGGATGAAAGAAATCTTATACCAAAGGCACATAGAAATAATGAAGAATGGAGTCTTCTCTTCAATCTCAAAGTGGTGGACATGGAATATCTCTCTAGATGGGATCAATCAAACTGACATCATGTTGATACCTATAAAGTTAAAGAGCCAAAATGCATGGTGGACTTAGACCTATAAGCTGATCACAAAGGTTCTAGCAAACAGAATTAAATTGTTCCTTAACAAGATGATATTTGACAAAAAAGTGCCTTTATGAAGGGGCGTCTCATCACTTTTAATCATTGGTGGTTTATGAGATCTTTCAAAGGATGAAACTAAAGAAGAAGGGTAAGGAGGGCTAATGGCTCTGAAACTTGACTTAATAAAGGCCTATTACAAGGTTGAGTGGGACATTGTGGACAGAGTTATGGAGAAGATGGATCTGCCAAAAAAGTGGAGGGAAAAAGTGAGTGAGTGCATATGTACTATGCCACACTTGTTCATCATCAACGGGTCGAGGAGAGGTTCCATTAAACCATCAAGGAGGCTTCGCCAAGGTGATGCTTTATCACCTATCTCTTTGTCTTTTGTATCGAAGCACTATCTTTTTCCTTACCCAAAGTTATACTGAGAAACCTTCTATATGGGACCAAAGATAGAGGATGAGATTCTCATATTTCTCACTTTTTTTACAGATACCAGTATCCTCTTCTTGAGGAAGATTACGAATGAGTGCTCCAATTTAGCTGATATAATCAGCCAATACGAGAGAGCATACGGAAAGAAGATCAACTATGAAAAATTAGAAATGTCAATAAAGACAGGAGGATGCAATGAAGTATATGTTAGGGGTCAGAGAGCTACATATACAAAAGAAGTACCTAGGACTCCCTACATGTGAATATTCTCATTGCTCACACTGGAGGCAACCCAAATTACTCATGGCGGAGCATAGCTGGTGCAATACATGACACAAAGGCTGGGTATGCATGGAAGGTGGGTAATTGTATGAAGATAGATATCTAAAAGAATAGATGGATACCCAGTACAGATGGGTCTGTGAGTTCTTACGATGAGGGGTCGTACGAGGGACCAAGTACAGTAGACCATCACATTGATCATAGGAAAGGGAATGGAATTTAGATTTGGAAAACAAGTTGTTCCTGCCACATGTAGCCAACAAAATCTTCTCCACCCCCTATATCCAAACAACAACAAGGATAAAGTACTGAACACCATATAGGAGGAGATGCTACACAACTAGACTAGCCTATTGACGAATCAAGTCTAAAGCATGAAAACCAGGAAGACAAGAGGAAGAGTACTTAAAATGTCTATAGAACAGGAAATGGCCCCCAAAACTCATTCATTTCATGTAGAGGATGAGAAACAACATCTTACCTACAACTGGAAGAATCTCTTACAAACATATTTCAGAATATGAACGACGCAGATGATGTGGATAGGAAAGTGAATACATACCACATGACCTATTTACCTACCTACATGTGAAGTAGGCTTGGGCCTACAATGAGATTGAGTACATGGACCTTAATCCAGATCTATTATGACCCAAAGCGTTCATGCAGAATCTGATGCAATTGAATGATGAGAGAAAGAAGGGAGACTGGGAAGTTATGTGATGGATCGCATAGACGGTGAGTTGTTTGATGACAAATCGATAAGAATCCCATCCCTAGTGACAAGTTTCATAAATCTCATCGGGGACTACCAACTGTATTATGAGGACAAGAGGGAGGTACAAATGACTAGGAAACGAAGTGACATTAGTCTATGGAAGCCACCATCATAGGAGACTATCAAGCTCAATATGGATGTGTCCTTCAAGCCAAACCAGACTATCCATAGGAGGAGTATGGTGGGGGAACAAGGTATGATTTTTGCAACTCGAAGAAAGACCCTAGGTAAAGGAAGATCTTCCCTATGGGTGGAAGGAAGTTCCATACACAAAGGCATGAAGGAGTCTTTACATATGGGGTTCCCAAAAGTGGTCATAGAGTCAGACTACACACCATTGTTGAAGATGTGAAAGGTAGAACCCTTTACAAAGGATACGAAGGGGCCATCATCAATGAGATCACTGAGCTATTGAGTAGTTTCTATGCTTTCAACATTAATTTTTGATGATAGTAGTTGTCTTTCTATCTTATAAAAAGAGTACATCCCTATCCTATAAATAAGAGGGGAAACAACATGGAAGCACACAAAATGGGCCTATTTTACTTAGGCACATATTACATAAGACTTAAGTAAAAGAAAAATAGAAATAAAGATAATAAAATAGAAGATATATATATATATATATATATACTCCCTCTCAAGATGGAGCATATCAATCATGTCCAGCTTGCAATACAACTCCTCAAAGCTCTTTTCAGAGAGAGACTTTGTAAAATATGTGTAGATTCCTCATGTGTAGGGAGAAAAGGGGTAGTGATTTTTTTAGTTAGCACAATATCTCATAGAAAATGGCGGTCCACCTCAATATGTTTGGTCCTTTCATTAAAGACATGTTTACTAGTAATGAAAGTAGCAACATGATTATTGTAGTACATTGGAATAGCATGAGTGATTAGAAGCCTAAAGTCAGAAAGAATAGATATGATCCATGAGTTCAAGGTGGACTTGGACCGCCACCAAGCTCCATGCTAGACTGTGGGAGAGTATTCTTGATTCAGTTGGGGTTAAGCAAAAAAAGATGTCACAAAATCTTTGTTGGCCAAATGTTTGAGGGATAAAAGATGCCTTGGAGTCCCTCACTGAGTATTTTCATATAAGTAATTGTTTACAACCAACAAAAATCCATCATGCCCTCAAGAAGATTGTACTTCTTGCTTGAGGGTACTTATTGCTACTAAGGGAAAAAGTGGACGTTTCTTTTTCTTTCATTATCACACTTGATTGATAGGCTCATTTATATCTTCATTGTATTCACACTAGGATACTTCAAGGAAAGAGTTTGTCATCCAAGTATGTCAATAAGAGTTTAGAAATCACTGCAAGTTCTAGGGAGAAAGGAAGCGATCTTTAGTGTACGCAACATAAATCTAGTATTTCCAATATCAATATATTTATTCTTTTAGTTGCATATAAGTGAATCAAATATATGAAAATTCAGGTTGTAACAAGTATCATCTTACTACTTATGGATTTTGATTAGGTGCCACACATCATATCTAGAACATTTAGGGAAAGATTCACATCATATTAGGGCTTTCCACTTCATTAGGAGACAAATAAAGTGATTCACAAGTGAAGACATCATGAAATGAAGCAGTTCATGTGTGCTCGATCAATGTGATAAAATTTATGCCGTAGAGGAAACCATATGGTTAAAGATTGTCACCTTATAATAGGGAGAAAGTTGCAAGAACATGATCTAGCTTGTACACAGCAACTACGACTGTACTAGCCATAAAGTATCACTTGTTGATCGTGCTAAAAAGTTTAGCATGAGAGAAGACCGTTGGCTTATCCACCATCACTTAAACATGCCTAACTAGTTCAATAATTTGTGAGTACAAACATGTCAACTCATGTACTCTGTGTTTGGGTGTAGAAGTTTGTCACATGTTGAAATTGGTTCTACATGCGCCCATTGCTTAAATAAACATTCTTCTAGACAAACCCACAAATAAAACATAAACTAAAAGAAAAGAAGGCTTGATGGGGCATGTTAATGCTGGTTTTGTTTTCTTCTTGTACAATACTAATGAAATACCACATAATTAAATTTCAAAAATATGGGCACTTGTGCATATGTTGGGAAGTAATGCACTATTCATTTACAATAACAACCAAAGATTTATGACAATTGTTAGTTGATAACTTAATGATTAGGGTATTTGGGATGCTTCAAACTTGATTTTAGGACTTTTTGATGTGAAACAACAAGATGGATTTTAGTTAGATAAGAGAACTACCTAATACTTCTATAAAACATTAATAGACACTCACAATGACCCAACTAAAATCCAACTACCCCACTCATTTGACATGTATACCACCATTGCTCCCCAACCCTTGCTTACTGGGTGATATCTTTAGGTAGACACCTATCCAATGACATACCTATGTTTGGGCCTCTTAAGGCCTTGACCTCACCCAAACATTTGTCAAAATTCTTGTTTTCAAGTTGCAATTTTCTATTCTGGACATTATCAATAAAAAATGCACTTAAAAGGACTCGTGGCTCGCATGATCACCGAACTGCCACACCGCATAAATCAAATAATAAGAAACTCAGTTACCCACCACGCAAATAACTATGCTATATATATTGACACATATAACGAAATTCAGATATATATATATAGAAAAATATCATGAATATGTGCATGACTTGGACCATGGCATTCAAGTTAGATGGAATGTGGTGTTTTAAATGAAATACAAACGAGTAAAGTAAAGTTGTACCTTTAACCCCATTGGAAATTTCTACTACCATGTTGGTTTTCATTCAAATTTGACATCTTGAAATTGAGAGAGATCAAGAATTAACCCTATTTCTTGGATTCATGGATAAAATTTGATTTAGTGCTATGTGTCCCACTTCCCTTCATTAGAAGTCACAAATGTGGCCTTGATATCTGTGGGCTCTGATCTCCAAACCATGACATAAACACGATTAAAACTTAGCGGAAGCGAATCGGTAATCAGCGGAAGACAAAAATCACGGGAAATTAAAACTTTTTGTGACAAGAGCTTGAATCCATAAAAGCTTCTTTCATAAAGTGAGGTAAACTGTTTACATCTCAGGATAATTACTTCTTGAGTAATTATATACATCAAGATACAAAATCTCAAGATCACTATATAAAAGACTCCAAGACCTGAGAGTACAGAGGACACATATGACTGACTCTAACTACACCATATGGCAGGACAATCTCCACCTGAGATTACTGCTGCCCCTGATGCTGCTGCTGAGACTGATCACCTGTAGGCTGGTTCCTTCGTCTCCGACGTCCACCTAAAAAGTTGAAGCCTACGGGGTGAGACAATTATACATAATTGTCCCAGCGAGAGTTATAACTCTTCTCCAGAAGCTTTATTATAACATCAAAGAATATCTTAAACAGTAAAGCCTTCAAAGCATTCTGTAACAGTTGCAGGTATAACAAGATCTCTATAATTTAGGAGATGTGGAGAATATAAACATTATTGTAAGGTAACATCAATCAACTAACTTGGAGTCATCTCTAACAAGTTATACTACATGGTTGATTATGTTTTACAAACAACATTATGCCCTGTGGAGATGAGGCTTACCACTCATACTCCAACTGATCGCTGAGAAGCCGCATCAGTATCATACATAGGTCATTAAGAGAGCCAGATTCTCATGACCTTCACCTTCCTCAGTCAGTAAGAGGATCACTTGTAGGACATCTTGTGTCTCTACTACTATAGCTCACCAGGGTAAACTGGTCCTTCGCTATTCTAGAGTCACAGTGGCATTCTGTACTCTCTTCGTCATCAGGAGGTTTCATGTTTACCTACCACTGATACGGATATCTGTGCTTTCTTCGTCATCAGGAGGTTTCATGTTTACCTACCACTGATACGATATGAAAATATAGTGAAGGATGGATGGATTACACATCTACATCACTTTCCTACACTAGGATGTAAGGTTCTACACATCCATGTACCCCACATACTCAAAAGTATGTGCTCCAGGAGTTCCCTGAGGAAAACCTGTTTCACCATCACTTAATCTCTGACAATGATGGATCTATGATCAGGGCTCTACATTATGCTTGATTAGTTAGGTACATTCAGTATTCTTTAACAGCATACATTGTTCTTCAAACAATAACAGTAGCATAGCAGCTATAAAAGAAGAATACTAAATGTAACATCATTTCTCATTCTCCTCATCACAAGTCATCTCTAAGGCATGATCTTGATGATATTCATGGCTCTCATAGCCCATTATCAGCATAGGATGCCACTGGCAAGGCATCAGATTACTTTACTTATTCATAAGGCTAACAACATGCCTTTAATGAATATAACATCAACATCCATACCTGGATATGATTACCTTCATATCAGAACCTGCATGTTTAATACATCTGATAAAGGTAATACAACAATAAGGAATGTACTTCCTACTCTTGTCATAAGAGTTAAATCTCTAATTCACATCAAATAGAGTTTAATACTCAAAAGCATGCCATTTCCCTTGAATTAGGGTTTACTATTCACATTACATGTCCTTACCCTTGAATTAGGGTTTACTATTCACATTAAGGTGAATTGAACTCATAACATCATCATGTATGAGTAACATCTTCATTGATGATCTTAGATTAGTTAAAAGTTCATCATTTATCATAATTAGGGTTTCTATGATCTCACACAGGTGGATCATACCCTAATTATGCTCATTTCTGAGTATTGGGGATGCTTCAATTGAGTTTCCACTTAAAAAGGGTACTTTCTCTCTCTAGAAGTACTTTCTCTCTCTAGAAGTACTTTCTCTCTCATCATAAGGTTAGGTGATGTCAACATCACCCTAGATCAGTTCAGATTAATTCATCATAGGCTAACATGGCTAAAACATCATCATCATATGATTAGGGTTCGATCTGATCAAGGTATTACTCAATTTACCCTTTAGGGGTATTTTGGTAATTCACCACATTGATCATCATTATGGTCAAAACCTTAGTCCATTGACCCCTTAATATCCTATTGTCATTAGGGTTGAGTTAGGGCAACATTGGACCATTTATATCATCAATTGATTGAATGAAGTCAACCTTGAATCACATTGATTGATTTCAATTATCAACCTTCAATCGAATTGAGATCGTTTGAAAGTGTTGACCGTTTGCCCACTTTGACTTTCCAAGACCGTGAGCCCTCTTCTATCTTCAAGACCGCCAGCCTCCTTAGGCTTCAAGACCGCGAGGCCCTTCAAGTGGTTCAAGACCGCGAAGCCCTTCAAGTGGTTCAAGACCGTGAAGCCCTTCAAGTGGTTCAAGACCGCGAAGATCGAATTGAAGTTGAGACCGCGAAGAGATGTTGACCATTTGCCCACTTTGACCTCAGGACCGCGAGGCCCCTCGCGGTCTTAAGACCGTGAGCCCCCTCACGGTCTTGAGACTGTGAGCCCTCTCACGACCTTGAGACCGCGAGCCTCCTCACGACCTTGAGACCGCGAGCCCCACATGGTCTCAACCGCTTGGACCATCAACAAGATTCAAAGATACAACCAATAATGTCAACTCATGTTGAAGCCCTCAAAAGGTCAGAGCCATGTTGACCACTTATGGATTGGGTTAACTTAGATTATGCTTGACCACTTGGTCATTCAATTGACCCTTAATGGTTGACCAATTAGGGTTGAAGTCGATTCAATTAGGGTCTATCAATGTTCACCCATCAACACTCAACAATGTGACTCAACACAAGGTTGAACCTTTCAATTGAGCTCCAATTGGGCCCAAACTTGGCCCAAACGGTCTTGAGGTCATGTGGGTGGACCCCACATGGTCTTGAGACTGTTTTCCCAAGATTTCATCAAAGTCCAAGGTGATTTGATAGGGGTTGAACCATGATTGATCCACAAACAGAATTTTGGTTAAATTGACAACTTATTTGCAATTAGGTCTTCAATTGGTCAAATTACTTAACCCCAGACCTCCAAACGGTCTTGGTTGATTGCCCTCGCGGTCTTGAGACCGTTTGGATGACCCCCAAACGGTCTTGAGACCGTTTAGGTCAATCAACCCTAAAAACCCTAATTAGGTCACCATAATTTCGGTACTGATTTCATCTAGGGTTAGCCCTAGTATTCACCCTTCAACTCTTAGCCCGTTTGGAATTAGACCATCAAACTTGGTGAGTTGTTAATTAACATTATTTTGAACAGTAATCTCATACGTTCAACGCTTAGTCAAAGACCTTACACGGTCTTGAGACCGTTTGCCCAAAAAGGCAATTTCAGACCGTTTGAAAATCAGAAATAAATTCAAATAAAGTTGTTACTTAAAAAGGTCATATCTCCCGATTCCCTTGGAGTTAGCCTCCCAAATTTGAGGGTAATTAGCCTATATAGTTAGGAACAGATTTCTTATACGGTCCATGCTCGGTCAACGGGGCCAAACGGTCTTGGAGACCGTTTGCCCTGTCGCGGTCTCGAGACCGTTTGCTCACCTCGCGGTCTTGAGACCGAGAGAGCAAACTGGTGGGACCGTTTAAGGAAGTGAAAAACGGTGGGTTTTTCTTGGAAATCACGCATTCATCTCCTAGCTCAAGAACAGTACGAATATCCCATGGATTTGCTTGCAAAATAGCAGGGAAAAGTAGGGAAACACTAAGAGCTATCATCAAAACGCATATAAAGATGCACATAGTAAAGCATGGGTTTAGAGTTATAAAACCCGCCTAAAGCTTGCTTCTTGAGCTCCAAGCTTTCAAGATCCAAGCTCTAATGGCGTCCTTGAGTTCCCATAGGTTGGCCAAGGTGAAAACTCCAAGGAAGGGTGAAAAGAGACGGCTAGAAAGGTAGGGTTTCAAGAGTTAGCCATGAAGATGACCTTGAATTCGAGTTCTAACCATGGAATTAGGCAAGAAGAGGGGTTTAAACCTACCTTGCACCCCTTGGTCATCCTCCTTAGCTCCAAGGCAGTCCTTGGTCGTCTTTGGTGAAATGAAACAGTAAGGAAACGAAGGGTAAGTTCCCTTGCAACTAAAGGAAGGAGAGCTTATATACATGGGGTAGGATTTTCAACATTAGTTCATAAGTTGTCCATAATTCCAACTAGGTCCCTTCCTCTTTATTCTAAGGACAACCTTCTCTTAAGGTATTAGGAAAAGAAGGTAAAGGAGAGCAAGCTAAGAATGAGGTACATACATAAAGAGATATTACACATATACCCTGATTATTCAATCACAAGGCATATCTCATAACTTGATAATTCAATTGAGGTGACTTCCTCATCATTTCTTATCTTAATGATGGCAAGAGTCTAAAAAGATACATTATATGACATATTTCACAATTTGTATCCCTTAATTTGGGTAAATTGCATTTTACCCCAAACTAGGGTTTCAAGCACCGGGATTGCTTCCACAGCTGCACCTTGGTGCCCTAGCTTGGGAAATCCCTCAAACTTTACCAAAAAGATTCTCATGATGTCTCAACATCAGAGGAACATCTCAACATGTGCAAATTGCAAGCTAACCCTTTTAACTGGGTAACTTGCACATAGGTCCCTGTATATCAAAACAATGCTACAACTTTAAATAAAAAGGAGCAAATACTGAAATATACGTTTATGAGAAACTTAATTACATGCTCAGAGTTAATCACAAAGATTTAATTACATATTTAGGCAAAACACCTAGGGTTGACTCATAACCCAGGTCAGGGATGTTACAAATTATCCACCCCTTACAAGGATTTCGTCCCCGAAATCGATAAAGCATACTACGAGAAAAGGGCAGGATACTTCCTTCTCATCTCATACTCTAACTCCCAAGTGGCTTCTTCAATACCACGATGGTTCCAGAGGACTTTCACAAGACTTATATCTTTCTTCTTTAACTTTTTAATTCGTTTATCAAGGATTGACACTGGTCCCTCCTCATAGGATATGTCATCATTCAATTCTACCTCCATAGGTTGTAGAACTGACTCGGTGTCTGGGTGACATTTCTTCAACATAGAAATGTGAAACACAGGATGTAACCTCTGTAATTCTGGGGGAAGCTCTAGTTTATATGCTACCTTTCCAATCCGTTCAATGATTGGATAAGGCCCCATATATCTAGGAGCTAACTTCCCTTTCCTTCCAAAATGAAGGACCCTTTTCCAAGGTGAGACCTTAAGATACACTCTGTCTCCAACCTGGAACTCTAAGGGTCTACGACGTTTGTCAGCATAAGATTTCTGCCTATCCTGAGCAGTCTTTATCTTATGTTGTATAACTTTAATCTTTTCCGTGGTTTGCTGCACCAGGTCAGGACCTAACAACTGGTGCTCACCAGTCTCAAACCAACACAAGGGTGATCTATAACGTCTACCATATAAGGCTTCATAAGGTGCCATATCAATACTATGCTGATAGATATTGTTATAGGCAAACTCTATCAAGCTTAGGTGTAGATCCCAACTTCCGCTGAACTGGAGAACACATGCTCGCAACAGGTCTTCTAAGGTTTGTATGGTCCTTTCCGACTGTCCATCGGTCTATGGATGAAAGGCCGTACTAAACCTCAGCTTAGTACCTAAGGCTTTGTGCAACTGTTCCCAAAAACGACTGGTAAACTGAGGACCTCTGTCAGAAACTATTGTGACAGGAACTCCGTGTAAACGCACTATCTCTTGAACATACAACTCTGATAACCTTTCAGCAGAATAGGTTGTTTTGACAGGTAAGAAATGTGCTGTCTTAGTCAACCTATCAACAATTACCCAAATGGAATCATGTCCTTTGTTTGTCCTGGGTAGGCCAACAACAAAGTCCATGGTCACATGGTCCCACTTCCACTGTGATATGGGTAAAGGTCGCATTGTTCCTGCAGGCTTCTGGTGTTCAGCTTTAACTTGCTGACACACAGGGCACCTCAGAACAAACTCTGCAACGTCCTTCTTCATCCCAGGCCACCAATACAGATCTTTCAAATTCCGATACATCTTGGTGCTCCCTGGATGCATAGCATACATGGAAGAATGGGCTTCTTCCAGGACTAACTTTCTCAAGTTGTCCACATCTGGCACTATCATTCTTCCATTATAACAACCTACTTGATCTTCTGAGTCATGAAAACCATCTTGCTTCTCATTTCCATACTCAGATCTTATATGTTGAACTGCAGCATCACCTAGCTGTGCCTCTTTAATCTGCTCCCTTAGGGTAGGTTTAATATGCATCTCAGCCAACAAACCGGCTAGCAATGACACCTTCAACTGTACATTGTCTTGCCTTAAAGAGATAAGCATATCTCTTCTAGAGCATACTAAAGAGTTTAGTTGTGCTCTATACATGGTTGATGTTGCTGATTTCCTACTCAAGGCATCTGCAACAACATTGGCCTTACCTGGATGGTAATCAATTGTACAGTCGTAGTCCTTGATTAACTCCATCCAGCGACGTTGCCTCGTGTTGAACTCATGCTGAGAGAAGATATACTTAAGGTTTTTGTGGTCTGTGAAAATCTGGAATGTTTCTCCGTAGAGATAGTGCCTCCAGATCTTCAAAGCATGAACCACAGCAGCTAACTCCAGATCGTGTGTTGGATAATTCTCCTCGTGTTTCTTAAGCTGTCGGGAAGCAAAAGAAATCACTTGTTTATCCTGCATCAACACACATCCTAGTCCGTTCTTGGAAGCATCACAGAAAACTACATATCCTTTTCCTTGTTCAGGTAGCACTAGCACAGGTGCACTTGTCAACCTCTCCTTCAGCAACTGGAAAGATTGTTGACACTTATCACTCCAAGAAAAAGGAACATCTTTCCGGGTTAACTTGGTCAAAGGTAAAGCTATAGAACTAAAGTTCTTAATGAACCTTTGATAATAGCCAGCTAACCCCAAGAAACTTCGAATCTCCGTCGGTGTCTTCGGTTGTTCCCATTGTAGAACATATTCTACCTTTGTAGGGTCAACACAAATACATGTCCAAGAAAAGATACCTCCGGCAGCCAGAACTCACATTTGCTAAACTTAGCGTACAGCTTATGTTCTCTTAGCAAGGTCAAAGCTTGGCGAAGATGCTGCTCATGCTGCTGAGCATCCTTACTATAAATCAGAATGTCATCTATGAAGACGACAACACACTGATCGAGGAAAGGTTGAAAAACTTTATTCATGAGTTCCATAAATGCAGCTGGTGCATTGGTTAGTCCAAACGACATAAGCGTGAACTCATAGTGACCATATCTTGTCCTAAAGGCAGACTTGGATATGTCAATATCCTTAATACGGAGTTGGTGATATCCAGACCTCAAGTCTATCTTTGAAAAGACTGTTGCACCACGCAACTGGTCAAAGAGATCATCAATCCTCGGCAGAGGATACTTATTCTTTATTGTTACTTTATTGAGTTGTCTGTAATCAATGCACAACCGCATTGACCCATCTTTCTTTTTAACAAACAAGACCGGAGCACCCCAAGGTGAAGTACTCGGTCGGATAAAACCTCTCTCAAGTAGCTCTTGAAGCTGTTTCTTGAGTTCTGCCATCTCGGCAGGCGCCATCCTATACGGAGTTTGAGCTATGGGTTTCGTATCTGGGATCAGATTAATTTCAAAATCAATCTCCCGAGGTGGTGGTATACCAGGAAGTTCTTCAGGAAACACATCTTCGAATTCCCTGACTATAGGAACTTCGGCAGGATTGGAACTTTCCTTGGTAACATCTACCACATGGGCTAAGAATGCATAACATCCTTGCCTCAACAGCTTATCAACAACCATAGCTGACACAAGACAGGTGGGAAGAATCTTTCTTTCACCTTGAAAGATCCATGTGTTGCTTTCATCAGCAAACACAGCCAACTTGGACTCACAATCCAAGACAACTCTATACCTCTCTAAGGTATCCATCCCAAGGATTATATCAAATCCCTGCATATCAAGTGGTATAAGATCCACTTGAATGCGATGGTCAGAAAAGAAAAGGATGCAGGGAGAACATACCTCTTGCAAAATGGCAGACCCACTCAACAGAGTTTCTAACAACAAACTATCTGCTCTATGACTAACAGTCACATTGCAGTTACGAATCACTTCACGAGTGATGAAAGAGTGTGTAGCACCCAGATCAATCAGAACGGATACAACACAGGATATAGACCTATCAGAATATAAAAATTTCATCTGACCTGCCACTACCCGTGGATCGACCACTGCCTCAGGTGGGTTCATAGCATAGAACCTCGCAGTCACCAGGTGTTGAGGTGGTGCTGATGATCCAGCTTGAGATGCTTGTCCACGTCCTCGAGCTGCTCCTTGATGTTGTCTATTCTGAGATCCCTGTTGATTCTGTCTCGGGGTTTGTTGTGTCACACTGACAGGCCTAGAACGGCAATCCTTCATCAAGTGTCCCACCTTACCACAGTTGTAGCAACTCCTCTCCTGTTGTTGTGGTCTGGGTGGTCCAGTGACTGACTCAGATGAAGAACTGTGCGTTCCTTGAAGCGGTTGACTCCGTCCTCTACCTCTGCTTGGTGTCCATTCAGTTTGGAAACTCGATCTGGGTGGTGGGGGGTTAGGTGCAGAGAATCTAGGTTTCTTGGAATCCCTAGATGAAGAACCCTGGAACTGTGGATATCTTTTATGGGTTTGTCTTTTCTCAACCACAAATCTCTCTATCCTTCGGACTGACTCAACGAAGGTAGAGAATCTCTCTCTGTTTTCTAAGGCAGACACAGGGATTGACATATCAGAATTCAAACCCTTTTCGAATCTTCTGATTCTTTCCTCATCCGTAGCAGCCATGTGCGGACAGAACCGCAACAACTCCATGAACTTAGCTTCATACTCACTAATGTTCATCATACCCTGCCTTAGTTTCTCAAACTGAGAGATCTTCTCATCTAGGAAGGTCTTTGGAAAATATCTATTGATAAATTCCCGACGAAACTCTTCCCATGAGAACTCTACTCCAGGTCTCTTCTGCTCTTCCATGTTCCACCAGTGACCAGCACTGCCTTTGAGAAGATAGACAGCATGTCTAACCTTCTCAGCTTCCGGAATCATAAGAATCCTGAAAGCCTTCTCCAACTCTGTCAACCATAAGTCAGCATCTGCAGGGTCGGCAGTTCCGAAGTACTCGGTAGCTCCGACACGACGAAGTCATTCGAATGTCTTACCAATACCTTGTGCTTCAGACTGGACAGGTGCCTTGGGTGTAGGAATGGGCATCCTATCGGTTATATGTGTCATGGCAGTCATGAACTGCCCAAACATCGTCTGTACAGCTGGATCACTCATGTCAGCTGGGTCGAACTGGGGTGGCTCTCTTGGCGACTCAGGTGCAGGTTGTTCTATTCTCGGAACTCTTGCACCGCCTCGAGGTGCACTAGCACTACTCTCTGCCACGTGCTCATCATGATGTTCTGACATTCTTATGTATCTTCTTCTCCTGAGGAGCAAAAGATTCTATTAGATGAGGAAGGAGTACTAAAGGTAGACTCGACATCCCAAGTCCTATGCCTCTATAGACTCAACTGAACCTAGAGCTCTGATACCACTAGTTGTGGGCTCTGATCTCCAAACCATGACATAAACACGATTAAAACTTAGCGGAAGCGAATCGGTAATCAGCGGAAGACAAAAATCACGGGAAATTAAAACTTTTCGTGACAAGAGCTTGAATCCATAAAAGCTTCTTTCATAAAGTGAGGTAAACTGTTTACATCTCAGGATAATTACTTCTTGAGTAATTATATACATGAAGATACAAAATCTCAAGATCACTATACAAAAGACTCCAAGACCTGAGAGTACAGAGGACACATAGGACTGACTCTAACTACACCATATGGCAGGACAATCTCCACCTGAGATTACTGCTGCCCCTGATGCTGCTGCTGAGACTGATCACCTGTAGGCTGGTTCCTTCGTCTCCGACATCCACCTAAAAAGTTGAAGCCTACGGGGTGAGACAATTATACATAATTGTCCCAGCGAGAGTTATAACTCTTCGCCAGAAGCTTTATTATAACATCAAAGAATATCTTAAACAGTAAAGCCTTCAAAGCATTCTGTAATAGTTGCAGGTATAACAAGATCTCTATAATTTAGGAGATGTGGAGAATATAAACATTATTGTAAGGTAACATAAATCAACTAACTTGGAGTCATCTCTAACAAGTTATACTACATGGTTGATTATGTTTTACAAACAACATTATGCCCTGTCGAGATGAGGCTTACCACTCATACTCCAACTGATCGCTGAGAAGCCGCATCAGTATCATACATAGGTCATTAAGAGAGCCGGATTCTCATGACCTTCACCTTCCTCAGTCAGTAAGAGGATCACTTGTAGGACATCTCGTGTCTCTACTACTATAGCTCACCAGGGTAAACTGGTCCTTCGCTATTCTAGAGTCACAGTGGCGTTCTGTACTCTCTTCATCATCAGGAGGTTTCATGTTTACCTACCACTGATACGGATATCTGTGCTTTCTTCATCATCAGGAGGTTTCAGGTTTACCTACCACTGATACGATATGAAAATATAGTGAAGGATGGATGGATTACACATCTACATCACTTTCCTACACTAGGATGTAAGGTTCTACACATCCATGTACCCCACATACTCAAAAGTATGTGCTCCAGGAGTTCCATGAGGAAAACCTGTTTCACCATCACTTAATCTCTGACAATGATGGATCTATGATCAGAGCTCTACATTATGCTTGATTAGTTAGGTACATTCAGTATTCTTTAACAGCATACATTGTTCTTCAAACAATAACAGTAGCATAGCAGCTATAAAAGAAGAATACTAAATGTAACATCATTTATCATTCTCCTCATCACAAGTCATCTCTAAGGCATGATCTTGATGGTATTCATGGCTCTCATAGCCCATTATCAGCATAGGATGCCACTGGCAAGGCATCAGATTACTTTACTTATTCATAAGGCTAACAACATGCCTTTAATGAATATAACATCAACATCCATACCTGGATATGATTACCTTCATATCAGAACCTGCATGTTTAATACATCTGATAAAGGTAATACAACAATAAGGAATGTACTTCCTACTCTTGTCATAAGAGTTAAATCTCTAATTCATATCAAATAGAGTTTAATACTCAAAAGCATGCCATTTCCCTTGAATTAGGGTTTACTATTCACATTACATGTCCTTACCCTTGAATTAGGGTTTACTATTCACATTAAGGTGAATTGAACTCATAACATCATCATGTATGAGTAACATCTTCATTGATGATCTTAGATTAGTTAAAAGTTCATCATTTATCATAATTAGGGTTTCTATGATCTCACACAGGTGGATCATACCCTAATTATGCTCATTTCTGTGTATTGGGGATGCTTCAATTGAGTTTCCACTTAAAAAGGGTACTTTCTCTCTCTAGAAGTACTTTCTCTCTCTAGAAGTAATTTCTCTCTCATCATAAGGTTAGGTGATGTGAACATCACCCTAGATCAGGTCGGATTAAGTCATCATAGGCTAACATGGCTAAAACATCATCATCATATGATTAGGGTTCAATCTGATCAAGGTATTACTCAATTTACCCTTTAGGGGTATTTTGGTAATTCACCACATTGATCATCATTATGGTCAAAACCTTAGTCCATTGACCCCTTAAGATCCTATTGTCATTAGGGTTGAATTAGGGCAACATTGGACCATTTATATCATCAATTGATTGAATGAAGTCAACCTTGAATCACATTGATTGATTTCAATTATCAACCTTCAATCGAATTGAGATCGTTTGAAAGTGTTGACCGTTTGCCCACTTTGACTTTCCAAGACCGTGGACCCTCTTCTATATTCAAGACCGCGAGCCTCCTTAGGCTTCAAGACCGCGAGGCCCTTCAAGTGGTTCAAGACCGCGAAGCCCTTCAAGTGGTTCAAGACCGCGAAGCCCTTCAAGTGGTTCAAGACCGCGAAGATCGAATTGAAGTTGAGACCGCGAAGAGATGTTGACCGTTTGCCCACTTTGACCTCAGGACCGCGAGGCCCCTCACGGTCTTAAGACCGTGAGCCCCCTCACGGTCTTGAGACCGTGAGCCCTCTCACGACCTTGAGACCACGAGCCTCCTCACGACCTTGAGACCGCGAGCCCCACATGGTCTCAACCGCTTGGACCATCAACAAGATTCAAAGATACAACCAATAATGTCAACTCATGTTGAAGACCTCAAAAGGTCAGAGCCATGTTGACCACTTATGGATTGGGTTAACTTAGATTATGCTTGACCACTTGGTCATTCAATTGACCCTTAATGGTTGACCAATTAGGGTTGAAGTCGATTCAATTAGGGTCTATCAATGTTCACCCATCAACACTCAACAATGTGACTCAAAACAAGGTTGAACCTTTCAATTGAGCTCCAATTGGGCCCAAACTTGGCCCAAACGGTCTTGAGGTCATGTGGGTGGACCCCACATGGTCTTGAGACCGTTTGCCCAAGATTTCATCAAATTCCAAGGTGATTTGATAGGGGTTGAACCATGATTGATCCAAAAACAGAATTTTGGTTAAATTGACAACTTATTTGCAATTAGGTCTTCAATTGGTCAAATTACTTAACCCCAGACCTCCAAACGGTCTTGGTTGATTGCCCTCGTGGTCTTGAGACCGTTTGGATGACCCCCAAACGGTCTTGAGACCGTTTAGGTCAATCAACCCTAAAAACCCTAATTAGGTCACCATAATTTCGGTACTGATTTCATCTAGGGTTAGCCCTAGTATTCACCCTTCAACTCTTAGCCCGTTTGGAATTAGACCATAAAACTTGGTGAGTTGTTAATTAATATTATTTGTAACAGTAATCTCATACGTTCAATGCTTAGTCAACGACCTTACATGGTCTTGAGACCGTTTGCCCAAAAAGGCAATTTCAGACCGTTTGAAAATCAGAAATAAATTCAAATAAAGTTGTTACTTAAAAAGGTTATATCTCCCGATTCCCTTGGTGTTAGCCTCCCAAATTTTGAGGGTAATTATCCTATATAAGTAGGAACAGATTTCTTATACGGTCCATGCTCGGTCAACGGGGCCAAACGGTCTTGGAGACCGTTTGCTCTGTCGCGGTCTCGAGACCGTTTGCTCACCTCGCGGTCTTGAGACCGAGAGAGCAAACTGGTGGGACCGTTTAAGGAAGTGAAAAGCGGTGGGTTTTTCTTGGAAATCACTCCTTCATATCCTAGCTCAAGAATAGTATGAATATCCCATGGATTTGCTTGCAAAATAGCAGGGAAAAGTAGGGAAACACTAAGAGCTATCATCAAAACGCATATAAAGATGCACATAGTAAAACATGGGTTTAGAGTTATAAAACCCGCCTAAAGCTAGCTTCTTGAGCTCCAAGATTTCAAGCTCCAAGATCTAATGGCGTCCTTGAGTTCCCACAGGTTGGCCAAGGTGAAAACTCCAAGGAAGGGTGAAAAGAGACGGCTAGAAAGGTAGGGTTTCAAGAGTTAGCCATGAAGATGACCTTGAATTCGAGTTCTAACCATAGAATTAGGCAAGAAGAGGGGTTTAAACCTACCTTGCACCCCTTGGTCGTCCTCCTTAGCTCCAAGGCAGTCCTTGGTCGTCTTTGGTGAAATGAAACAGTAAGGAAACGAAGGGTAAGTTCCCTTGCAACTAAAGGAAGGAGAGCTTATATACATGGGGTAGGATTTTCAACATTAGTTCATAAGTTGTCCATAATTCCAACTAGGTCCCTCCTTCTTTACTTGATCGTCCCTTCCTCTTTATTCTAAGGACAACCTTCTATTAAGGTATTAGGAAAAGAAGGTAAAGGAGAGCAAGCTAAGAATGAGGTACATACATAAAGAGATATTACACATATACCCTGATTATTCAATCACAAGGCATATCTCATAACTTGATAATTCAATTGAGGTGACTTCCTCATCATTTCTTATTTTAATGATGGCAAGAGTCTAAAAAGATACATTAGATGACATATTTCACAATTTGTATCCCTTAATTTGGGTAAATCGCATTTTACCCCAAACTAGGGTTTCAAGCACCGGGATTGCTTCCACAGCTGCACCTTGGTGCCCTAGCTTGGGAAATCCCTCAAACTTTACCAAAAAGATTCTCATGATGTCTCAACATCATAGGAACATCTCAACATGTGCAAATTGCAAGCTAACCCTTTTAACTGGGTAAATTGCACATAGGTCCATGTATATCAAAACAATGCTACAACTTTAAATAAAAAGGAGCAAATACTGAAATATATGTTTCTGAGAAACTTAATTACATGCTCAGAGTTAATAACAAAGATTTAATTACATATTTAGGAAAAACACCTAGGGTTGACTCATAACCCAGGTCAGGGATGTTACAATATCAAGTCGTTTGGTCATTCCATTTCAAGAAATCACAGAAAAATTACCACTATCTGGTGACCTGTGATGATTACATGGACATGTATATGAAAAAATGCAAATGACTTGCCTTTGTCACAACCGGTCATAGCAAATACATAGAATAAACAATTAGGATTTAGATGTTTCTATATTTACCTTTCAGAAACAAAATAATACATTTGGACATTTTATGTAATTTTACTCGAGTTAGAACCCATAATATCACTTTTTGGCTTGCGTTTAGTTTACAGAGGGTGTTTTCATCTTAAAAAATTATAGACAACTTACACAACCTACCCGCCCAGCCACCCACATCTCTCGGGAGTGGGTGATACTGTACACTTGTCTGATGTACAATAATTTGGAAGGAAATAGAGAAAAAGGGAGAAAAAAGAAAGAAAATTATTTTGTTCATAACTTTCAAATGTAATGAATTTTTTGATAAAATAAAAAGCATTAGAATCCTTATATAAAATATTTTCGAACAAGAATGATGTTGACATATTATAGAGAGAAAAAATACGAGAGTAATATAAAAATGAGGGTAGTATAAAATTATTTTTCTCATAATTTCTAGTTTGTAAAAAATTGCCGAAATAGAAATAATTAATTTTTTTATAAAAAAATATTTTTATAAGACTAATGTTGACATACTTTTGAGAAAAAATAATATTAGAGAAACATAATACATGTGTTTTGGGGACCAATATCCATATTTTGAGGGTACATAGTCATATTTTAGGGTTCAATACATCAACAAGTTACATTGAAACCGTACCTCCAAAATGGGAGTAATGTATCCCAAAATACAGGTACCATATAAAATAATATGTATTGTACCACCGAAATACGAGTATTGTACCCCAAAAAATAAGAGTGATGTAGTCCAAATGTGAGTAATGTACCCAAAAATATATGTATTGTACTCTAAACATGGGTGTTGTACCCCAAACACCTGTATTGTACTAAAAAACACAAAATATGTACCCCAAAATAAGTTTATTTGCCGCAGATGTCTATATCCCACGGAACTCTTCTAACAAATTCCATAGTATATTTAGTGATATTTATGTTTAGGGCATCATAGACTTTATATAAATATAGAAAAATTACTTATTTGTGTACCAAACAACAAACATCTTACCACCATATTTATTTATCATTGTTTCAAACAATGGTTATCTAATAAGAAGTTAACATTGTTGGTATTATGCCCATAGAAATATCTCGAGCGATTGCATGAAATCAGATATTAATTAATAAATTAATATGATTAATTGTTTAATTAATTAATTCCATAACATTCTAATTAATTCCACGAGCGTTTTAATTAACACAACCTTTCTGTTTTCTGAAGGGTTTAGGAAACCCTGCTTCCTTTCGTCTCCTATTTAAAGGGGTTTGATGACCGATGTCTTTACGACATTGAGAGATGCTTTTTAGTTTATGCTCACGTACGTAAATCCTAGATGTCACCGTTCTCAGGAGAGAAAGGAAAGTACCGCGACGCTAGCACGTCGTCGCAGAGAGGCTACTCCTTCCAGCCAGCTTAGGAAGCGTGATGTGGAGTTCCAATCCATCCGTGTGGATGAAGTAGAGACGTAGACGATGAGACGCCTGCATTTAGAGGACGTCAATGACCGTCCACACGCGCTACGAGCGGTGTACATCACAGCACGAAAGGAGCGCCGTCGGCTCTTCCCGTGACACGCTCAGTGAACGGGAGAGAAGTATCGTCCGTGTATGCTAGGAGTGTTGCACACCATCGTGCATCGGGACATCGCCGGACTTACTCCGCGATAAGGGTTATCTCACGAACACTCTTTCTGAATACGCTATTGTCGACGACATCATGTTTTGGGTTGTGTGGAAATTTAATTTTGTTGCTTCCGTCACACATATTTTCTCCACAAAACCCAACAAACATACCATTGGTTAACTTATCTATGACAACTAAACTTGTCAGAACAATATACCAAACACAACCCTAGTCAGATTGCCTACCAGAGCACAAGTAAGATATCAAACTCTAAGAAAGGTGTCATCATGGATGCAAACTCCTAAAAGTAGTGCCCAAGGTATTAGTATCTTTTTAGTTTATAAATTTACTTATTGATGCAGCCGTCTACCATGCATGAAACATCGTAATGATGCCATAGACTTGTCCATATAGAAGCGACACTCAATTTGAAGGTGTTTATTGTAATCATGTTTTCTCTTTGATGTATTTTGAGAATGTATTGATGTCATATTAAAAAGTATAAAATGACATAGGCTATTATGTAGCGAAAATATTAACTTTATTTATTAATTAGGTAGGGCTCAACAAGATGTTGATAGGTTGACATGTCATCTTTACAACTATATATTCTTAGTCCGTTGTGTTCGTTTTGTAGAGACTTATAAAAAGAAGTTGGTCGGAATGCCCCAACACAAATAATTTCATTTAACCCATCAACTATCGAAGTTGGTAACCCACTTGTTGTCATGATTGCTTAGATGAAAAAAGTTATTTCTAAAGTATCGTATATGCAATCATATGTGGCCATTTTGAAATGATAGTTTAGTTATATGATGTACTCAACGAAGTTTTTGATATTCTTCACATAGTATGTAATTCATATACATCTTTTAATCATAAAAATAACTGTTCTATTTTTTGTCTTTAAGTATATTGGCACTTAGTGCCTGTTTGATAGGGTGTAATATAAACTTAATGCATCCCAATGTAATGCTTTAGGCTTGATAGTTTGTATGGTATGACAAGGTAGGATGTATTTTGTTGATTTGGATGTCCTAGCAACTATTTAATTTGCTCCAAATAATAGATATTTGTACCATGTCCAAAATCCAGGTAGTCCGGGGTACTTCCTACATTGTGGTAACCCCTGTCGGCTCTTGCCTTCTCCAATTACAGCACGTGACAGTTGAATTGATGAGCGCAGCGTTTGTGCCATGGCACCAAACTTCAATTTTTTTTGTCATATTATCCGGCACATATACAGATGGATACACTTCGTATTTATTCTGCCAAATGCAACGTAAAAGAATAATACCAAACGGGTTAGCGTAAAATTAGTGAATCAGAACCACTATCAACCAAACAAAACGATGGGATATTAGATCTATTCATTTCAACATGTATCAAGCGAAACCCAGCACTCTTCTTCCCCTCTCTACAGTCTAATTTTTTTAATATTAATTTATAAGAAGCTGCTGCCGCTAGACCTACTAGGTCTGGATTTGCAGAAACAACCCCGTGTCCGTTCCACGAGGCCTCCCCAAACAACCTTACGGCCCGTTTGGTTGTGCCGAAAGTCAACATGCGCAATTGCATTTCGCTGCGTGTTCAAATTTAGTTCGTTTGGTTCTGTGTTGTTCCAATATATATACCGTGGAAAATCAAACTTCACGTCATTTTCGGAATCTGTACAAACTTGTGGAGAACCAACTGCGCCCAAATAGGACGCGGTTCATTTTCAAAATCTGAACGTCCGTGATACATGCATGTAAGGGTTAGTTTGGTTGGACTGAAAAGCTCCACCCCACGGTGTGAAAAGGAACTCACAGCATCGTCCACAGACATGCATAAAAGTGGGGGAAGCACAGTTCACTTTCCACGGCCACTAGTTTGGCTCGAGCTACGGCCACTGAGAAAATTATTGCCATGCGATGAGAAAAGTTTGTAGTGGCCCCACACATGTGTTGGCTCACGTTTACGAACCACACAACACCAAACAAAAACACTTCAAGTAAATGAGTTCTGTCGACGTTGAACCAAACGAAATCAGTTTAATTTTATATCAACGAATTGAATTTTCTGTTTTACAAGTCACGGTCTGGGCTGCATCTGCATGCAACCAAACTAGCCCTAATATGTGGCTGGGGGGCACTTTCAGTTGAATCATTCATCTACATCTCTGGCTCTACAGTAAAGCTCCGTCTAGAACTAATTGAAACCAAATAAAAACAAAGGAAATCGATACACTTGGTTTACGTGAAACCAAATAAAATCATTATCATTTCAATTCAATCCTTTTCGTTTCCTGTTTTGACAATTCAATCCTTTTCGTTTCCTGTTTTGAAACTACAACTGTGTACTGATTTTACTTCCAACCAAATTAGTTCTTAATCGCAAATGTCAAGGAAAATCCGGCTCATGTCACCCATTGGCAAACCCAGTCTATGTGATGGACAATTTCCGCCCTTCTCCGTCAATAATATGTCACCGAGGGAATCTGACATTCATGCAGCCCCATAAACCTTCTGTTCGAGTTTCCGCGGGGCCCCTTGCGTGATCTGCGGAATTCCAATATCTTGTTCATATTGTCTCTATTTCTTCATATTTTATATTATGTCATAAATCTATAAGTACTGTACAATACTTATTGTCTCTTTATTTCTTCATATTTTATATTATGTCATAAATCTATAAGTACTGTACGTTTTATCATTTATATTAATTTTTGCATAAATTTGGAATGTAGCGTTTGACAAAAATCATATACAAGGATACCCACACATTCTACAAGAAGTACAATACTAACAATTAGATTTTGTAATATAAAATACACTACTAGAAGTATAGTACTAACAACCACATTCTATTTTTTTAAAGTATTCACATTCGTAATATGTACAGACGTACAATAATAATTGCCTCATTATTTTTCACACTCAACATTTTGTCACAAATCAGTAAGTACTGTAAATTTTATCATTTATATTAATTTTTATATACATTCAGAATGTAGCGTTTGATAAAAAATTTATACAAATATACACACACATTCTACATGAAGTACATTATTAACAACTATATTTTGTAATACAAAGTATAGTACTAGACGTATAGCACTAGAGGTATCATACGAGACATAACAACAATACATGATTTGATGATCTTGTTAGTACAATACGAGACATGTCATGTATAAAAGATTGTTGATAACCACATATCATACTTATATAAACTAATTCACATTTTACTAAAAACATACACATTTTATTAAATTACAATACTTTCAACTATTGTTTAAGAATGACTAATTCTTGATTCCCTTAATTCAAAAGTACAATACTAAACTCATTATTTATGTTAGTTCAATCGAATCCATAGATGAACAAGTAGCTATTGTACATGATTTGGAGAAAATACGAAGGTGATGTACAATATTCACGAGAACTGTACGTTTGTACCTATAACATGTGTTTGGTATCCTAAAATACAGATACTATATTTTTCGCATATTATCATTATTTCAAAGTATGTCAATACTAGTCTTGTTGGAAAGTATTTGTTACAAGGATTCTAATGCAATTTGTTTCATCAAAAAGTTATGGTACGGATTGAAAGTTATAGATAAAAATATTTTCTCTCTCTTCTACTTCCCTAATCCTTTATTAATTTAATTACTGCTGACAACATGACAACAAATGTCGGCTCACATTCATCAAAACCGGGTGGGTGGCGGGTGATAAAGTGACTATGTCTAAAAAATTTCTTCCAAAGGAACCCTTGGACCATTCAATCCCCCCTGACAAAGGGCCTCCGTCTCCGCACTCCGTAGGACTGCAGCATCCCGTGTTTCCGCAGGGCGTCATGGCTTTCTTACATGTGTTCTCCTTCACTCCCCTACCAAGCAAGTGGCAACCAGATAAAATGAAATTGGCACTATAGTGTGGTTTCACCGGAAATTTCGCTTGCCATAATAGATTGGCTTACCGTTTAAAAGAATGACCCCATAGGCCGCCTATACAAGTTCCCTGCAGGAGTGATATGTAATGCACCGACATGATATGGAACCTAGCTTAATAGATGACGATGGTTCACATTTCTAATGAGAATGCAGTATTAAAATGGAAGAACCTAATCGCTTACCCCTGGGACAGTTAATTTAGATGCCATGACAAATAATTATTCTCGTTGTTGCTCGACCAACGAGTTTCCTCAGTACATCGTCGACAGGAACTCTACCATTGACCATAACGTGTTTTGCTAATGTGTATAGAAGATAGTAATGTAAAATGCAGCTGGTTCTTATTGGGTATTGATCTATAGAATAATTGTGTATATAACAACCAGTATTCTAGCCTGCGTTTGGCACAGGACTGGGATTCTGGAATCTGGACTGGGTTAGTCAGGATTCCGGTGCTGGGGCAGTCAGGATGCAGTCTGATTTTGTTTGGCAACGCAGTCTGATTCTGGTCAGCTGGTCTGATTTCAGTCTGACTGCAGTCTGAATCTGTTTGGCTGAAAGTCTGATTTTGTTTGACAGCGTAGTCAGTATCAGCTTATTCTGTCATGTTCTTGCATAACTGTTTGAACAAGTACGCAGAATGTATATTTGTGATGTCGCTTCAACCTAAGTTTAGAATATATTAAAAATATATTTTATTTGTGTTGTGTGGGTGTTATTTTGTATATTTAAAATAGTGCAACTAAGATATGATAATTCTAATATTAACGTAGTGATGAAAAAATAATAAAAAAGTAATGAAACATTACTGTCGTCTGGAATGACTTTTGCATGTGGTATATATGTAATGTTGAACCTAGTTAATTGTCGTCATGAGTGTGACGAATTACATGATCGTCAGTAACAGTCAAGCTACATAAAATATGAAATTGGCAGTCAAGCTACATGAAATATGAAATTGGCCTAATATATTTTGTTCATAACATAAACAAAGTACATTATCGTCGGTAAAAGCAAATGATAATAATCATATTGTCGTCATTAGTGAACATAAACGATCACTGATATTAACATAATTGTTTACGGATAATATTCCTCAGGGGAGAAGGTCAAAAAAGGGAAGCAATAAACATGCAAACCAAAGCTAAGATTTTGACAAGGCACATTGGGCCAAAGTTATGGCCTCATCGTACTCATCCCATGACACTGGGCATGGTTCCTGCACCGACTGCTTGTTTTGTTGTTTGATGTCGTCTTTTGGCCAATCAAACAACAATGGCAAATGATGAACATGCTGACTGACTTTACCCTTGACGACTTTGCCCTTGACTTGATCATCGGTCCAAATTTTGCCCTCCTCGTTTATGTGATTGCAACATGGTTTTTTGCATAAAAGGTTATCTTCAACATATTTATGAATTTTTTCTAGTGACTTCAAAAGTTTTTCAAATTTTGTCGTTGCCTTTGCCTTTGCCTTTGCACGCGATGTCGACATCTATAATTAATAAAAACAAATGTATGAACAAATAACATAATTCGTAAAGTAACTGTGGTAATAAGATAATAATGAAGTAGGAAATTTGATCGTATTATGGTAGTAACATATAATAATGCAACACATAAGTAGACAATGTAAATTGTTTCGACGCAAAAACACAACTACATTTAGCACAAATGTTACAAGTTCATTTGTTTATTTCAATTGTCAGTGCTAAAAAAAATCCCTGGTGGGTAAGTGCGACGCGTCGTCAAGAAGTTGCGTTCAATGCCTTGTTGCGCGGCCAATGTGGGGGGAGGCAATAAATCTGCCAATATGAACATATTGTCTCTTACAAACTCTCTCTTGATGTATTGTCATCGCATTTGTAACTCAGGCAATGAAATGTAAGGGCTTTCAGTTATGTATACGAACTGGTGCCATGCCTCCATCCAAGCCTGTGTAGAGTATACTCCATTCATACATCTACCCACGTGATATTGGGTTCTCATCAAACCCCTGAGAACCATATCAAGCTCGTGCGACCAGATAAAAGATGGTGTCGGCGGTTGGCCAGCTATATCACAGATTCTGTAAGTAATATATTTTTCAAAAAGTAAGGGTGTATATCACAATTAATTGTATTATTTGGTTAGAGCTAACGTGAAGAAAAAATTCGAATAATAATATACATCATTACTAAAACACTCATCAACATGAAGAAAAATTTCATACCGCTGAAAATGTAATATGACGTTTATAAAAGTGCCTAAATTAAACAAGTGTATGATGTTCATAACATCCATTGATAGTCATTCTAAACAGAGAAGACAATGTAAATGCATTTGCCATTCAACGTCATGGAGTCATTTGAGGTGAAGGGATGTCGAGAAGCATACGACAATCTTCCTCAAGACTGGCAACGTTGCGTTCTAAAACCTCATGCTCATACTTTTTCGTAGCGTATAATTCATCGTAGTTGTAATAAATTTCAACAAAGTCCTTCATGTTCATCGCCTGACCCCACACTGACTTGCACTCAACAGTTAGTAACATAATCTCCGCTTTCAATGAATCAATTGTTGGGGGGAGATCGACTGCCCAATGGAAGTATCTGCATCGGTCTTTTCCCTAAAATGTAGTACGAGGTACAAGTTAATGGCAAAGAATGCGGAGCCTCGACAAGGATAGTATATTATTTATTGATGTACTATCACACCTCACGAGTAGGGCATATGTAATACATTTCGCCCGTCCTTTGACTCAAAATGGCAAAGTCATATAACCCTGCATCCTCTGTGTTAATCCGTAAGGCTGCATTTAGCCCACAATCACACCTCGAAACCTCAGATGGAATCATCGACATCTAATAAAACAGAATTGACGATTAATAGAAAAATATCGGGTTGATGACATAGTTTTCAAAGATAATATGAAGACCGAGTAGCTAATTGTTGCAACAGAAAAATGGAGTTCATTTAGACATATCATAATATAGTATATCTATGACGTATTGTATCCATCTTCTTCTGATGAAGAGTCATTATCGCTCGTAATTTGAAGTCGGTGGCGAAGATATCGGCACCTCTTCCGCATACTTGAAATTTCTTCTTGTAACCTATCTGTGTCTGCTCTGGTTGAACAGACAAAGGCACAATGTTCTGACCAGAACTTACGTTCGCTACGTGCATAGGCGAGTTGTGATACCATTGCATCCCTAATTGCAGTCAGCGTAGCCACTGTAGGTGGTAGTTGCTGCGCGGGCAACCTCATATGGCATCTGGTTTGTACAAGACCCCTACCACATGTAAAATATGGCCTGTGGGGATTGTTGTCTTCAAACCGTCCATTTGCCGCATATGTGGCATCCATGTACACTCGTACGGTGCACTGCAGACCACATGGGCACGACATCATGTCTTTGTCCATTTTTAGACAGAAAACCTAATGAGACATAATTTCACATTGTTTATAAGTAGGCAAATAAAACGGTGAACAATACAGTTTGAGAACAAAAGTTGGTCGTTAGGTTACACAGATAAGGGAGTAAGTGAAACATGTTGTACAACATGTTTCAATGTATGCAGGTTACAAAAGAAATGTATAAATCACTGATTTTCCCACATAGAATTGGCAACAGTTTCGCACAAGACATCTCCCTCTCTAGCATCAACCTGGCTTGTTTGTTGCAGAGAACTCAATTCGTTCGAGATATCAGTGGTAGTATGAGGGTCATCCAAGTTTTCATCCATCATAGGATCGCCATCATTTTGGTGTCAGATAAAATTGTGAATGATACAACAAGCCATTACAATCCGAGACTGAGACTGCACGGGAAAAGTTGCTCCTTTACGAAAGTACGAAAACCTCTTCTTCAACACACCAAAGGCTCGCTCGACAACATTACGTAGTTGAGCATGTCGGTGGTTGAACATTTCCTTTTTGCTTGTGTATGAGCCTCTGTTACCCCGATACTCTGCTATATGGTAAGCAACGTTTCGATATGGTGCAAGAAATTGCCTGGTGTTGGCGTACCCTGCATCAACAAGATAGTACTTCCCAGCGGGTACTTTGAACCCGCCTATGGTTGTAGCTGCCTGAAGTACCCTTTGGTCAGCAGCAGATCCCTCCCAACCAGTCATGATATATGTAAACTGCATTGAGAAGTCGACTGCAGCCATGACATTCATGGAAACATTCCCTTTTCTATTTCTATATCGGTTCTGCTTTTCACGCTTCACCAAAACGGGGATGTGTGTCCCGTCAATTGCCCCAATGGCATCCTAAGACAAGTATATAAGAAAAACGCAAGTAAATACCAAACTCAACGATGACGATAGTGGTTATATTAACAATGGAATGGACAATGGTCAACTAAGTGATGGTCATACCTTGAAGTAAGGGTAAAATCTTAGACTCTCCCCGATGCGGCGGTGCGGAGTTGTGTATGCAGTTGGCATGACAATATATTCACTGCATAAAGCACACACTGCATCCAACACCTCGTTAAACTTTCTACTTATGGTCTCACCACTGTGAATGTAGTCCTCAGCAAGAACACGGTTGGTATGGCCATGGCCAACCATCTGAAGGAAGTAGCAAACTGCCTCCACTGATGACACACCTCTTGTACTTTTCAACAAACCTCGGCCCTCAAGTTTGTCAACAAACGCTAAAACCGTGTTGGGTAGCATACGATACAGATCGTACGCCCTCCTTTCATGGCCGGTTATTATTTCTAAAACCTTTTGATGGCCGCTCCTAATACTAACCGATCTCGGTATTGGTTGGTGTGTGGTTGAGGCGTCTGAATTTCCCATGATATTGTGGGAAATTTGGTCGGCTATTTGGTAGGATATTGCGTTACCAATGTCATAAGCCGGAGCAGACATAACATGCAGTAGTTGTAGAATGTCATCAGTTGTTTCATATTGATGCATACCAGCCATAACGTCTATAATTAAAAGCAATTATCTGCATCAGGGAAATATCGAGATATTGCAGATATGAAATTATGGCTTGTTCCATTAAAACCATTACATAGTACTATAGTTCAGAGCTTGTTCCCAACAGAATAAAATAGTACAACAACAACTGAATAAAATAGTACAACAACAACTTCTGATAAAGTTCATCAAATAAAAGGCAGGATACTGATTTACTTATTAAATTAGTCAACCTCAAAAGTACGGTGTAGATTGTGGCGTGAAGGGTGATTGTGATGCAGAAGCTGTGTTCTTCATTTCCCACAAGTCTTGCAACCAAATGGTAATTTTGTGTGGGGTGTCCATAAGGCTTAGGTAAATATTACGGTTAGATGGATCTTCTATGGCATGCACAAGAGTGGTAAAAACTGGGACAGGGGCGTCAGGCTAGGTTGCATGAAAGTGGTGCAAAATGGTTTGGTATTCGTCTTTATCATTACACCTAGCAGCAATTCCGCTGCCCATCTCATGTACCTTGGAAAACACCTTTGTGAATTCAGACACAACATCATTAGATAGGACACAACTGTCCTGTGAGCTTGATGCTCACTTCCTACGTCTGATCATGGTGGGAGTCGTTGCAGCAGCACCTTGGTTGTGCGATCCGCCATTGGTGTCCTCACTTTGTGTCCCAGAATTAACCACGTCTTCAGTGAAACCGGCTGGACCGGTTGGTTCTGGGCTGACAAATGAATCAGATGCATCTAGGTCAACAGCAACATCATCTTCAGATGCAACATCAGAAGGAGGTTGTCTTTCGGTTGAGGACATTGCATGATGGCCCCTAGCTATGTTCCTCCCCCCCATCAGCTCGACGTCGTGGTAGTGGTAGAATGGTCTGTTGATCAGTCTCGCTAGTTCCCTGTTTGCCTAAAATAGGGGACAACTACTGATTAGGTCAAAAGTAACCAGTTTAATTTAATATATAATAGTCAGGGGAGTATATATTATTAGACATACCGCAAGTGTCTCCCTCCACTCCGGGGTGTCAGGCAATATTGGCTTGTGCCTGTTGTCATCCCATCCAACACCACTTTTGTTGGTTACCAGTTTTATCTTTGCATAGTCTCTCCTGAGGTTCTTCCACCGAGTTTTTAATTGATCCAATGTACCCTCGTTCCTCCCCATCCTGATATGCCAATCGCGTAGCGTCTCCCTCCACGCGTCCCTAGTAAATATTCCATCGACGCACCTACCCATGTCATATTGTCTCCTCAATGCCGCAACCAGAGCCTCATCCAACTCTTTCGACCATACAATACGGAACCTCGGGTCGGGTGCAGCCATAGTAGCAATGACACTGCGATATATCAATTTAGTGTGGGTGTTTAAACGAAACCGTCATACGAACCTAGTATGAGACTACGCAGTTGAAAGCAATAACTTGTATTGAAGTAGGCTAAGACAAGATCCATTACCCAGACCAGTCATAAGATCCAAAATGTGTACAACAAATTTTAAATTGTAGTTAAATTTGAAATGGTTGTAGCAAACACATCATCAAATAGGTTCATTACAGGAAAACTACATAAATAGCAAGCATTCAGCATGGCATTCACATTCAACGTGTTCGTATTGCTCATGAGATATACCTGGTAAGCCCAAGTGAAGGTTGAAGAGAGTTGCACGGCCAGCGACAAGGTCAGGGACAGTACATACAAGAAATTTAGAGGGAACACAGATTAGCCGAAATAGTGATATTATTTGCAATATAATGGCATAGACGTAAATGTGGCAATAATGAAAGTTATATACATAATTTTGAAAGTTATACTTGTATGCATAGATGTAAATGTGGCAATAATGGGTATTTGAGGTTCCACTAATATACAAAACAGATTTATATAAATTTTGTAATCCACTATACATCAGTTTTGGACTAAAGTAAGGGATTAAGGATAGCAGTGCTTAAATAGCAGCAGTAGATAATTTTTTATTTCAGTAGATAATTTTCATTAGTTTAGGGTTATATTCAGCTTATATACAGAGCTGTTGCAGCTAATATGGCTGCTTGAAGCTTCCTAAAATAAGTAAGAAGGGAAAAATATAAACATGATGGATAGAGAATAGTTTCAAGTGGGAGAAAGAGGGATACAACCACATTTGTCAGCCCATTTAGTTGACCACTTTGACAAGATGACAGTGGAGTGGGAAATGAAAGAGTCAGTAGTAGCAAGTGTGGCATATCCATCATATGTTGGGTAGCTAGAAATCCACATTCCACTATACAATAGTTTTTTATTTCAGTAATAATCTAATATGTGGCTATTTAAGTAAGAAAGTTGTCTAGGCAAGCAGATGCCAGATGCTTGCTTTGGTATAAATTTAGAGGAATGCTTAATAATATATAGGATTTCATCAATGTAACTATTGAATACTAAAACTAACTTACACATTGTTGCTAAATATAAGATCATTGACAATGTAACAATGTAATGCTTATTGAATAAAGAGGATTTATGAACTTTTCAAATAACTTGAGGAGCAACAATATCACGTAGTATTTCTAAAAATGTTGAAAGCTAGTCATTTCCCTCATGGGTAGAAGGTCATCATTGTAAAGCAAAAATTATGTGTGTAACAATTCTGAAAAGGGAATATGCATAATTTTGAAAGTTATACTTGTATGCATAGATGTAAATGTGGCAATAATGGGTATTTGAGGTTCCACTAATATACAAAACAGATTTATATAAATTCTATAATCCACTATACAGCAGCAGTGTTGGAGGCTGTACTTGAAATTGTAATACATTGTCTCAATTTTAGGTCCATGTCAACAACTTTTTGAAAAATTTAACAGATTGTCCTTCAATTTTAGGTCCATGTCAACAACCTTTTTAATTTATTCAAGTTTACACTCTTCTCTATATATGAATTCATATTTCTCCTATACATCACTGAACATAAAAATTCAATAAAAACAAGCAATAGGGAGCATAATCAATAAACCAAATAGAAAATGTGTTAATCAGTAAACAATACCATAGAACTTGACTGTGTGCTACCATCTTCTACTGAATATTTATAATCATCACATGGTTATTGTGTGTTATCATTATAATCTAAACTAGGATATGGAGTACCACAAGATTGTAAATCATTTCTCAACAATTCAAGAGCATCCTTACTGCAGTTGTATGGTCTTTTAATAGCAATTAACCGAGCTTTTCATTGAGTCAAATCTTTTCTTAATCCAAAGACTTCTTGTCAATGTTTAATCTTGATCATTTGTATAGTTTTCTTCATTCAGAGGAATTCTGAATTTATCTAAGAAACTTTCAAATGAACAAAATAAAAATTCATTTTATTAATGAAACAATAAAACTAGTAAGATAGAATTAAGAAAAGAAATTCAACTGTAGATATATTTAAAAATTAACTATTTTAGTTTATATCAATTAGAATTTAGAATTAAAATATTGAATTAACCAATTTTACATTATCAACCAATAATTTATTAAATTTATATATTTGCTTTAAGTTTTATGCCCCCATAAGCATGTATCACTGTCACATTTCAATAATACAGGGACAGACTTAGAAGTTATTTGAAGTATCAAATTAATGTTTCCAAACATGTCTCAGATCAAGAAGATGAATCATATTTCAGTTTGTATTTGTCTATCAAAACCTTATTCTTTACTTTTAACAAATGGAACTTTTAACCTCCCAACCATTTGTTTACTGTATAGGTGGTAGACGGAAGAATATGCAATGGTTGTATAGAAGGCAGAAGACAAAATCAACATATTTATATAAATTCTCTAATCCACTACACAGCAGTTTTGGACTTAAGTAAGGGATTAAGGATAGCAGTGCTTAAATAGCAGCACTAGATAATTTTGTATTTCAGTAGAAAATTTTCATTAGTTTAGGGTTATATTCAGCTTATATACAGAGCTGTTGCAGCTAATATGGCTGCTTGAAGCTTCCTAAAATAAGCAAGAAGGGAAAAATATAAACATGATGGATATAGACTAGTTTCAAGTGGGAGAAAGAGGGATACAACCACATTTGTCAGCCCATTTAGTTGACCACCTTGACAAGATGACAGTGGAGTGGGAAATGAAAGAGTCAGTAGTAGCAAGTGTGGCATATCCATCATATGGTGGGTAGCTAGAAATACACATTCCACTATACAACAGTTTTTTATTTTAGTAATAATCTAATATGTGGCTATTTAAGTAACAAAGTTGTCTAGGCAAGCAGATGCCAGATGCTTGCTTTGGTATTATGATTCAATCATTAAATGGGGACAAGTAATATAAACAACATGATCAACACCTAACAAATGAACTTCCTCACAAGGTAGATGAGTGCCACCTTTAACTAACATAATGATGTTTAAGTTTATTGTGTTTCTACAAACCTGAAGAATATGAAGCATATTAGGTGATAGACAATTACTTTATCCCAATCCATGGTTGCAAACCAGAACAACAAAAGTTCCAAGTCAAGTATGTTATTTCTGATACCTCTAAACTTGTCTGATGCACTATTTATTGCTTATAGGGTACTAAGGTACATGGATTACTTCTGTAAAGGCACACAATGTAATAGTAAATTGCAAGTGATATGACATCCTACTCAATGGGATGTATAAATTTATGTGTGTAACAATTCTGAAAAGGGAAAAAATGAGATATACCTGGTAAGCCCAAGTGAAGGTTGAAGAGAGTTGCACGGCCAGCGACAGGGTCAGGGACGGTACATACAAGAAATTCAGAGGGAACACAGATTAGCCGAAATAGTGGTATTATTTGCAATATAATCAGCAAAATTTGTGTGTACAATAGTAACATTGAAAAAATATTGGTATATGTCTGATGTATCACAACCCTAGCACAACAACCACAATTTGCAGTATGTTAAAAGCATGTTTACTAACAATGCAGACACTGATTAAAATCTCTGGTTGATTTAGAAAATTTTAGTCCAATCTGGCCCATACTACCTATCCAAATTAGAAGAAGCTCAATAATCGAGTAAGGGTCACATTTTGATCAACAGTTTTTTATTTCAGTCATAATCTAATAACCTTTTACTTACATATTCATATGTAATACAACCGACAATATATATAAGCCTGATATATACAGGGATTCCAGTACAACATTGAGCTGTTCTGCTCATACAGTGAAAAAATATCACAAATTAGCTAATCAGGAGCATGGGTCCTGAAATATAGAAGGTAATATACAGAGAAGCTTCGAGAAAAATTAAAGTTTTGTACAATTTACTTATGTCTATACATGTGTTATGAATTTTATAACATCCCCCTTCATGTATATGTTATTTTTACCTATATCAATACACATCTTATGATCTTTATATCATTTCCCCTTTCATATATATGTTATATTTCAGATACATAAATGTAGGTCAATCCAAAAAATTATGGTTAATCCACTGATATACATGTCTTACAGGAAGATAAATATTTTATTGTTTTATACATAGATATATACATTTAAACACAACTAAACCTCAATATATACATTTGTATTGTTGCATACATAGATATATACATAATTGGATCAAGATCAAGATCAAGATCAGATTCAAGCAACTAATATGGCTGCAATCTATGTATAGTACAATTGGATAGCTATATAGGAATGCCTCAACATCAAGATCAGATTCAACCAACTACCACAGCAAAAATAGTAAAATAAATACCAAGAGTACTATCCAGAAAATAATGACATTGTACAACAAACATAGATATATATACTTCATTTGTATATTAGGACATGTGTATAGCAAATAAATAATTAAATACCTATATATAGACTCAGGACTCCATAAAAAACTCAAGGCGACATTTTGGTTAAGGCGCAGGTCAAGGCTCACCCCCTTGGTGCACCTTGACAAGTATGACATACAGGCCAACAAGTTTACCCACATAATTGAAGTCTGTAGAAAAATAAAAACATGATGGATAGAGGACCTAAATAACTCTATACCAACTTTTGAAGTCATCCACAGTTCCAATCCAGCAACTAGCCATAAACAAATTGATGATCAGCAATGCGAGTGCCATGTAGTAATGAAAAACCTCTTATGACCATCACTGCAGGATCAACAGCCAAAAATTGAACTACTATTGTTGGCGAAAATTGAAGTTTTGGAATGCAGGCATAGACATGATGCAACTACATCGTTACTAAAATCAGTGTTACACAATCATCAACAACTAACATCGTTAATAAAATCAGTGTTACACAATCATCAGCAACTAACAAGTAGTTAGAAGACACAACTTAATACAATCTATAGATAATGCCCATAGTACAAAACACATTTCAAAAGAGCGACAAGGATGTGGCTAATACATTTCTTTCTCCTACATTCTATCGAGCAAGTACTGGGCATTCCATCCAGCAATAAGATCTAGGAATAAACACGTTGAAGTGATGATTATAACATTGAGAAAATGGGCATCACATGATTACCGCGATCAATAACTTGTTTCCTATCAACCACCAAGCACTCGTGGCTGAAGCTAGCATTGGAAAGGGGCGGCGGATAATAGCAAGATCATACCATTTTTTATACTGAAAACCTTGCAATGTTACTGACGAGATCGATGAAAAGGGGCGGCGGATACCTACCTTGCAAGCAGCTCGGCGACTTCCCACAACAGCGGCTCGGCAGCGGCGGCAGCGGCAGATCAGAAGAGTGTATGGAGGCTTCGAAGGTGAAATGCGACCAGATCGATGATGAAATGCAGAAGTATATAGCAGGCGGGACACTGGTTGCCCTTCGTAGGGTTTACTGCACGGCGCTTTGATGCGAGTAGACAACTCAGGAGTAGCTCGGCGTTTGCAGACGAGCTTGCAGACGAGCCACCACAGCTTTGCCGCTTGATTGACCTGCTACTCCGCCTACTCCACTGGGCAGGGCTTAGGGCACGCCAGTCACCTGCCATGGCTGCCGGTGGAACGACCGATGAAACGATGGCTCGGCTTTATTGCTGGAGAGAATAGTAATGGCGAGGACAGACAGCTCGTCTCGAGGTCTCGGGAGAGGAGGTATCGGGAGGGAAGACAGGATAGGCACAGAGCAGAAGAGCAGAAGATAGGAGGTAGAGGGGAAAGGAGACGAATGTCGGGATGGGTGTCGGGCGAGGGGAGGAGAGGATCGCGTAAACCGGGTTGTGAACCAAAATCCCGCCCCTCGTGGGACTGGGACAACCCCGATTTGGGGGTTCCGTTATCCCATAACGGAGGAATTTCGGGATTTTGAACCAAACGCGAACCAGCCTTGAACCGGCAGATGTTTGGCAGGGTTAGCACTAAAAGACAGCACGAAACCGGGTTTCGGTCCCGTGCCAAACGCAGGCCTAAAGTTCTTGACCCAATCGGCTCCATGAGCAGACTGCCATTTTGGAAGTTGCGTTTTTGAGCGACAAGAATACATGCAGATTTTCTAGGAATCATGTATTTCTGGTAACTCTGGAAGAAAGATGGAGACACACACGGTCCAGTGAAGCAGATGCCTTACACTGAGGTTTCCAACGAGGGGGGAAAAAGATGTGCGGTGCAGGTGCGCTGGTCCAGCCTGGGGCAACTAGGCAAAGCTTGTACGATTCACAAACTGATCTTCATCATTAGATTCGATTGAAGCGCAATGTCGGTGCATCCAGCAAATAGCAGTAGAAGAAGAAATATTGAGAGTAGAGGTCTGTTCTTATAGGAAGACAATGAATTACTATATAACTCTGATAGATATGCACATTTGTACATTTGATGGGCCATATACATCGATAACATTGTTTCTTTCAGGACTTTTTCGTTCATTTACACCAGCGACAATTCATTATAATAAATTTTGATGCTAACCTGATGATTTGAGGTATTTGAGATATTATTTGGTGATGGTTCGAACTCGTTTCTAGTCACTTATTTTTATGTGTAGCCGGTCATGGATTTTAACTAGGCCATGTTTGGTAGGGTGTTGTTGGGTGTATTTTAATGAAACAGAAAAGAGGACAAATATAACCATGATATTTGAAATGTTGTAAATTTATTTGGTATAGTGTAGAACAAGTTCGATGCTTTTGTTTGGAAATGTTTGGTGAGCGGGAGGATTGGTGGTAGCAGCTGGTGAAACAAGGATGGTACAGGACCGGTGCAGCATGCTTCCGTCCCAGTTGTGGCAGGTTGACACCATGCCAAAAGCAAAGGGAATTGCGGAGAACGAGAGAAGCCAGACTCTTACACCCAACCGCACTCGAATTAGAGGCAGTATAGATTCCGTGATTTTGTTGCCAAAAGTGAAATTGGAGGGAAAACTATTTCCATCAACTGCACATTAATACACTCAACCAAACAAAATGCATTTGTAAAGAATGAGCTTTCAATTGTAAGGAAGTGTAAGTAACACCAAACATGCCCTTACATGAGAAAGCTATAGAAAAATTTAAATGACACTCTCAGGTTGGCCCACCACCCAACCAATTGAGGTCTCCTTCTAACGCTGCTCAGCCAGCTCACGAGACTGGTCCAACGATGAGAGAACAGGAAAAAATGGATGTCGGGGGGCCTGGATGTGTCAAGCTTGTCGCAAAGAAAGAGGCTCTATCCGGGCTTACCAAATCTAGCCGGATTTGAGAATATTGTCGCCCCGAAAAAGGTGACGTGCCCGTTCATCCGGTTGCACAAAATGTGCAGCTAAATTCATGATGGAATGAAGGATTTTCAACGAGTGAAGGGTGGTTGGCTTCTCTCTCCAAGGAGGCGCCTTTAGGGCATCCGATCCTAAGGTGACCCTCTCCCCACCGTCTCTCTGACAAGGGGGTTTCTTCCCAAGGCCTCCCCCAGCTCCGGTGGAGGCTACTCTTTCCATCTACGGCTTTCTCAGTCACTAGTGGCTTCCTTTTGAGAGAGATAAGTAGAGAGAGAAGAGGGCAAAAAAGGTGAGCTGCCATGGCTTCGCACATGGGGTGGGGTATCCAGGGGCCCGACCGAGAGGGCTATTTTAATGTGGGTAGGAGTCTTAATGGTGATAGGTAACTAAGAAACACCAACCTCCGGTGATATAGGTGCCCCTCCAGAAGAGCCAGCTCAAGGGGGGTCAGTCTTTAGACCTAGATCGAGCTCGCGTCTTCTGGTGGATACATGCTATAAATGCCTCAGAAGGGGACATTGGATGAGAGATTATAGAGCGGATTGGACCTACAGATGGTGCTAGACAAAGAGGACAGACTCCTCCCTCTTGCACAACTGGTTCTCCCTTCCCACAACCATTTGGGGTAACGAAAACATACCAATCAACAAGAAGATGATGGTACACATAGAGGAAGACCCATGCCACATTAGAGAACTAGAAGAACGGATGTAGTATGCGATCCTCGCTAGTTTGGAAGGCGGTCGGTCTTGAGAGCTGGTGGAAAATGCTCTCAAACTGGCCTGGCCAAAGGCGATCTTCATCAAGCACTTTGCTAGGACTGGGGTGTTGGTCGGATTCGATAATGTGGAGGAGGCTTCAACAGTGGCCACAGAGTCGAGGATCTTACATGATGGACTCTCGTTCAACATCCAGAGATGACATAGAGGCTTGGGCGCAATAATGAAGGATAGATGGTGGACCTCTTTGAAAGACCTGTCGCTTCATTGCCAGGTGGAGGAGACTATGCATCAGATGGTCACACTGTTTGTTCGTTACGTCGGAAGATCGTCATGGAGGAGAAATGAAGTCCAACTGCTCGGAGCTACTGATCCTTATTGCAGAAAATGGGGAAGACATCCCCTTTGTGGTGTTCTCGTGGGATGGGGAACATCACTTCACAATTTATGTGAAGAGGATGGTTTTTCTAGATCCATGACTCCCAACGGGACAAAAGATGGCCGATGAGGACAACCTCCCTGACACCACCCTGATCGTTGCCGACCCAACAGAAGGATATGGTCGCCACGAACCCCATCACAGAGTGGCTAAGGATCCATATAAGGCATCACATCAGGTCCAGACATCTCAAACTCGGCTTAATGAAAGGCTCAATCAGCCGAATTGGGTGATAAACCAGATCGTAGTTGGGAAAACGATCAGTGTGTGGGCTAGCTAAGAGGTGGATAGTAGATGCATCATTAACAGGGAATGACCCATCCCTACACCTGCGAGGTCCGTCTAATGAATAAGCTCGAATGTGTTCCTCACCACTAGAAACCCTATCTCGTGTGACCCTTCTTGTAGCTTGTGCCCACCAAGACCGCAATCATTTTGGGCCGTGGACGCGGATGGCAATTGATGGCAACTTTCTAACCCATCGTTGGGGGAGATGGTCCCGAACTCGCTTCTGCCCGTTAGCGCTACACCGAGGCCAGAGACGGAATAAGACCAAGCATCATAGTTGCAAGAGACCGGAGAGAGTAACAGTTTCACCAGGTTGAAGAAGAAGGACATGGCTTTCCTTTCGACAGATGGCTTTGGAAACAAGGATATGAGAGGTGAGTCTCACACATCCCTGCTCCTGAACCTTTTCACAGACGAGGGGGATCGTGAAAGAAGGCATAGGGCGGTTGAAATGGTTCTAGGGAATGGGAGTTATTTGCTTCCCCATGGTTTTGAAAGCCCTTATTTGGAACATGCAAGGTGTGAGAAACAATAGGACCAAGAAGCGGGTGAGGAGGCTGATGAAGATGAAACCAGATGTGGTGGTCATTCTAGAGAATTTTCAATTGGCAGGGTAGATAGATTTCTTGAGAGATCACATCGGGTTTGACTGTGGAGTGACAAATATGCCTCCTACCTCATAGATCTAGGCGTTCACACACTCTGCTCCCCAACCCTCAATAGTGTTTGTAGAGGACCCGTGTTGGACTCTGGAGTTGATTGATCACACCCTGAGATGTTGGGTGACCACCGTGTATGCCTCGTGCTACATGGTGAAAAGGAGGTCATTGTGTTTCATACTCACTGGCATTAGTTCGGCCTGTTTGGGAATTCCATGGTTGATGGAAGGGGATTTCAACATTGTTCATTCCAGGAGAGACAAGGCAGGAGGAGGACAACCCAACAGGCAGGCTATGGATGATTTTAACCAATTGGTTGACACAACAAGGGTGACTGAGTTGGCATTCACCACCCCCTTTCACCTGGGTGGACAAGTAGGAAGGGAACCCAACAAAATGGGCTAGATTGGACATATGGTTCACAGGAGATAAATGGATGGAAGATCTAAGCTGTACCTTGGAGCATCTAGTGCACACGAAGGTCTCAGACCACACACCACTTCTCTTCACCATCGCTGAGGGCATCTCCCCAACTATGGCCTATCCATTCTTCTCTTTCAAGAAGATGTGGACTGTGATGACCCACCATCAAACCAACAACCAAATTGCCACCAGTAATTACACGAAAAATCATTAGCAGAGGATTAATGAAGATCACTAAAAATTAAAACCATTTTGCAAAGAGATCCATTTCTAGGAACTCTTAAAGAACCAATAATTTATATACATCATGGTTCACATTGTACATACATTGTACCATCTCATCTCAATGATAACATATATTAGTTGCTTTTCCAAAACATAAAATAAGCAATGTAAAACCTCGAGGCATACAAATCAAAGTCTCAGATCGTTTATAAAACCATTACATACTGACTCGAAGGACCTGAGAGTACAAAGACGACACATAGGACTTCTATCTACAAGACACGACAAACAGTGCACTCAACCTGCTTCCCCTGTTGTTGTTGTTCTCCCTCTACAATACTATCTCTACCTCCTCGTGCACATCCATCTAAAAAAATTGTGGATCCCACAGGATGAGACACAAGCCCCAATGAGAGATATAAATATCTACCAATAATGTTATTATCACAGGTAAATAGTATGAAACTGTGCAGAGGATCTTTTATATTAATAATAAAGATTAATCGTTGTTGATAAGAAGATTAGAACAATTTCATCTTTTAAAGAATTATAGCTATCTATGATAGGGCAGTAAATCATCTATTCACTTTATAAGGGATATGAAGAACATGTATATTGTTTACCAGTCATGCTATACCAACATCTCAAGCTTATCCTGTGACAATATTATCATGGTATGATATCATTGAATCATTCACATTTCCAGTGTTGGTCCCAGCCAATCCTCCATCTAGGTATTGGTGTCTACCAATCTTGTGAATATACCTTATAGGTATTAATCTCAAACAATTTTTCCAGCCAGGTATTGGTTTCTAACAATCCTATGAATATACATCATTATGTTCCAGCCAGGTATTGGTTTACACCAATCCTGTGAATATACATCATTATATTCCAGCCAGGTATTGGTTTACACCAATCCTATGAATATACATCATGTTCCAGCCAGGTATTGGTTTACACCAATCTTGTGAATATACATAATTATGTTCCAGCCAGGTATTGGTTTACACCAATCCTGTGATTATGCATCATATTGCTAAGGATTCCGTAGTAGTTGGAATACCTTTCTGTTTCCCTTTCACTTTCATTATGGGATATCAATCCCTTAAACTCATCATTGAATACCACATCACCTTTACTAGGCATTATGCCTCGGCCAAGTCATCATACACATTCACATCCTTTAAGTGATACAAGTATTCCTCATATCTCATTTTGGCATATTCGAGACACTATAGCCCTGATTTGTCTATAACCATAATGCGTGTATGACCAACATTTCATTATTATCATTATAACCATTTATTATTATTATTATTATGTTATGGGGTTCCCACTTCCTTAGTTTATTTTGAACATTGCCATCTCTTACATCAATATCTAGATCATGAGACTTTTATAAACATCTTGTCACCTCTCACTAGGCAACAACCATCTCTAGTTCATAAGACCTATATAAACATTATACTTGTTGCACAAGTATTTCACGTGGCTTACAAGGCTCATTTAATCTGTATTATATGAAACATCATAGTTCATACCTAGCTATGCTCATTATCTCATGATACCAACATGGTTAGTATTTCACGATAACAACAATATCAAATACATATCATCACCATGCAATACAAGAGAAATATATCCTTCCCATCTCTAGGGTTAGGGTTTCCCTTTCTTACCGATTAGGGTTTCAAGTCATATCAACACCCTTCACTAGGTTTAGGGTTTCCCCTTATTAACTGATTAGGGTTTCAAATCATATCATTACCCTTCATTAGGGTTTCCCTTTATTAATCGATTAGGGTTTCAAGATCATATCATCAAGGATCAAACCCCAATTCACACTCCTCTCATATTAGGAGTATAAATATATGTTCATTACATGATTATCACATATGTATAAGTTTCTATCTCATCCTCACTAGGATTTTGATTACATCATTCTTTATTAAGTTGTCTTAATCCTTCTCCCAAGGTACATTGGCCCACAATTATAAAAATGCATTAAACTTTGTACATCTTAATGTATAATTTGACATAACACACTACATGTGTCACTCAATCAAGCATGTTGGATTGAGGTGCTTCCACCATATCAGCCATCATGGTGTATGTATGCTTCCATATCAATCATCCATACCATGCCTACTGTGTATCCTTATCACCATATCGTGCATCCATATCATGCTTGAGGTGTATCCTTATCACCATATCGTACATCCATATCAGGTTACTCAGTATTATGGTTTGCATATCGGGTTAGACCCTTATGCTCATACCTCTTCAAATCTTCATGGTATCGGCCTACCCTTCACCATGTGATAAGTGATAGGATAAATAATAGGTTGGTCTAATTTAACTCAAGTGCACAAACCAATAAGGGTTTGGAATTCCAATGCACATTAGGTTTCACTTTGCCATGTTGGGTTTCAACACCATATCGGGTTAGGGTGTATACTTGACACCATATCATGTATAAGGTGAGTGTTTGACCCCATATCATGCACAAGGTGTGTGTATGTGTCACTCATATCTTCCCTGAGATATAAACTCATTATTGTATTGGGCTTGAGGTAGGTACTTGGATCACCTATATCGGGTTGCTCATAATCTAGGGTTTGTCATATCAGGCCAGAGGTACTTCAACCTGATATCGGGTTGGACCATGATGATGTTATCATCATAAAGATCAAGACCTTCGTTCTTAATATTCTAGTTCATGGACAACATGTCTATGCAACTATTAGAACTCATGGATTCATCAATTATTCAATAAAATTTGAAATTGAAAGTAGATCATCAAGTATAGCAAGATTGAGGGTGAATAATAACATAATTGGGTTCAAGTTATATAAACCACCTCAAGAACAACTTCAAAGCTCCTAGCTCCAAATCTTCATGTTCTTATGGTTGAAGATGAGATTCACAACTCCTCTATAGGTAAAGAATCACCATGTATAAGTATTTGGTGAAGAAGAAAAGAAAGGAAGATCTCAACCCTAGATCCATGCTTTAATCCAAGGTTGAAGAGGATCATGGCCTCACCTTAGGGTTAAGACTTGAGATCCTTCTTGTTCCTTAGCATCATGCATGATATTTCACCACTCATGCATGATTTCCCTTTACTTGTGGCCGATACCACTCCACTTGTGGCCGATATCACTTCACTATGGCCGATATCACCTTGCAATGGCCGATATCACTTCACTACGGCCGATATCACCTTTTTATGGTCGATATCACCTTGCTATGGCTGATATCAAGGCTCTATGCATGATACCCTTTCACCATGCACGATATCTAAGAGAAGGATGGTGGTAAGATTTAAAAAATTTCACTAATAGGTGAAAGGAATGGTATATATAGTTGAGGTTCATGAAAAAGTGTGTATATGAGGTGTCATCACTTAAGCTACTAGGTGCCACATGTCCATGCATGGTTGACACATGTACATGCATGCACTCATTTTTATATTGACATGCAAAACACTTGAGGATAATCTAGAGATAAAATTTCGGCCATCACTTATCTTGTTGGATAAGATATTTCAACTCAATCACCACTTTATTCACAACACAATACAACTTTTCTAAGGTAGTTGTAAACTGATGCAATTTGCCTCCTTGAGGTTCTTAGGCCATCATGGCCTTTTCCAAGGAGTCCAGAAACCAATATGGGATCCCCTCTATGACTCCTTGGCTAATATGCACTCCCATATCAAGTCTACAACCCGATACAACTCAAATCAGGGTTTCATATTCAACCCTTTCTTGATCTTTTCATCACCAAGAGTACCATCACTCAAATATGATTCAAACATGGTGTCTCCTTCTTTCTCCCTCCTCTAAATGATACATAGAGGGATTAGGGACACTCTAGATGTGACGACCTGACACTGAATCAAGCCAAATCGCCACCAGTAATTGCAGAATAATCATAAGAAGTGGATTAACAAAATCACAAAAAATAAACACCATTTTATAAAGAGATCCTCTTCCCGAAAACTCTTCATGAAAGAACCAAAACTTTATATACATCAGGGTTCACATTGTGCATACACTGTACCATCTCATCTCGAGGATAACATATAAAAGTTGCCTTATCAAAGCATATACTAAAGCAACATAAAACCTTGAGACATACAAGCCAAAATCTTAGATTGTTCATAAAACCATCACGTACTAAATCCAAGGACTTGAGAGTACAGAGATGACACATAGGACTTCTATCTACAAGACATGACAGACAATACACTCAACCTGATATGTCACTGCTATCCCTATTGTTGTTGTCTTTCCTCTACAGAACAATCTCTACCTCCTCGTGCATGTCCACCTAAAAATTGTGGATCCCACGAGGTGAGATAATTGTCCCAGTGAGAGATATAACTCTCTTCCAATAATGTCATTATCACAGGTAAACAGTATAAAACTAAGTAGAGGTTCTTTTATATTAATAACCAAGGTTAATCACTATGGATAAGTAGATTATATCATTCTCATCTTTTAAAGCATTGCAACTGTCTATGATAGAGCAATAAATCATCTATGCACTTCATAAGGAATTTGAAGAACATGTGTATCATTTAACCATTATACTATACCAACATCTCAAGCTTATCCTTTGATAATATTATCATGGTATGACGTCCATGAATCATTCTCATTTCTATTTGTTGGCCTCAACCCATCTGCTAGCCAGGTATTGGTTTCTACCAATACTGTGAGATTACAACCAGGTATTGGACTGTGCCAATCTTGTGAAATTACAACCAGGTATTTGATTGTACTAATCCTACGAAATTACATCCAGGTGTTGGATTGTACCAATCCTGTGAAAATTATAGCTAGGTATTAGATTATACCAATCATGTGAGATCATTTTGAGAGTACAACCAGGATTGGATTATACCAATCCTGTGAAATTACAGTCAGGTATTGGATTGTACCAATCATATAGAATTACAACTAGGTATTGGATTGTGCCAATCCTGTGAAATCATTTTGAGAGTACAACTAGGTATTGGATTATACCAATCCTGTGAAATTACAACATGTATTAGATTGTACCAATCCTATGAAATTACAGCCAGGCATTGGACTGTGCCAATCCTGTGATATTACAACCAGGTATTGGATTGTACCAATCTTGTGAGATCTTTGAGAGTACGACCAGGTATTGGATTATACCAATCCTATGAGATCATAATGAGAGTACAACCAGGTATTGGATTATACCAATCCTATGATATCATTATGAGAGTACAACCAGGTATTGGATTATACCAATCCTGTGAGATCATGGCCATGTTGCTAAGGATTCCATAGTAGTTGGAATACCTTTATGTTTCCCTTTCACTTTCATTATGGGATATCAATCCCTTAAACTCATCACTGAATACCACATCACCTTTACTATGCATTATACCTCGGTCGAACCATCATACACATTCACATCCTTTATGTGATACAAGTATTCCTCATATCTCAATTTAGCATACTAAAAATACTATAGCCCTTATTTGGCTATGACCATAATGTATGTATGACCAAGATTTCATTATTATCTTTGTAACCATTTATTATTATTATTATGTTACGGGGTTCCCATTTCCCTGATTTGTTTTGAACATTACCATCTCTTACATAAATCTCTAGATCATGAGACTTTCATAAACATCTTGTCACCTCTCACTAGGCAACATCCATCTCTAGGTCGTAAGACCTATATAACATTATACTTGTTATACAAGTATTTTCACATGGCTCACAAGGCCCATTAAACATCTTGTCACCTCTCACTAGGCAAAAACTATTCACATGTCTCACAAGGCCATCAAACATCTTGTCACCTCTCACCAGGCAACAACTATTTCACATGGCTCACAAGGCCCATTAAACATATTGTCACCTCTCACTAGGAAACAACTATTCACATGGCTCACAAGGCCATAAAACATCTTGTCACCTCTCATTAGGCAACAACTATTCACATGTCTCACAAGGCCATTAAACATCTTGTCACCTCTCACTAGGCAACAACTATCCACATGGCTTACAAGGCCATAAAACATCTTGTCACCTCTCACTAGGCAACAAATATTCACATGGTTGACAAGACCATTAAACATCTTATCACCTCTCACTAGGCAACAACTATTCACATGGCTCACAAGGCCATTAAACATCTTGTCACCTCTCACTAGGAAACAACTATTCACATTGCTCACAAGGCCATGCAATAAGAGAAATACAACCTCCCCATTGTTAGGGTTAGGGTTTCCCTTTCTTACCGATTAAGGTTTTAAGTATCATCACCCTTCATTAGGGTTAGGGTTTCCCCTTATTAATCAATTAGGGTTTCAAATCATATCATCACCCTTCATTAGGATTAGGGTTTCCCCTTATTAACCAATTAGGGTTTCAAATCATATCATCACCCTTCATTAGGGTTAGGGTTTTCCCCTGATTAACAAATCAAGGATTCAAGATCATATTATCAAAAATCAAACCCTAATTCATACTCCATTCATACTAGGAGTATCAATGTATACTCATTACATGATTATTATATAAGTATAAGTTTCTCTTTCACCCTCAATAGGATGTTGATTACATCATACCCCATTAGGTTGTCTCAATCCTTCTCTCAAGGTACACTGGCCCATATATATCAAAATGCATTAAACTCTTTATGTCTTAATGTATCATTTGACATAACACACTACATGTATCACTCAATCAAGTGTATTGAATTGAGGTGCTTCCACCATATCGGGCGAAGAGGTGTGTGCTTGCTTCCATATCAGGCAAAGAGGTGTGTGTGCTCCACACCAGATCGGGCAAAGAGGTGTGTGCTTACTTCCATATCGGGCAAAGAGGCATGTGTGTGCTCCACACTATATCGAGCAAAGAGGTGTGTGTGTGCTCCACACTATATCGGGCAAAGAGGCGTGTGTATGCTTCACACCATATCAGGAAAAGAGGTGTGTGTATGCTTCACACCATATCGGGCAAAGATGTGTGTGTATTCTTCACACCATATCGGGCAAAGAGGTGTGTGTATGCTTCACAGCATATCAGGAAAAGAGGTGTGTCAACCTAATATCAAATTGAACCATGATGATGTCATCATCATCAACCTCCAGGATCTTGACCTCATTGTTCTAGTTCATGGAAAATAGTCCTAGATCACTAATAGAACTCATGGGTTCATCAATTATGCAAGAAAAATTGGATTGAAAGTAAATCATCAATTATGGCAGATTGATAGTAAATAATAACATAATTGAGTTCAAGTTATATAACTCGCCTCAAGAGCAACTTCAAATCTCCAAGATCCAAATATTTACATTCCCAAGGTTGAAGATGAGATTATCAAAGGTCCAAGACTTGAGCTCCTCAGCACTATGCATGATACATCACCACCTTGTGTCCGATATCCCTCACTTGTCTAATATCACTTCACTTGGCCGATACCACTTTGCTATGGATGATATCACCTTGCTATGACTGATACCAAAGCTCTATGCATTATACCCCTCTTCCTATGCATGATAATAGGACTATATGCACGATATATATGAGCAAGAGGGTGATAAATTTCGAAATTTTCACTTATAGGTGAAAAGAAGGGTATATATACTTGAGGTTCATGAAAAAGTGTGTATATGAGGTGTCATCTTTTTAAGCTACTAGGTGCCGCTTGTCCATGCATGGTTGACACTTGTCATTGCATGCACTCCTATTTATCTTGACATGAAAAACACTTTAGGATAATCTAGAGATGATATTTAGGCCATCACTTATCTTGTTGGATAAGATACCTCAACTCAATCACCACTTTATTCACAAACCGATACAACTTTTCCAAGGAAGTTGAAAACTGATACACTTCACTTCCTTGAGGTGCTTAGCTCATCGTGGACAAAGACAAGAGTTCAAAAACCAATATGAGACCCCTATATGGCTCCTAGGCTGATAGGAACTCTCATATGAACTCTACAACCCAATACAAGCTCAAATTAGGGTTTCACATTCAACCCTTTCTCGGTCTTTTCATCACCAAGAGTACCATAATTCAAATATGATTCAAACATGGTGAATCCTTCTTTATATCTCCTCTAGATGATACTATGAGGGATTAGGGACACTCTAGAGGTGGTAATTTGTATATCAACCCTACATTTTGGATAAATTACGACTTGCACCAAAATTGGAACACAAGTCACTAGCATTATTCAAACAAGCGCAAACTTGGAATTTAGGGTTTCCACAAGCCACCACTTAGTATAATTCTCTTTATTATGATGATAAAACACTTATGGAACGTTAAAAATGTGAAAAATGTCAATATAACCCCTCATCTTGGGTAAATTGCATTTTGGTCCAAAACAAGAGTACATTGCTCAAGCATTATTCAAATAGGACCAAACTTGAAACATAAGTTTGTCACCTGGTAACAAAACTCTTTAGAGAATTATATTAAAGTTCTAAGCAACTTATTTAGGCTAAACAAACAAGGTTATCCCTAAACCATGTTAGGGATGTTACACTAGAGGTGGTAATTTGCTTATCAACCCTACATTTTGGGTAAATTACAATTTGTACCAACATTGGTGCAAAAGGCACTAACATTATTCAAACAAGTTCAAACTTGGAATTTTAGGCTATCCTCAAGCCACCACTTAGCATTATTCTCTCTCTCTTATTATGTTAAAACACTTAAGGCATGTTCAACATGTGACATATTGCAATATAACCCCTTATCTTGGGTAAACTGCATTTTGGTCCAAAATAAGAGAACATTGCTCAAACATCATTCAAACAAGACCAAACTTGCAACATAAGTTTTCCACACGATAATAAAATACTTTAGAGGATTATATTAAAGTTCTAAACAACTTATTTAAGACAAACAAATAGGGTTAGCCCTAAACCCAGGTCAGGGATGTTATAATTATAAACCCCTAACAAGGACTTCGTCCCCGAAATCCCAGATGAAGGGAGACAATTGTTTCTCATGCATCATACCATCAAGCCTCCATATAACACCTTGATGTCATGGAGATGCCATAGAAATTTGACCAGCATAAAGTTCTTCCATACAAGGTCTTCATAGAATCTGTCATACATGATACATACTCAACTGTCCTTTTTATCACTGACTGCAAAATCAATTCTATGTCAGGTAACACTTTCTTAATCAGAGGAGTACTATACATACTTTGTATAACTCAGGTGTCGAACCTCATTGATTTTTCATCTTCTGAACTTACATCTTTTATGCAATAAGATTCTTTATCTTGGGAGTTTTCCACACCCCTCACTTAGTTTAGCATTTCTCCTTCAAGGAAAGACTAGAGTTACATTTTGCCACCCATTTGGGACTACAAGTCTTATCATGCTTATGTTATGCCATTCTAATCTACTGACACAACGTTAACTTACTTATGAATTGTACCAACCATCCCGTTAGCTATTTATTTTCCTGTCATAAGGTGAGGCTACCTATCAAACAAGAACTATCTCAGAGGTATCTCTAGATGTTATTTGTATAAGCTGCCTCAATAGGTCTAGATAGGGATATTCTAAGGAATTATACTTAGCTTGATAAGCTTTTCCCCAAGATGATCTTACCATTTTCCCTTCAATTAATACATCCTTATCGATGTCATGTTTATGCGTAGCATAAACCCCTAACATATGATATCCATAGCATAGTATGTAACTAGACTAATCTCAAAGTTGGCCCCTCCTAGGTAACCAACATTAATCATCTTATCAGGAGTTATGTTCTCATTTTTTCATCCCATTGAAAGTTCTTGGATACTAGGATTCCTTACCCTGGTATTTGTTACATGTACCCAAAAACACATCAAATCCTCACCATTTCCATCTTCTGTTGTTATTACCAAAACCAAACATATAATAGGACCTTTCTTTCATCTCAGGACATTACTTATCACATATAACTTTGTCTTGGAACCAAAATATAGGACTAGCTGATACTTTTCAAAGTACCCATCTATAGATTACTTCTAATCCATGCACATCAAGTGTCATAAGACTTACTTGATTGCCATGTCCCTTAAAGGAAAGAACACAAGGAAACATATTCCTTTTATTGCCCATCAATATCTAGGTTGTTTATCAAAGAAAAGAGATTATCATCTCTTTTGATTACTACATGAACTTTCAACTATTCAGGTGTCATTCAATCTTGTTTCATCTTAGGTTCCTTGCCACCAACATAGGAATTATAAAGATGATTACATGTCATCATTCTTTTCTTTGTTATTGTCTAGCATGTTTATGAACAATTTTTTATTTTATCTATATTCACATCATGAAAAAGATCTTTACTCTTCACATGTTCTTTAGAACACATAGAATGCAAAACACTCGGGATCTCAGTCCCTTATTACATTACTAAGGATTCTCACCCCTTAGCATTATCATCATTATGATTACTAGATCTGGGTATTCAAACCCTTAGTTCATCACTGAACACTATTACCACTTATTAGGTAGCCATTACCTCTAGGTCCTCAGACCAAGGTATACATTATACTCAACATCTTCTTTTGTTTATAAGTTGATTTGTGATTAACTCAGATTCCTTCTTATAGTAATTAGGATGTGGTAGAAATATCCGTGCCACATCTCCCATTTCATTATTCTGTTTAGATTGTCTCAAAATGACTACTTGAACAAAGTAATTAGAAAGATAGCAATCTAAGAGTCTCATACTCACCTTGCCTTCAATAGTTGAATACATGGCCAGGGTATGCAAGAACTGATAGGTAGTATGCATTTTGTTTTATATTATGTTTCTTACTTTTAACATATCTTTAGATTTTACTACTTAGTATCTCTTATTTTTCTCGAGATGTTTCTTTTACATCTCTTTCCTTTCTACATGAAGAGAGAAATTTCAAAACATATAAGAGAATATTGGACTAAACATATATTCTAGTCCTCTTCATTTCTTCTTGTGTCCCCAAGGGACTAACCAAAGGAAATTTTTAACAACAACTATCCTTTATGACTAGTAGGCAGAGAAAAGAAAAGGACAGATAATTCAGAATGAAAAGTTCTATCTGACAAGTTACCTCTTACAGGTTATCTAGTGTCTTGGCTGACTCAACACATGGAGTCTAGTTGTCGTCTGCTATCACCTTTGTCCTCTACTACCTGAAGTAGATGGACCAATCTGTGACACTTGTCTTCGTCCTCATCCTTATACTCCACTAAACTATGGTCCTTGTGAGCTTTGGAGATTATGCCTTGGTTGTTGAGCCACCTTATTATTTATTCTTGGACATTGCCACCTCAGATGTCCTATCTGTCCACATTTATGGCAAACTCGGACCCCACTTTGTGTCTTAGATAATATCCTTGTTGATACTAAAGGTACACTTGGAGTTCCAGGAGGTATACTCCAACCTCGGTCCTCGCTTTATGACCATTGCATTGGTGTACTAAATTGTTTTTGAACCAGTGGTACTAAAAACTTTGCTATTTAGTACCACCAAACAACTGTTCCTGTGACTATGTAGACCCCCTTTTGAGGTTTGCCTCATGTTTCTTTGTCAAAGACCTTTCTATCCTCCAGACAGATTCCATGAATGTGGTGAATCTCTCTCTACTTTCTAACACAGTTGCCGAGATAGACACCTCAACATTCAATCCTTTCTCAAAATGTCAGATCCTCTCCTACTCAGTAGCAACCATTTGAGGACAAAACCACAGAAGTTCCATGAACCTAGCCTCATACTCATTAATTGACATGGTTCCTTGCTGAACCTTCTCAAATTGTGATATATTTTCATCTAAGTATGTTTGTGGAAAATACTTATTGATGAATTCTTGACGAAATTCCTCCCAACCTCTTCATCATTCATTTTACCTCTTCTATGGCCCATCAGTGGACAACACTACCCCTCAGAAGGTATACATCATGTTTGACTTGGTCAGCATTTGGGATACTAAGGATCTTAAAAGCCTTTTCTAACTCAGTGAGCCACAGATCAACATCTGTTGGGTCAGTTGTTCCAGCATATTCTATAGCTCCTACATGGCGTAGTCATTTAAAAGTCTTACTAGACCCATGTACCTCATTGGGAACTGGTGCCCTAGGTATTGGTGCTAGCATCTGGTCTTCCATATGCATTATTTTGGTCATGAATTGCCCAAAAAGAGCATGAAAGGTTGGGTTTTCTAACATAGCTTCATCAAAATGGGGATTCTCAGGCACTGATTCCTCTCTTGCCTGATCCCTTGCACCTCCTACTGGTGCAACAACATTGCTCTCATCAACGTGTTCCTCATGTTCTCCAGACATCTTTAAGATTTACCCCTTCTTCTGCATAAGCAGAAGTCACTATAAGATATACTGGGGGAGACTAGAACAGACTCAACACCTTATTCCTATGTCTCTGTAGACTCAACGAACCTTTGGCTCTGATACCAAAACTTTGTGATGACCCACCATCAAACCGACAACCAAATCACCACTAGTAATTACACGAAAAATCATTACCAATAGATTAAAGAAGATCACTAACAATTAAAACCATTTTGTAAAGAGATCCATTTCTAGGAACTATTAAAGAACCAACATTTTATATACATCATGGTTCACATTGTACATACACAGTACCATCTCATCTCAATGATAGTATATATCAGTTGCTTTGCCAAAACATATACATAAGCAATGTAAAACCTTGATGCATACAAACCAAAGTCATAGATCGTTTATAAAACCATTACATACTGAATCCAAGGACCTGAGAGTACAAAGATGACACATAGGACTTCTATCTACAAGACATAACAAATAGTGCACTCAACCTCAACTATTACTGTTGCCCCTATTACTGTTGTTCTCCCTCTACAGTATGGTCTCTACCTCCTCATGCACGTCCACCTAAAAAAATTATGGATCCCATGAGGTGAGACACAAGTCCCAGCGAGAGATATAACTCTCCGCCAATAATGTTAATATCACAGGTAAATAGTATGAAACTATGCAGAGGATCTTTTACATTAATAATCAAGATTAATCACTGTTGATAAGCAGATTAGAACAATTTCATCTTTTAAAGCATTGCAACTATCTATGATAGGGAAGTAAATCATATATTCACTTTATAAGGGATATGAAGAACATATATATTGTTTACCAATCATGCTATACCAACGTCTCAAGCTTATCCTGTGACAATATTATCATGGTATGATATCATTGAATCATTCACATTTCCAATGTTGGCCTCAGTCAATCCTCCAGCTAGGTATTGGTGTCTACCAATCCTGTGAATATACCTTATAGGAATTAATCTCAATCAATTCGCCAGCCAGGTATTGGTTTCTACCAATCTTGTGAATATACATCATTATGTTCCAGCCAGGTATTGGTTTACACCAATCCTATGAATATACATCATTATGTTCCAGCCATGTATTGGTTTACACCAATCCTATGAATATACATCATTATGTTCCAGCTAGGTATTGGTTTACACCAATCCTGTGAATATACATCATTATGTTCCAGCCAGGTATTGGTTTACACCAATCCTGTGAATATACATCATTATGTTCCAGCCAGGTATTGGTTTACACCAATCCTATGAATATACATCATTATGTTCTAGCCAGGTCTTGGTTTACACCAATCCTGTGATTATGCATCATATTGCTAAGGATTCCGTAGTAGTTGGAATACCTTTATGTTTCCCTTTCACTTTCATTATGGGATATCAATCCCTTAAACTCATCATTGAATACCACATCACCTTTACTAGGCATTATGCCTCGGCCAAGTCATCATACCCATTTACATCCTTTAAATGATACAAATATTCCTCATATCTCATTTTGGCATATTAGAGACATTGTAGCCCTCATTTGGCTATAACCATAATGCGTGTATGACCAAGATTTCATTATTATCATTATAAATATTTATTATTATTATTATGTTACAGGATTCCCACTTCCTTAGTTTATTTTGAACATTGCCATCTCTTACATCAATATCTAGATCATGAGACTTTTATAAACATCTTGTCACCTCTCACTAGGAAACAACCATCTCTAGGTCATAAGACCTATATAAACATTATACTTGTTGCACAAGTATTTCACATGGCTTACCAGGCTCATTTAATAGGTATTATATAAAACATCATAGCTCATACCTAGTTATGCTCATTATCTCATGATACTAGCATGGTTAGTATTTCGTGATAACAACAATATCAAATACATATCATCACCATGAAATACAAGAGAAATACAACCTTCCCATCGCTACGGTTAGTGTTTCCCTTTCTTACTGATTAGGATTTCAAGTCATATCAACACCCTTCATTAGGGTTAGGGTTTCCCCTTATTAACCGATTTGGGTTTCAAATCATATCATTACCCTTAATTAGGGTTAGGGTTTCCCTTTATTGATCGATTAGGGTTTCAAGATCATATCATCAAGGATCAAACCCTAATTCATACTCCATTCATATTAGGAGTAACAATATATGTTCATTACATGATTATCACACATGTATAAGTTTCTCTCTCATCCTCACTAGGATGTAGATTACATCATTCTTTATTAAGTTGGCTCAATCCTTCTCCTAAGGTACATTGGCCCACAAGTATCAAAATGCATTAAACTCTTTACATCTTAATGTATAATTTGACATAACACACTACACTTGTCATTCAATCAAGCATGTTGGATTGAGGTGCTTCCACCATATCGGGCATCAAGGTATATGTATGCTTACATATTGGGCATCCATACCATGCCTAAGGGGTATCCTTATCACCATATCATGAATCCATATCATGCTTGAGGTGTATCCTCATCACCATATCATGCATCCATATTGGGTTACTCAATATTAGGGTTTGCATATCGGGTTAGACCCTTATGCTCATAACTCTTCAACTCTTCATGGTATCAGACTACCCTTCACCATGTGATAAGTTATAGGCTAAATAAAAAGTTGGTCTAATTCAACTCAAGTGCACAAACCAATAAGGGTTTGGAATTCTAATGCATATCAGGTTTCACTTTTCCATGTTGGGTTTCAATACCATATCAGGTTAGGGTGTATACCTGACACCATATCGTGTATAAGGTGAGTGCTTGAACCCATATAGTGCAAAAGGTGTGTGTATGTGTCACTTATATCATCCATGAGGTATAAAATCATCATTGTATCGGGCTTGAGGTAGGTACTTGGATCGCCTATATCGGGTTGCTCATAATCTAGGGTTGTTATATAGGGTCAGAGGTACTTCAACATGTCTATAGGGTCAGAGGTATAAACTCATCATTGTATTGGGTTGGACCATGATGATGTTATCATCATCAAGATCAAGACCTTTGTTATTACTATAATAGTTCATGGTCAACATGTATATGCAACTATTCGAACTCATGGATTCATCAGTTATTCAAGAAAATTCGAAATTGAAAGTAGATCATCAAGTATAGCAAGATTGAGGGTGAATAACAACATAATTGGGTTCAAGTTATATAACCCGCCTCAAGAACAACTTAAAAGATCCAAGATCCAAAGATTCACGTTCCCAAGGTTGAATATGAGCTTCAAAACTCCTCTATAGGTAAATAATCACCATGGATAAGTATATGGTGAAGAAGAAAAGAAAGGAAGATATCAACCCTAGATCCATGATTTAATCCAAGGTTGAAGATGATCATGGCCTCACCTTAGGGTTAAGAATTGAGCTCCTTCTTCTTCCTTAGCATCATGCATGATACCTCACCACTCATGCATGATATCCCTTTACTTGTGGCCGATATCACTCCACTTGTGGCAGATATCACTTCACTATGGCCGATATCACTTCACTACGGCCGATATCACTTCACTATGGCCGATATCACCTTGCTATGGTCGATATCACCTTGCTATGGCCAATATCAAGGCTCTATGCATGATACCCTTTCACCATGCATAATATCTAAGAGAAGGAGGGTGTTAAGATTTGAAAATTTTCTCTAATAGGTGAAAGGAATGGTATATATAGTTGAGGTTCATGAAAAAGTGTGTATATGAGGTGTCATCACTTTAAGTTACTAGGTGCCACGTGTCCATGCATGGTTGACATGTGTACATGCATGCAATAATTTTTATCTTGACATGCAAAACACTTGAGGATAATATAGAGATAAATCTTTGGCCATCACTTATCTTGTGGGATAAGATATTTCAACTCAATCACCACTTTATTCACAACCCGGTACAACTTTTCTAAGGAAGTTGTAAACCAATACACTTCACCTCCTTGAGGTTATTAGGACGTAATGGCATTTTACAAGAGTCCAAAAAACTATATGGGATCCCCTCTATTGCTTCTGTATCGATAGGCACTCCCATATCAAGTCTACAACCTGATACAACTCAAATTAGGGTTTCATATTCAACCCTTTCTTGGTCTTTTCATCACCAAGAGTACCATCACTCAAATATGATTCAAACATGGTGTATACTTCTTTATCCCTCCTATAAATGATACATAGAGGGATTAGGGACACTCTAGAGGTTTTAATTTTCATATCAACCCTACATTTTGGGTAAATTACAATTTTTAACAAAATTGGTGCACAAGGCACTAGCATTATTCAAACAAGTTCAAACTTGGAATTTTAGGCTTTCCACAAGCCACCACTTAACATTATTCTCTCTCTTATGATGTTAAAACACTTAAGGCACGTTGAACATGGACATATTTCAATATAACCCCTTATCTTGGGTAAATTGCATTTTGGTCTAAAATAAGGGAACATTGCTCAAACATCATTCAAACAAGACCAAACTTGCAACATAAGTTTGCCACACGATAATAAAATGTTTTAGAGTATTATATTAAAGTTCTAAGCAACTTATTTAAGCCAAAAAATAGGATTATCCCTAAAACAAGCCATAGATGTTACATGGACACTATGTGTCACGGTTGAGCTATGGAAGGATGGGGCTATGTGTAGTTTAAAGTCTTCACAAATTAGAAAAACCTAAATCTCTTTCTTAATGACTGGAAAGAAAGAGGCATGGGCAATTTTTTTGCAAGAGTCACCACATGGGTGTCATATTCAGAAGTTGCAAGAAAAATGGGACAAATTGGAAGACCTAGTTGGATGAGTTGAGCTCGAAGAGGCCGGAGGGAATCTGAAGATAGCAACAATGATGGAAGAGTGTTACTGATGAGAAATGTTCTGCAACATATGGATCAAGGAGGGTGATCAAAATACTAAAATTTGTCACTCTCTGGTTAAACATCAACGCAAACATAAAACCATTAACAGGCTGAATCTTGATGATGGATCATGGGAAGAAGGTATGGAAGTTGTTCTCCAAGAAGCAATTCATTTTTAAACTAATCTTTTCATTGCAGAACCCACATCCCCACAAAAATTTCTACTGTCAACGATCCCATTTGTAGTGACTGAAGAAGACAACAACAACATCTAGGAAAGGCCATAAGAAGATGAGATTTGATCTGCTCTTATGGGCCTGAATGCCGAAGGGGGGCCGAGGACAGATGGATTCATAGGAGTCTTCTACAAAGTAGCATGGGGCATCATCAAAGTGGATGTCATAGAGATGGTGCAACACTTCTTCCAGGGGCGACCTCCACGGGGGACTGAAGTGCGTGATACTGTCCATTATCTTGATAAAGGAGAACCTTGGATGTCTTGGAGATTTTAGACCCATCAACATCAACTCTTTTGTGATGCTGCTTGTCTCCAAAGTACTATCTAATAGTTTCTCCACTATTCTCCCTAAGCTTGTCAAGACAAAACAAAATGTCTTCATGAGACATCGGGACATCAGCAACAACATTAATCTACCAAAAGAGTTATACAGAGACATAGAGCACAACCCAACATGAGAGAATGTTATCTTCAAAGCAGACATGGCCAAGGCCTTCAACCACACATATTGTGTCTTCTTAATCAAAGTGTTGAATAAGTTCATATTTGACAATAGAGTTAGGGGTATCATATCTAAGATTCTAGAAGGTGCGCAATTCACTATCCATATCAACGGGCAGAGAGGTGGCTTCTTTACTTCCTCCAAAGGCCTACACTAGGGGGATCCAATGTTACCCACCCTCTTTATCCTAATGGAAGAATCCCTCAGTAGATACACCTCTTCTCTGGGAGCTCAAGGCATTATATAACGCTTCCATACGAGGGGTCTAGAAAGAGCACCGACCCACCTACTTTTCGCTGATGATGCCATGTTCTTCCTTTACTCCTCAGACTCCTCCCTCCTTTCTCTAACCTAGAGCCTTAGGCTCTATGAGGAAACCTTGGGTCAACAGATTAACTATGGAAAATCTAGCTTCATGATGGGGTGATATACTCCACAGGGATATGTTGGGTTCTGCATGGTTGGAGTAGGCAGTGAAAACAAAAAATTAACTTGACCATAAACCCCTAACCAGTAGATTGCATCAATATCTATATAATTTGAAAGATGGTTTTAGTGAGTTATACCTAGTCTTGAGGCTTACTCAACGACTATACCTCATACCTAGTGCGGTCATGAACCACCTTGTCTTCTACAATGTCTGTGCAACTCATGGTCTTGACCTGAACTGCTTGAGCGAAAGAAGTCTCCCACCTCTATAGATAGTCCACACGAACTACTGGGAACTCTAGTCATCTTGAAGAATGGACTACAAGGAGTTGTCCCCTTCTGTTGGCATACTAGTCACCAACACACTCTCCCACAACCAGTTGCTATTTTACATTTGTCTTTCCCTTGCTGTGCCCCCTCCCTGTTTGGGTGGCACTTGCTCGGGCTCTCTTGGTTACCAGAACTAGAGAGGATAACAACTTTATAGAGCAACCGATATTCTGAGTTTGTATTATGAGAAGCCCCATGTATTCATCTATTTATAGTAGAGGGTAGGATCATGGTTCTCAGTCTTTGTGGGAGTAGAAGGGTCTGGATTTTCCATGAATTGTTTGCACTGCTCTAGGAGAACCAGTCAGTTCATAACCAAATCGATCATTTGTCTAGGTGAGCCGATCAGTTCACCCAGTGAACTGATCGGTTCACTTGCCAGACCTACTTGCAATTAACTTTCCTTATTCATTTCTAATTAACGAGAAGGTCAATTCGTGTCCCAATTGAATAGGATAAGTGAAACGAGATTTTTTTTCACAAATTGAGAAACCCAACACTTTCTCATTTGGTCTAGGTGAACCGATCGGTTCACTGGAGTGAACATGTCCTCCCACTGACCATGGGTTAGTTGGTTCACCCAGTGAAGCAGTCAATTGATGGTCCAGATTGTGCAGAACTCAGTCAATTCAGTTCTCAATCAATATGACACTCTAATCAGTTGGTTCACGACTTGAACTTGTTGATTCTGAGTCAAGTCAATTGACTGAATGTTTAATTGAGTATCTAAACACTTTAGTAATAAATCTAAACATAATTTGTGGAAAAACTCCTATTCCAGGTGAATCCTATGTGTGTGACCCTATAGGTCCCATATCACGTTGGAAGTCAATGTCCATAACTAGCTTATGTCTTCACAAGCAAAGAGCGGTGCTTAGTCGCACATCAGTGCTACCCAAGTGAATGGAAAGTTGGAGAACAACTTTCAACCTATAGTCTGTGATTGGTGTTATAGTGAATGTATAATTCCTTTTTCACTGATATCCTGAATGAACTCGAGGCATGAAGTTGTCATCTTGTCAACGTTCATCCATGTTTCTTGAACTAGAGCAGACTGTCTGAAATATATGTGTGAACTCAATATATTATATTGATTCACATGTTCATGTGCATGATTTTTGTAGTCTCACTTATCAAGTAGCATGGACATCAAACTCCCTTAGGAGGGACAAATCCCATATTTATCACTCACAGTCTATCCTCATGTGTCAAAGTCACCCAATCATCTCCTTTATAACAACCCATATTTTAGGATTGTGTTTCATGATGTTAAAGTGTGCCCAATCACATTCAACGAGTGTATTGATTTCAGGTCTAAGAGTCATAATCACCACCATCACTATGAGAGATGATTCTGACTACCATGTCATGGTTCCATGTGTCACTCTCAAGGTGGGTCTGCCCAATACACTATTCTCCAACATGTATCTATGTGCTTGGTTTGATATCATATATCATGAATAATGAGACACTATCATCAACCAACACATACTCTAGTCTTGACGTGTCATTGTTGTCTATCAACCTTCCACAATGACATCTGACTAGGGACATAACAAGAATGTACATACTATTAGCATTTGTATGATCTTATTGTTCAGGTCCTAAACTCAAAGACATACGTCATTGAGAATTGTCATTCTTTAGACATTCATTCTGATTCATCATAATCTCATAATCGATTGAACCAGAATAAATCAGAAGCTTGAATTTGATATTTATCAAATTAATTATAATATATGCCAATCCAATCATCATATGATTGGCTCTCAGGGCATACATACCAACAGACTCCCAGTTGCACTTAGAGCCAATTACCTTTGAATCATATTATTAGTGATATCTAAACATGTCCAACATGTTTCTATTGTGCTATTGCTAATCCATTGAGTTAGCAACATATTGCTTTAGTCGGTATATTACATGTTTCACATCTCCTCGATGTACGTCATTTCCTATGAGATAGAGTTGCCATAATATGCTATCTAATATTCCTAGCCTAACAATTAGCTCCATTATTTAACTTAGTATTTCTACTTTGTCATCAATGGTTGGAACATCTATAAGTCAATCTGTATAAACATTTAGATCCATATAGTATCCTATGGTATTCTCAACACTAGGATACTCAACTTTCTTTTTAGATTTAAATAGCTTTTAATTTTACTCAGAATGTTTCCTTTTAACTACATATATTCACTTTTGTATTTTGTATTTTGTACTTTGTGATCATCTCCTGTCATTTTGGAAGCTTGCATCAGTGTAACTCATTTACACTCAACTCTTCCTTTTATTACCATATTCATGGAACTAATCCTTTTGGTTTTTCAAAAATACTTAAAGATGTTCTTTATGGTATTCCAGTGACTCTTACTGGAAGTAGACAGACATCCACTCGTCATTCCAATAATATGAGATAACTAGATGAGTGTGTATATATATCATTTTGTCATGTCCAATACATACAAGATGATAAATATATTTTCTTATCATGTCTGACACATACAAGATAATGGGATGAGTACATATGTGATAGATCTAATTGGGAACACATATGACATCTATCTGTGTGTTTATATTCTTCATAAGAATTTGGAACTCAAGTCATCTGAGAGACTAACTCCATGTAACATGGACAAGTTTTCTCCCACGGAATCTTGCATGTTGAACCATTCATCATAGATTGTCAATGTATGCTCTCTTTATCAGGTTAAGAGGCTTTTGAGAACTATTTCTATAGGTCTCTATTCCCATCACACATGACATATCCTTTATACCCTTAAAAAAGGTATTTCCACACTAGTTTTAATACTCATAGTATTTAGAACGTTTATTCCTAATCATTATGTGGAATATGAATATGCTCCCACTAAATTTTTGTAATTACAGATTCCAACTTTATTTTGATATATTAGTCAAACCTTTTGACTATATGATCAAAGTAAAGACTTTAGTTCTGAGGTTCTTGTCATTAATCAATCATATTGATTAATTTCTGTAAATTAGAGACTTTTCTATGCATTAATGTAATTATAAAACCCTTTAGGTTGTGTCTCAAATACAACCTCATGTTATTCCTTTAGGGAATGTGGTTTTCATATCCATATGCCAAATCTCACAGTGTTTAAGTTATAATTTCAAGCATGATCCTTATGGACTATAGCCACATCAATTGGTTTATAGATTCATCAAGTTCAACACCTTGAACTACTCATTACAACCGATTTGCTCTTCAAATGTCATCTATGTCAGTTTTAACTCTTAAGCCCCAATTGTACTTGTGGGTTTTATCCCTATGAGTGCTACCATTAAGGTCATACCTTATTTGGTTCACATGGAAGTCATTTTGGATCTTATGGCTTCTAGCTAAAGCTCAATATCTAGTTCCTCAACATTATCTAGGTAGATCAATTGCTCATCATCATATGACCAATTTATCACCTTAATGAGTTTGTAGGATATCACAATCCACCAAGCTCAAGGTGTTTTTCTACTAGATATATGAGGTGTATCTATTTATAAGGCATTTGAGATTCCACAACACTTGTGATTCTCAATCTCCTTTTGTACCTTATCAAGTTTAATGTTATCCTATTGACCTCGAACCTTTCAAGTTCTACTTCTCTCCCACTAATTATTTTTTGAACTCAATTATCCCCATAACAAACATTTTTTTTATTTGGATGAGATTAGTATTCAACGAACATCATGTGATTTGTGAATGAAGCTCTTTCTAAGAAGCTAGTTTTCATATATGAGCATTGAATTTTAATCACTAAAAAACATATTGGAACATTTCCAATACCATATATCATATGGTGTCTTTTATGCCTGTCAGATGGTACATTCATTTAGTATAAAGCATTTTCTTTTGAAGACTTCTAGAAGATTAGTTATTTATTGATGATCATGCTCTAACTATTTAGGGTATGATTCCTTACTTGATTTAGACATCATTATGCCTTAATCATGAGTTCTCTGTGATACTCATAAAGGTCCTCAAACATTTTGGTTTAAGTATCTCATAATTTGATCATATCAAAGTAATACAATTTTACCAAGTTTTTACTTCATTCATGGTCTTCTTGAACACTTCAAGATATTCACATTAGTATTTTATTAAATACTTTTATGAAGTATTAGAATTCATTGTAATAGGTATGTATACACATCAATATGTACTATACCTAATAGAATAGTCACTCTCCCACTACATCTAGTGCAGATTGACTCGTCATCATGCCAAATAGACAAGATATTCATATCTCTTATTGGTTCAATATCCAAAAGAATCTAGTTCATCTATCAATATGGAATCTAGAGTTGAATTGCTCATTCATTTGTTTTAGATGATAATGCTAAATTATTGTTTGAGTCATCAATAAATTTAGGTATTATGTGTTTTATCTTATGCATACTAAGTACCATAAGATAAATAAGGCATTACCACAAAAGATCATATCTTTGAAATTGAAACATAAACTTTATTGATAGACATCCTTATCATTACAAGATGTAGAAATAAAATTGTTTCTATTAGCAAAATGAAATAGCAGTTCATAACTCTATTACATACCCTTTGGGATGAAATAAACTAAATGTACTACTATCTATGGCAGCAATACTTAGTTCCATTCTTGATCAGTGTTCCTTCTTGGTCCTTTCAAAAAGTCCTTCAATTTTTTTCAGATCCTGCATATCATATATGTCAGATCTATATCTTGGTATCATATACCTAAGATAAAGAAGTAGTTTTTTTAAGTTTATTTCATAATACCTGAGGTGGAGATTTCTATCCCCTCATTTTTCTTGTTTAGTTCATCAATGTAGAGAGGGAAATTTCTCTTCCAATGTCCTGGCTCATGACAATGGTGACATTTGCCTCCCTTGTTCACCCATCCCTTGGATTTGAGTGTTGAAGATGACTTGGGTTGTTGGCTATCATTAGAACCTTTCTTTGCTTTGCCCTTGCCCTTGCCTTTAGACTTTCCCTTCTTTCTTCTGATCATCATCACAAATTTTGGTTTGTCTTTCTTCATCTATGCCTTGACTATCCTCAACATGCCCAACAACTCTATCAGTGGCATGTCAAAGTTGTTTATGTTGTGGTTCATCACAAACTGACTATAAGATTCTGGAAACAATTGCAGTATCACATCACTAGCCAACTCTTGGCTCACACGGAATCCCAGTCGAGTGAGGTTCTCCACATACCCAATCATCTTGAGTGTGTGAGGACCTACTGGATGTCCTTATGTCATGACACACTTGAATAGAGCCTTGGAGACATCATATCTCTCTTGTTGTGTCTGGTCTTGATGCATGTTCTTGAGATGTTGTACCATCACAATGACCTCCATATTCTCATGTTGTCTCTACAACTCATAGTTCATTGAGCACAACATCACACACTTCACATCAATGGCATCCTCAGTATGCTTCCTATTAGCATCCCTTTCAGCCTTTGGTGTGGTGGGAGCTGGTTCTTCTAGCTCTGGTGTCTCTAGGATGTAGAGCTTTCGCTCTTGAGTGAGAACAATTCTCAATGTCCTAAACCAATTGTGGAAGTTGTTCCCATTTAGTTTGTCCTTCTCAAGGACCAATCACAATGAAAAGTGGTGGTTGTTTGAATCCATTTATTCTATAAAAGGAAATTTTCAATTTTAGTCAAACTCTTTTTTATTTGATTTGATTTAAAACATTTGACGATATTTAATTATGTCTTTAATTAATGTTTGCTTCTCACTATTTTGTCTCAAATTGATAACCGTCATTATCAATTCGGAAGATTGCAACGTACAACCTTCTAGTGAGCAAGATCATGATTTCATCTAAGCCATGGACCAGCTAGGGCTATCACGCACAACTAGAGTCTTTCAGGTAGGAAACTTCTGCCAATTGCATAATATGCAACTTCTTGATAGGTTTCATGCACAACTCCTTGCCATGTTCATCTTTATGCCCCAAGGTACTTGATTCGATCAAGGTCACCAAGTTAAGTCCGAACCAAAAGCCAACACAATGGATATGCACCCTGCGAAGGCAGACCCACATATTCACCATCACATTTCTACGAGATAGATAGTGCACCATGCGAAGGCATGCCCACACTTTTTCGATCAAGCTTTTTATGTGTTCTGCTTTAGGAAGGCATCTTCAACTTAATATATTTTTTTAGGGGTTTTATATACTTATATATCCATATATGTATCCAATAACCACATATATAGTACGTATCATATACATGCTATATCACACAAATGAAAACATGAAATAATGATAAAGCGATGATTATGGACATCCTATTGTAATTCCTTGGAGCCACAAGGAACTATGATCATCTATAACATATGCAACCTATTGTTGATGAAGATCTATGCTTTCCAATCTGAGTTGACTGGTTCAACCTTTAAACCGGTTGGCTCGCCTCTTGGCCGGTTGGTTGGTATCCTCCAGCCGGTCATCTGGCTCTTCCCGATGGTCAGCTTGTCTGGTCGTCTGGGCTTCTCATCGGTCCACTAGCTGCTCCTTAGCCGGTCGTCTCAATCCATCAAGTGGTTGTCTTCTTTCTTCGTCATAATAAGAAATAAAACTATCCTACTTTTACATAATCTTTGGGAAACCTCAAGTTACATTTGAGGGGAGCAAAGGTAGAAGAGAATCTCAAGTTATCTCGAGTTACATTTAGAATAGAAGAAGAAGTGCTAATTATGCAGACTGAGGTGCAGACAGCCACAACCAACCACACATGCACATATGGGTTTATATGCCATAACCATGCTATACATCCACCATCAAAACTGTTTTAGGGCGACACTTATCAATTACATATATACCATATCGTATATGTATATATCTTAGTTTGGGATCATGTGGTATTAATCAAATATTCACATTAGTCATTTAGATATTCACATCATGTGTAATAAATAAAAGATGACAAAACCAAAAATCTAATCATATCGATTATCCCAAAACATAGTGTATCAACCTGGATCTGATACCACTGTTGGGTTTTACATGGTCGGGGTAGGCAGCGGAAACAAAAATTTAAATTGACCATAACCCATAACCAATAGATCATATCAATATCTATGTAATTGGAAGGATGGTTTTAGCGAGTTATACCTAGTCCTAAGGTTTTCTCAGTGACTATAACTCGCATATAGTGCATTCTTGAACCACCTTGTCTTCAATGACATATATGCAGCTCCTGGTCTTGACCCGGACTGCGGTTGACGATCGTCTTCCTGAGCGGCAGAAGTCTCCCACCTCTATAGATAGTCTACACAGAGTACTGAGAACTCTAGTCGTCCTGAAGAATGGACTAGAAGAAGTTGTCCCCTTCTGTTGGTGTACTAGTCACCAACACACTCTCCCACAACTAGTTGCTATTCTGTAGTTGTCTTTCCATCGATGTGCCTCCTCCCTGTTCAGGCGGCACTTGCTCAGGCTCTCTTGGTTACCAAAACTAGAGAGGACAACAACTTTGCAAAGAGCAACTGATGTTCTGAGTTGTGCGTTATGAGAAGCCCCATGCACCCTTTATTTTTAGTAGAGGGCAAGGTCAGGGTTCCCAGTCTATGGGGGAGTAGAAGGGTCTAGATTTTCCGTGAACTATTTGCACTGCGACAGGCGAACCGGTCGATTTACATCCAAACTGGTCATTTGGATAGGTGAGATGATCAGTTCACCCAGTGAACTGGTCAGTTCACTTGCCATACCTACTTGCAATTGACTTTCCTTATTAATTTCTAATTAATGCAAATATCAATTCTTGTCCCAATCGAATTGGATAAGTGAAACGGGAAACTTTATTCACAAACTAAGAAACCCAACACTTGCTCGTTTGGTCCAGGTGAACCAATCAGTTCAATGGAGTGAATCAGTCATCCCACTGACCATGATCTGGTCGGTTCACCCAGTGAACTAGTTGGTTGGTGATGCAGATTGTGCAGAACTCAGTCAATTTAGTTCTCAATCGGTCTAACACTCTAATCAGTTGGTTCAACACTTGAACGTAATGATTCTGATTCAAGTCAATTGATTGAATGTTTAACAGAGTATCTAACCACTTTAGTAATAAATCTAAACATCATTCATGGATAAACTCCTATTCCAAGTGAATCCTATGTGTGTGACTATATAGGACCCATATCACATTCACAGTGAATATCCATAACTAGCTTATGACTTCACAAGCAGAGAGTGGTGCCTACTCGCACATTAGTGCTACCCAAGTGAATGGAAAGTTGGAGAACAACTTTCAAACTACAGTATGTGATTGGTGTTATAGTGAATGTATAATTCCTTTGTCACTGATATCCTGAATGAACTCGAGGCATGGAGTTGTCATCCTGTCAATGTTCATCCATGTTTCTTGAACTAGAGTAGATTGTCTGAGATATATATGTGAACTCAATATCAAATATTTATTCACATGTACATGCGTATGCTTTTCTCAGTCTCACTTATCAAGTGGCCTGGACATCAAACTCCCTTAGGAGGCACAAATCACATATCCATCACTCACAGTCTATCCTCATGTGTTAAAGTCACTCAATCATCTCCTTTATAACAACCCATGTTTTAGGATTGCGTTGGATGATGTTAAAGTGTACCCAATCACATTTGATGAGTGTAGTGATTTTAGATCTAAGAATCACAATCACCACCATCACTATGAGAGATGATTCTGACTACCATGTCATGGTTTCGTGTGTCACTCTCAAGGTTGGTATGTCCGATACACTATTCTCCAACATGTATCTATGTGCTGGGTTTGATATCATATATGATGACTAATGAGACACTGTCATCAACCAACACACACTCTAGTCTTGACATGTCATTATTGTCTATCAACCTTCCACAATGACATCCGACTAGGGACATAACAACAATGTACATACTCTTAGCATCTATATGATCTCATTGTTCCGGTCCTCAACCCAAAGATATATGTCATTGAGTATTGTTATTCCTTAGACATTCATTCTAATTCATCATTAACTCATAATCGATTGAACTAGAATAAATCGGAAGTTTGCCTTTGATATTTATCAAATCAGTTATAATATATGCCAATGCAATTATCATATGATCGACCCTCAGGGCATACATACCAACAGACTCCCACATGCACTTAGAGTCAGTATATTTCATGTTTCACATCTCCTCGTTGTATGACATTTCATATGAGATGGAGTTGCCGTAATATGCTATTTGATATTCCTTGCCTAACAGTTAGCTCAATTGTTTAACTTAGTATTTCTACTTTGTCATCAATGGTTGGACCATATATAAGTTCATATGTATAAACTTCTAGATCCATACAATATCCTCTAGTGTTCTCAATACTAGGATACTCAGCTTTCCTTTTATTTCTTAAATTTTACTCAAATCGTTTCCTTTTAACAACACATATTTACTTTTGTATTTTGTATTTTGCGATCATCTCCTATCATTTTGGAAGCTTGCGTCAGTGTAACTCATTTACACTCAACTCTTCCTTTTATTACCATATTCATGGAACTAATCCTTTTAGTATTTCACAAATACTTAAAGATGTTCTTTATGGTATTCCAATGCTCTTATTGGAAGCAGAAAGACATCCACTCGTCATGTCAATACATACGAGATAACTGGATGAGTATATATATATATAAATAAATATATATATATATATATATATATATATCATTTTCTCATGTCCAATACATACAAGATGATAAATATATTTTCTTATCATGTCTGACATATACAAGATAATGGGATGAGTATATATATGATAGATCCAATTACAAACTCATATGACATCTATATATGTGTTCCTATTCTTCATAAGAATTTGGAACTTAAATCATCTAAGAGACTAACTCCATGTAACATGGACAAGTTTTCTCCCACTGAATCTTGCATGTTGAACCCTTCAGCATAGATTTCCAATGTATGCTCTCTTTACCAGGTTAAGAGGCTTTGAGAACTATCTCTATAGGTCTCTATTCCTATCACATAGGACATCTCCTTTATACCCTTAAAGAAGGTATTTCCACACCAGTTTTAATACTCATAGTATTTAGAATGTTTATTCCTCTTCATTATGTGGAACATAAATATGCTCCCACTAAATTTTTGTAATTACAGATTCCATCTTTATTTTGATATATCAATCAAACCTTTTGACTATATGATCAAAGTAAAGACTCTAGTTCTGAGGTTCTTGTCATTAATCAATCATATTAATTAATTTCTGTAACTTAGATACTTTTTATTTGCAATAATGGAGTTATAAAACCCTTTAGGTAGTGTTTCGTACACAACCTCATATTATTCCTATAGGGAATACAGTTTTAATATCCATATGCCAAATCTCACAATATTTAAGTTCTAATTTCAAGCATGAACCTTATGGCCTATAACCACATCAATTGGTTAATAGATTTATCAAGTTCAACACCTTGAACTACTCATTATAACCAATCCGCTCTTCAAATGCCATCCATGTCAGTCTTAACTCTTATGACCCAATTGTACTTATGGGTTTTATACCTATAAGTTCTACCATTAAGGTCATACCTTATTTGGTTTACATGGAATTCATTTTGGATCTTATGTCTTCTAGCCATAACTCAAAATCTAGTTCCTCAACATTATCTAGATAGATCATTGGATCATCATCATATGACCAATTTATCACCTTAATGAGTTTGTAGGATATCACAATCCACCAAGCTCAAGGTGTTTTTCTACTAGATATACGAGGTGTATCTGTTTATAAGGAATTTGAGATTCCACAACACTTGTAATTCCCAATCTCCTTTTATACCTTATCAGGTTTAATGTTATCCTATTGACCTCAAACCTTTCGAGTTCTACTTCTCTCCCACTGATTCTTTTTTGAAATCAGTTATCCTCATAAAAGCATTTTGTTATTTGGATGATATTAGTATTCAACTAACATCATGTGATTTTTGAATGAAACTCTTTCTAAGAAACTAGTTTTCTTATATGAGCATTCAATTTTAATCACTAAAAGACACATTGGAACATTTCCAATACCATATCTCATATGGTGTCTTTTATGCCTGTCATATGGTACATTCATTTAGTATAAATTATTTTATTTAGAAGACTTCTAGAAGATTAGTTATTTATTGATGATCATGCTCTAACTATTTAGGGTATGATTTCTTCCTTGATTTAGACATCATTATGCCTTAATCATGAGTTCCTTGTGATACTCATAAAGGTCCTCAAACATTTTGGTTTAAGTATCTCATAGTTTGATAACATCAAAGTATTAGTACTTTTACCAAGTTTGTACTTCATTCATGATCTTCTTGAACACTTCAAGATATTCATATTAGTATTTCATTAAATACTTTTATGAAGTATTAACATTCATTTCAATAGGTATGTATATACATCAATATGTATTATACCTAATAGAGTAGTCACTCTCCCACTACATTTAGTGAAGATTGACTCGTCATCATGCCAAATAAATGAGATATTCATATTTCTTGATGGTTCAATAAACAAAAGATTCTAGTTCATACATCAATATGGAATCTAGAGATGAATTTCTCATTCACTTGTTTTAGATAATAATGCTAAATTATTGTTTGAGTCACCAATAACTTTAGGTATTATGTTTTTTTATCTTATGCATACTAAGTATCATAAGATAAATAAGGCATTGGCACAAAAGATCATTTCTTTGAAATTGAAACATAAACTTTATTGATAGACATCCTTGTTATTATAAGATGCAGAAATAAAATTGTTTCTATTGGCAAAATGAAATAGTAGTTCATAACTCTATTACATTCCCTTTGGGATGGAATAAACTAAAGGTACTACTATCTATGGCAGAAACACTTGCTTCATTCTTGATCAGTGTTCCTTCTTGGTCCTTTCATAAAGGCCTTCACTTCTTTTTAGATCCTGCATATCATATATGTCAGATCTATATCTTGGTATCATATACCTAAGACAAAGAAGTAATTTTTTTAAGTTTTATTTCATAATACCTGAGGTGGAGATTTGTATCCCCTCATTTTTCTTCTTTAGTTCATCTATGTAGAGAGGGAAATTTCTCTTCCAATGTCTTGGCTCATGAAAATGGTGACATTTGCCTCCCTTGTTCACGCCTCCCTTGACTTTGAGTGCTGAAGATGACTTGGGATGCTGGCTAGCATTAGATACTTTCTTTGCTTTTCCCTTGCCCTTACCTTTAGACTTTTCCATCTTTTTGCTGATCATTATCACATATTTGGGTTTGTCTTTCTTCATCTGTGCCTTGGCTGTCCTCAAAATGCCCAACAACTCTGTTAATGGCCGGTCAAAGTTTTTCATTATGTAGTTCATCACAAACTGACTGTAGGAATCTGGCAACAATTGCAATATCACATCAGTAGCCAACTCTTGTCTCATAGGGAATCCCAGTCAAGTGAGGTTCTCCACATACCCAATTATCTTGAGTGTGTGAGGACCTATCAAATCTCCTACTATCATGACGCACTTGAACAGAGCCTTGGAGACATCATATCTCTCTTGTCGTGCCTGGTCTTGATACATCAGATCTTCTTGAGATGTTGTTCCATCTCAATGACCTCCATATTCTCATGTTGTTTCTACAACTCACAGTTCATTGAGCACAACATCAGGTACTTCACATCAATGTCATCCATAGTATGCTTCCTGTAAGCATCCATTTCAGCCTTAGGTGCGGTGGGAGCTGGTTCTTCTGGCTCTGGTGTATCTAGTACGTAAAGCTTTTGCTCTTGAGTGAGAATTATTCTCAATGTCCTAAACCAGTTGTGGAAGTTGTTCCCATTTAGTTTGTCCTTCTCATGGACCGATCACAATGAAAAGTGATTGTTGTTTGAAGTCATTTATTCTACGAAAGGAAATTTGCAATTTTAGTCAAAACTCTTTTTGATTTGATTTGATTTAAAAAAATTGACAATATTTAATTAGGACTTTAATTAATATTTTCTTCTCACTATTTTGTCTCAAATTGATAACCCTCATTATCAATTCAGAAGATTACAACATACAACCTTCTAGTGAGAAAGATCTTGATTTCATCTAAGCCATGGACCAGCTAGGGTTGTCACACACAACTAGAATCTTTCAGGTAGGCAACTTTTGCCAATTGCATCATATGCAACTTCTTGATAGATGTCATGTGAAACTCCTTACCATGTTCATCTTGATGCCCCAGTGTGCTTGATCCGATCAAGGTCACCAAGTTAAGTCCAACCCAAAATCCAACACAATGAATATGCACCCTGTAAAGGCAGGCCCACATATTCACCATTACACTTCCACGAGATAGACAGTGCACCATGTGAAGGCATGCCTACACTTAGTCGATCAAGCTTTTCATGTGTGCTACTTTTGGAAGGCATCTTCAACTTAATATGTTTGTTTAGGGGGTTTAATATTCTTATATATGCATATATGTATCCAATCACCACATAGTACGTATCATATATATGCTATATCCCACAAACAAAAACATTCAATAACGATAAAGAGATGATTATGACCATCTATTGTAGTTCCTTGGAGCCACAAGGAACTACGGTCATCTAAGGTCTATATCATATGCAACTTGTTGTTGATGATGATTTGTGCTTGCCAATCTGGGTTGACTAGTTCAACCTTTGAACCGGTCGACTCACCTCTTGGCCGGTCGGTTGGTCTCCACCAGCCGGTCGTCTTGCTCCTCTAGATGGTCGACTTGTCTGGTCGTCTGGGCTTCTCGTCAGTCCACCAACTGCTCCTCATCCGGTCATCTCGGTCCATCAAGCAGTTGTCTTCTTTCTTTGTCATAACAAGAAATAAAACTATCCTACTTTTACATAATCTTTGGGAAACCTCGAGTTACATTTGAGGGGAGAAAAGGTAGAAGAGAATCTCGAGTTATATTGAATTACATTTAAAACAGAAGAAGAAGGGCTCGGTACGCAGACTGAGATGCAAACAACCACAACCAACCGTACATGCACATAGGGGTTTATAGTCCATTACCATGCTACACATCCCCCAAAACCATTTTAGGGTGATACATATCAATTGTATATATAACATATCATATATGTATATATCTTAATTTGGGATCATGTGGTGTTAATTAGATATTCACATTAGTCATTTAGATATTCACATCGTATGCAATAAATAAAAGATGACAAAACCAAAAATATGATCATATCAATTATCCCAAAACATAGTGTTCAACCTGGCTTTGATACCACTGTTAGGTTTTACATGGTCGAAGTAGGCAGTGGAAACAAAAATTTAACTTGACCATAAACCCATAACCAACAGATCGCATCAATACTATGTAATTGGAAGGATGGTTTTAGCGAGTTATACCTGGTCTTGAGGCTTGTCAACGACTATACCTTGCAGCTAGTGCGGTCTTGAACCACCTTGTCTTTGACGACGTCTGTGTAGCTCCTGGTCTTGACTCGGACTATGATTGATGGTCATCCTCCTAAGCGATAGAAGTCTCTCACCTCTATAGATAGTCCACATAGACTATCGTGAACTCTAGTTGTCCTAAAGAACAGACTATAAGGAGTTGTCCCCATCTATTGGCATACTAATCACCAACACACTCGCTCACAACCACTTGCTATTGTGCAGTTGTCTTTCCCTCGTGTGCCTCCTCCTTGTTCGGGCAACACTTACTTGGGCTCTCTTGGTTACCAGAACTAGCGAGGACAACAACTTTGCAGATCAACTGATGTTTTGAGTTGTGTGTTCTAAGAAGCCTCCTGTACCCCTCTATTTATAGTAGAGGGCAGGGTAAGGGTTCCCAGCCTGTGCGGGAGTAGAAGGGTCTGGATTTTCCATAAACCATTTGCACTGCGGTAGGTGAACCAATCGGTTTACAACCAAACCGGTTGTTTATCTAGGTGAGCCAATCGGTTCACCCAGTGAACCGGTCAGTTCATGTCACACCTACATCCCACGATTACCACTAATAATGAGATGTGGGCATGAGTTTGAGGATTTACTTAATACAAAGTTCACTCCCTTATTTTTTTCCCTTTATTTCATTTCAAACTCTTGGTTTTCTCGCATCCAATCACATAAACAAACTTTACAAGAGAATTAAACTTCTATTACTCTAATATGATCTCAACATTAATGATACACATCCATACATTCATTCTATTTCTCACACTTCCATGTACATATGACATGACAATCAGATCCATTCTCTCTTATTAAGGAAACAAAGATACAAAACATCATTTACAACTCTCTCACATCTATACAAGGGCCTAGAGTGACAGGGACCGACTTAACTTAACTAATCTCATACTTAACTCATGTGGTATATCTACTCTGATGCTTTGACCTTCTTCAAGTCTATGTAGTTTCCCTAAAAATTGTGAGTAGAGGGGTGAGCCTACTCACTCAATGAATGAGTACTTCAAAGAAATAGTCTAAAGCACTGATATAATTACAAATATACTTTTGAACAACTGATATGAATTATAACAGCAATATACTTTAAAGAGTCTAATCATTCACAATAAAAAATACGAAAGGATACTCTAGATATCTACAAGAGTGAATCAATATATGAAATGCTTGATTGATCATAAAGAGAACTAATAATTCAGAAATATACAAAGAATAATTGAATAACTACACACACTTGTTTAACCTCTCATTCATCTTATTATGCCCTGAACCCACATGAGGTGTACCACAACATGTGAAAGAATCGCAGCAAGCTACAATCTCACTGTACAAGGCTTAGAAGCATGCCCAGATTTCTAAGCCTATCTCTCGAGTAAGACCCCGTTTCCATCGGGCCTCAGCACATCTGCCTCTCAGAGGCTAATGGGAGCGGTCGGATATCTCAGACTCCACCTCTCAACCTGGGTACTCAGACGGTGAGTCAAATCCCTCAGGCTTACTATGTGTCAGTGGACCTACTGACCACTGATCACTTACAACATGTAACACAGGTACCACTGACATCCTCGGTTGGTGTTGGGTACCACACAACTGTAAGGATTCTGTCCTACTGGTCAAGACCCCCACACCCTACTGGTGTGCTCCGACTTACCTCGATCTGGACTACCTCCAGTCGGGAAACTGTTTCCTCCCCATAGTGCAGGCCTCATCCGGTGAGGAGTCTACAGTGTTCAGGGCCTCTAAATGTCTAATTCACTCTTTACATTCACAATTCAATCATCACATCAACACATCTTAGTTTAGCTTTGTAAATCATTCTTTTCATTGACCATCTGATAACATTTACCACATTGAATTGTTAAGCATCACCACATCTCATACTGAGAACATTGATATCACAATACTTGATTTATTGAACACCCTATCCTTAGGGTTTCATTTACCTCATTCACTTATCACATGGCTCTCATATGGATTTCATGCGACATAAACATTCACTGAATAAAGACTGCTTTCAACAAATCATATACAATCAATATATGTATGAAACCCTAGAACTGAGCCGAATTTGTGTTTCCATGCCATTCACTGAGATATCATGCATAAATAATAAAATTGAATAAATAAAGTCTATCATGTCAAGAAAATCCCTTCAAATGGATTTCACAATATCTATTCATAAATATCCAACTTTCCTCGCATCTAGGGTTTCACCCTCTTTAATGAGATATCAAACAAAACTATTCACCTTAAACAAAATTTAAGATAGTATCTAACATATATGTACTACGCATTCAGATAAACAATCATTCATAACCAAGGGGATCCAGATAAGCAAATTTCTCTATTTAATTATACAACAATTTCAATCATAGACAAATTCCCTATAAATTCAGTTTACTCTTATAACCTCTGTGAACACTTAGGGAATTCTCATTAGGATGTATTGTATACATTTCTAATATGATTTTATCATCTAAAATCTATAAGAATCCATTTCATATCATTTTGCAACAACTTGGATCAAACAGACAATTCAGGGTTTGTAGTCGCATACTAAGCAATTGAAGATTATGGATGATTTAACAAATTTTCGTACAATATATTGTTTAAAGGAAGTTCTCACTCACACTAAGGTGTGAAAACACCTTTAAAACGCAGCTCATCCCTAAAAATCTCGATCTCATATCAAATCCCTGGAAATTCACTCGATTCTTCTTCCTTTCAACTCGGAAATCCTATAAATGAGGGATTATGAAGAAAGAGTGAGAAAAGGGGAAGTTTTAATACCATTTCAGATCAAATAAGAGGAGGGATGGGATCTTGACATGTGAGAGAAGATTCACCATGAAAGGCTATGAAAAAAAGCTAAACTTACTTGATTTTATCATATCTCATATAGAGAAATCCTAGATCAGCAATTCCACCACTTTCTCCTATCAAACCAACTCTCCCTCTCTCTCTAGGATTTCATTTCTCTAGAATGAATCATGAATTATGATATCTCCTAGTGTGTTAGTTTGACCATATAGAGCAATTGAGCTGCTTGGGTGAATTGCACATTGACCCTTCACTAAACTTTTTCTTATTTCAGTAGATTTTTCTATCATAAACAAATTACTATAATTCGTTTATTTTAGAGATAGAAACTTCTACAAAAATATGAGAATTTAACATATTTTTTATAATTGAGTTACAAAGCTTTAGTTAAAATCTGAGATCATTATAAGCTTCCACTAAATAATTAAAAATAGAACAGTACACTACTATCCAGAAATCTACAAAAATGTCAGTTGAAGAGTAAATGCCCCAGAATGACCATGCAAGCTGCCATGGCCGTGCTAAGATGGACCTAGCACAACCGTTCTACCTACCATGGTTGTGGTGCATTGGTTTTATCAGATTTGAGTACAAAATTTGGTCAATAGTTTAATTCTTTCAAAACGACCATGTGGCGTAGAATGCATGTGCCACCAACGACCCACCACGGCCATGCTACCCACCACGACTATGCTATCCTAGCCTTGAACTATCATTTTCATTATCCTTTGCATACCTCTCTCATTCCTCCCCAACATGAGTCTATTTGGTGAAAACCCTAATTTCAGCCAACTAGGGTTTATATTTTCTCAAACCCTAATTATACAAAGAGATAGCATACTTGGAGTTCTCATTAGGTTTAACATATCATGATTGAGATATCATAATTAATCATGTTTAAGTAATTATCAATCTAGTAAATCATGTAATCATCCAAATAAACCCTAACTTACTGATTAAGCTCAGATACGGACATAACAATTCTCCCCCCTTAGAAAGGATTCGCCCCCAAAACATAAATTTGCAGGCAAAGTACATTCAAGATTTATTTTAAGCTTCTGATATCTTAAATGACATTATATTCTTGTATTTCATACTTGAATGTAGCTTTCGACATTAAGTCCTTTATTTCTTTTCTATTCACAACATGTTTAAATCATGACTACTCGATGATAACAAACAAATTCTCTATGGCATAATCAATCATAGAAAAGAGAAAGAGAAACAACCATTTCAATATTTTTATACTCTTGAGGTGTTACCTCAACATTGATAATCTGATCCAATGGTCTCTATTCATACGACCTTTGAGTCACAAAAGAGAATTCACCATGTTGTTTTGAATTTTACTATTATGCTTCTCAAATATCAAAGCAGTCATGAGTCGAAAGACTAGATTCAACAACAATTGTACAATACTAAGCTGGATTACTGATATGGATCACTACAACTATCAGACACCTTTAATTAATATTACTTGCACAAGTACAAATGAAATCATTCATATAAAAAATTTACATCCCTTCATATACCTTCAACAAATAATACTTCTAAAAACATTCACGTATTACTAAAAGCCATTGTTTTCTCTTATTGTTCTACTCATTCATTACTACTTAATTCTTGTTACTTATCCTTCTCATTTTGATCATATAGAATAAACATCCCTAAAATTGAAACATACAAGGTAAGAATAGATTATTCATCATTCTTGATATCATTGGAAGAATTCATTTCATATCACACCTTACTCATGTTGCATTTCTCTATTTGTTTAAAACACACTTGTTATAGTTCAAATTAGTTTCTTACCCTTTGCTTTGAATCATTCCCATATTATTTATGTACCTTTCATATTAGCTACCTTTAAACTGTGGATTACTATCAGTGCTAGTTTACTTCTCATAGTGCAAATCTCATGGTCTTGTTTTATAGAGATGCTAGTATTCAAGGTCAAATCACTAGTGACATCCCTTGAACTACTACAACTCTAAACTTTCTAGGGTTCGGTCCTCATCAGTAACATTATGTTATTATGATATGATTTTACTCCCTTAATTTGAAATCCAAACTTTGGATCTCACAAGTTTTACTAAAGTCTTCCTTATCTCATCACTTGAATTTCCTTTCTCTTACTTGGCCATTCAGATAGATTACATTCTCAATTTACCCTACTAGGGTTTCATCATCATATTGTGTGTCATTATTACATTCACTAGATGTCTCTACCACGGTGGTTATGTTTCATATATGATTCATTTTCTTATCACTTCATTCTCATATTGCTCTCATTAAGGAAGATATGAAAGAGAAGATGATTTTGAGACTTAGAATTCTTATCTTCAAATATTCATTAATACATTTCTCATATGTAGGTTTAATTAGTTATCAACAAGGATACTTGACTAATTAGCACTTTCTTGAATCTCGCAACCTCTTTCTTTTATAATCTATATTACTCCATCATGCTTCAAACCCTTCCTTACTTTCCATAATCCTCTTACCATATACTACTCTTCCACCTGTCATCTTTAACTTCTACTTTTCTCTTATGATCATGTTGCTTATTCATGTGTATGATCATGTATACCATGTTGCACATATTTCTTTTTATCCTTCTACTAATGTGAAGTTGAAATTCTAAATCAATAATCTCTATACTAGTTTCACCCGATGTTTGATACATTACATATCCTTCATTTTAAATCAAACAGCTCATGCATGGGTCAAACTTAGTTTCTCTTTGAATCAAGTTTTTCCTTCCTAAATATAGTCTACCTTTGTATCACTTATTCATTTTCCAAGCTACACTTTTGTTCTTATTTTAGAAACTAGTTTGTTATTCTATAGAGACTTAGAATCCAAAGGTAGTAAGGATGAATGTATTAAACTTCATAATAAAGGTATACATTCCATGCTCTCAATTATGTCATGTAGTCCTCATTCCTTAATCAAACTCATCATTTCCAACATTTCTCTTTGTTTCAACTTAGTTTCTTATCCTAGTCTTATGATTTACATGTTCATCTAATTCTCTTTACTTTAAATCTTCTGAAGACTCTTCACTTATATGTACTTATTGTCTACTTAACTCTTTTCTTCTATTTTCCCTTTGCTTTGAAGTACATAAAAGCATTTTACTCGATTATATGATCCATTCCTCATAATTGAATCTTACTATCTTGGTCCTTACATACTTTTCTCATATCTTTTCCATATTTAATATTTAGAGTTTATATAGTACTAATTATTAAACTTAATCTGAACGTTATGTCGTATTCCTTTATTCCCAATTAAGGGTTTCTCATATGAGGCCCCAAAGTTGGATCTCAGATATCAATTCCAACTAATTATTAGTTATTCCAATCTTTCCCATATGTCTTAATCTCTAGTGTATGTACATACTCATTACATTCTGAGTTTGCCTCCCTGTAGTTTAATTACTCTTATTAGATTAATTATTAGGACTCATTAGATCTCGGTAACGCATCCTGCCAGTCAGACCAGGCCGAACATGTAGTCATTAAGCCAAGAGCTACTCAGGATTAACCAACTCCTATTAATCTCAAACATGTGGAAATAATATCCACTTAGGGCAAACTCATTTAAACATAACTCCTGGTCTACTTGATACAAAGAATATAAATAATAACTGAATCACTTCATGATACACAACAATATAAAAGACCATATATTTTCTACAAACTGATAATCTGAATTCATACATATAAGAGCATTTCTATTGATCTCCAATCAAAGAAGTAATATAAAGCAAGAATTGTATCATATTCTATGTTTAATCTCTTACTCCTTCATTACTTTCCAGTCTCCTAACCCTAAGATTTCTAGGGTTTCTATCTGGCCCATCCTTCCTCTGCATACTTGGCCAGGGCATCCAGAGAAAAATAGACAAGAGTAGCTAGATACTGGTCAATCTAAGAATTCAGATGTCGAGCCAGGGTATCTAAATACTTAGACCTCCCAGAGCTATTCACACATCACCTCTTAACTTCCACACTTATAATTCTAACTTTCTATCCTAATGGTCCCTGATGACTCAGCCTAAGCTCTGATACCAAACTTGTCACGCCCACATCCCACAATTACCACTAATAATGAGATGTGAGCATGACTTTGAGGATTTACTTAATACAAAGCTCACTCCTTTTTTTTTCCTTTATTTCATTTCAAACTCTTGGTTTTCTCGCATCCAATAACATGAACAAACTTTACAAGAGAATTAAATGTTTATTACTCTAATATGATCTCAACATTAATGATAAACATCCATACATTCATTCTATTTCTCACACTTCCATGTACATATGGCATGACAATCAGATACATTATCTCTTATTAAGGAAACAAAGATACAAAACATCATTTACAACTCTCTCACATCTATACAAGGACCTAGAGTGATAGGGACTGACTTAACTTAACTAATCTCATACTTAACTCATGTGGTATATCTACTTTGATGCTTTGACCTTCTTCAAGTCTATATGGTTTCCCTAAAAATTGTGAGTAGAGGGGTGAGCCTACTCGCTCAGTGAATGAGTACTTCAAAGAAACAGTCTAAAGCACTGATATAATTATAGATATACTTTTGAACAACTGATATTAATTATAACAACAATATACTTTAAAGAGTCTAATCATTCACAATCAAAAATACGACATGATGCTCTAGATATCTACAAGAGTGAATCAATATATGAAATGCTTGATTGATCATAAAGAGAACTAATAATTCATAAATATACAAAGAATAATTGAATAACTACACATACTTGTTTAACCTCTCATTCATCTTATTATGCCCTAAACCCACATGAGGTGTACCATAACATGTGAAAGAATCACAGCAAGCTACGATCTCAATGTACAAGTCTTAGAAGCATGCCCGGGTTCCTAAGCCTATCTCTCGAGTAAGATCTTGACTGCAGCAGAACTTGACACGTATGCCTCTCGGCGGCTAATGGGAGTGGTCGGATATCTCAGACTCCACCTCTCAACCTGGGTACTCAGGCGGTGAATCAAAGCCCTTAGGCTTACTGTGCATCAGTGGACCTACTGACCATTGATCACTTACAACATGTAACACAGGTACCATCGGCATCCCCATTTGGTGTTGGGTACCACACAACTATAAGGAGTCTGCCCTACTGATCAAGACCCCCGCACCCTACTGGTGCGCTCCGACTTACCTTGATTTGGACTACCTCCAGTCGGGAAACCGTTTCATCCCCATGGCATAGGCCTCATCCTATGAGGATTCTACAGTGTTCAGGGCATCTAAATGTCTAATTCACTCTTTACATTCACAATTCAATCACATCAACATATCTTAGTTTAGCTTTGTAAACCATTCTTTTCATTGACCATCTGATAACATTTACCACAACTGAACTGTTACGCATCACCACATCTCATACTGAGAACATTGATATCACAGTACTTGATTCATTGAACACCCTGTCCTTAGGGTTTCATTTACCTCATTCACTTATCACATGACTCTCATAAGGATTTCATGCGACATAAACATTCACTGAATAAAGACTGTTTTCAACAAATCATATAAAATCAATATATGTATGAAACCCTAGAACTAATCTGAATTTGGGTTTCCATGCCATTCACTGAGATATCATGCATCAAGAATAAAATTGAATAAATAAAGTCTATCATGTCAAGAAAATCCCTTCAAATGAATTTTACAATATCTATTCACAAATTTCCAACTTTCCTCGCATCTAGGGTTTCACCCTCTTTAATGAGATATCAAACAAACAGTATTCACCTTAAATGAAATCCAAGATAGTAACTGACATATATGTACTACACATTCAGATAAACAATCATTCATAACCAAGGGGATCTAGATAAATAAATTTCTCTATTTAATTATACAGCAATTTCAGTCATAGACAAATTCCCTATATATTCAGTTTACTCTTATAACCTCTGCGATACTTAGAGAATTCTCATTAGGATATATTTTATATATTTTTAATATGATTTTATCATTTGAAATTCATCCAAACAGAGGAAGAATCTATTTCATATCATTTTGCAACAACTTAGATCAAACATGCAATTCAGGGTTTGTAGTCGCATACTAAGTAATTGAAGATTATCGATGATTTAACAAATTTTCATGCAATATACTGTTTAAAGAAAGATCCCACTCATCCTAAGGTGTGAAAACACCTTTAAAACACAGCTCATCCCTAAAAATCTCGATCTCATATCAAATCCCTAGCAATTCACATGATTCTTCTTCCTTTCAACTCGGAAATCCTAGAAATGAGGGATTATGAAGAAAGAGTGAGAAAAGGGGAAGTTTTGATACCATTTTGGATCAAATCAGAGGAGATACGGAATCTTGACATGTTAAAGAAGATTCACCATGAAAGACTATGCAAAGAAGCTAAACTTACTTGATTTCATCATATCTCGGATAGAGAAACCCTAGATCAGCAATTCCACCACTTTCTCCTCTCAAACACTAACTCTCCCTCTCTCTCTAGGATTTCATTTCTATGGAATGAATCACGAATTATGAGAGCTTCTAGTGTTTTATATTGATCATATAGATCAATTGAGTTTCTTGGGTGAATTGCACATTGACCCCTCACTAAACTTTTTCTTATTTTAGCAGATTTTTCTATCATAAAAAAGTTGCTGTAATTCGTTTATTTTAGAGATAAAAACTTCTCCAAAAATTATGAGAATTTAGAATATTTTTTATAATTGAGTTACAAATCTTTAGTTAAAATTTGAGATCATTATAAACTTTCATTAAATAATTAAAAATAAAATAGTACACTACTATCTAGAAATCTATAGAAATGTCAATTGAAGAGTAAATGCCCCAGAACGACCATGCAAGCTGCCATGGCCGTGCTAAGGTAGACCCAGAACGGCCATGCTACCTACTACGGCCGTGGTGTATTGGTTTTGTCAGATTTGAGTACAAAAGTTGGTCAATAGTTCAATTCTTTCAAAACATCCATGTGGCCTAGAATGCTCGTGCCAACAACGAACCACCACAGCCATGCTACCCACCACGGTCGTGCTATCCTAGCCTTCAACTACCATTTTCGTTCTCCTTTGCATACCTCTCTCATTCCTCCCCAACATGATCCTATTTGGTGAAAACCCTAATTTCAGCCGACTAGGGTTTATATTTTCTCAAACCCTAATTATACAAAGAGATAGCATACTTGGAGTTCTCATTAGGATTAATATATCATAATTGAGATATCGTCATTAATCATGTTTAAGTAATTATCAATCTAGTAAAGCATGTAATCATCCACATAAACCATAACTTACTGATTAAGCTCAGATACGGTCATAATAGTTCACTTGCCAGACATGCTTGCAATTGACTTTCCTTATTCGTTTCTAGTTAATGCAAAGATCAATTCTTGTCCCAATCAAATTGGATAAGTGAAACGAGATACTTTTTTCACAAATCAGGAAACCCAACACTTGCTCGTTTGGTCTAGGTGAACTTATCGGTTCACTGGAGTGAACCGGTCATCCCACTTACCATGAGTCGGTCAGTTCACCTAGTGAACCGGTTGGTCAGTGGTGCAGATTGTGCACAACTTAGTCGATTTAGTTCTCAATCAATTTGACACTATACTCAGTTGGTTCAACACTTAAACTTGATGATTCTAATTCAAGTCATTTGATTGAATGTTTAATTGAGTATCTAAATACTTTAGTAATCAATCTAAACATCATTCATGGATAAATTTCTATTCCAGGTGAATCCTATGTGTGTGACCCTATAGATCCCATATCACGTTGGCAGTGAATGTCCATAACTAGCTTGTGACTTCACAAGTAGAGAGCGGTGCCTAGTCGCACATCAGTGCTACCCAAGTTAATGGAAAGTTGGAGAACAACTTTCAACCTACAGTCTGTGATTGGTGTTACAGTGAATGTATAATTCCTTTGTCACTAATATCCCGAATGAACTCAAGGCATGGAGTTGTGATCCTGTCAGTGTTCATCCATGTTTCTTGAACTAAAGCAGACTGTTTGAGATATATATGTAAACTCAATGTCATATATTGATTCACATGTGCATGGGCATGTTTTTCTCAGTCTCACTTATCAAGTGGCCTAGACATCAAACTCCCTTAGGAGGGACAAATCCCATATCTATCACTCACACTCTATCCTCATGTGTCAAAGTCAACCAATCATCACCTTTATAACAACCCATGTTTCATGAATGTGTTTGGTAATGTTAAAGTGTACCCAATCACATTTGACGAGTGCAGTGATTTCAGGTCTAAGAATCACAGTCACCACCATCACTATGAGAGATGATTTTGACTACCATGTCATGGTTCCATGTGTCACTCTCAAGGTGGGTCTGTCCGATACACTGTTCTCAGACATGTATCTATGTACTTGGTTAGATATCATATATCATGACTAATGAGACACTGTCATTAATCAACACACACTCTAGTCTTGGCGTATCATTGTTGTCTATCAACCTTCCACAATGACATCTGACTAGGGACATAACAAGAATGTACATACTCTTAGAATCCATATGATCTCATTGTTCAGGTCCTCAACCCAAAGACATACGTCATTGAGTATTGTCATTCTTTAGACAATCATTCTCATTCATCATTATCTCATAATTGATTGAACCAGAATAATCAGAAGCTTGCCTTTGATATTTATCAAATATATTATAATATATGGAAATCCAATCATCATATGATTGGCTCTCAGGACATACGTACAACATGATATGTGAGGATCAACCAGCTCCTAGGATGCGAAGGGAACACTAATATTATGTCTTAACTCGGGCTTCCACTTATCAAGGTCAGAAAGAAGATAATACATTATGAATTTATGCTACAAAAGATTTCCAACAGACTAGGTGCGCGGAGTGGGCACCTTCTAAAATTTGTGGGAAGACTAACTCTACTCAACTCGGTGCTCAACTCAGTTCCTCTCTACACGCTTCTAGCTACCAAAGTCCCGCAAGCTATCATCAAGAAATTGGAGGGGATGTTTAACAAATTCTTATGGGAATCAAGAGAAGGATCAAGAAGACGGACTTGGGTCAGCTAGAAGACGGCATGTCTACCCACTGAACAAGGGGGACTGAAGATTCAATCCCTCAGGCTGATACAGCAAGCCGGCCTCATGAAAGCGGCCTGGAGCATGATTCAAGAAGACTCAGTCTGGTCATCCTTTTATAGGGACAAATATCTCCAGGCACGCTGGAAAGAGGACCATGACCATCCATGGTTCTTGAAGTTAGGATCCTACGCTTCCTCATACTGGAGACAAGTGTGGAAGACCTTCCCCTTGATCATGCACAACCTCCATTGGAACTTTGGAAGTGTACCCGAGGAGATATCTCTTTTTAGTTTGCAAACTAGACTGAGGGCACCCCCCCCCCATTCCCAACTCAGAAAACATCAACACACCATAGTACACAACCTGCGTATTAAGGAGGTGTTCTCGCCCACCTTGGAATGGGATGTCACTTTCTTACAGGAAAGCCTTCAAGTTGAAGGAATCCAACAAATCCTCTACCGAAGAGTGAGAAAGGAGCAACTCGCAAAAGACGTGACCATTTGGGAACCTCAGGAGTCGGGCCTCTCCATGCTCGCTTTGGCAAATTAAGGAAGTCCTCAGAGGCATCTATGCTAACTGGGTAGCCTCGATACGTCATCATAGCTGGCTCTGGTCATCATAGATGCCACACAGGGTATCGGATAACATGTGGAAGTTGATCAACCGGGCCCTGCCAGTTGATGATCAGGTGATAGCCTGTAAAATTCCCATGGCCTCAAGGTGCGAATGTTGCACGGATAAGAACTACGAAGACCTTAACCACCCTTTTTTGAAAGGTGATGCAGCGAGGCAGCTGTAGTCATGGTTGGAGGAAATCCTAGAGCTCCCCCTCCTCTAGAACAACCTCTCCTTCTTGGGTGCTCTCAAACGCTGTTGGGGAGGGGCAACACATTACTCATTCCTAGGCACACTGAGAGGCCTCCTACCTCAGGTAGTCATCTGGTTGCTATGGTCCTATGGAAAGCTAGATGTCAGGGCCGTTTTGAGAATTGCAGGATGAATCCGAGTTGGGTATGGCGCGAAGCCATATGCCTCATCAACACCATGACAAACAACTACGCCTATGACGAGCTGGGAGGGCAACCACACACAGTCAAAGTATGGCACCACATGGCAATATCCTTGCCCCAATATCCATTCATGGTCGCACACCTTGGTGAGATGGATCAAACCTGCAAGGGGGGAAATCAAGGTGAATATAGAAGCAATAAGATGGAAGAACAGAAAGGACAAAACCTGCAACATCACGGTGGGGGGGGATTGCAAGGAATTCAGAAGGAAACATCATGTGGGGTTTCACATCTCCGAGCATCATGACAGGGAAGACAGAGGCCTACCTGGAGGCTACTTTCTATGCTATTAACATCAGGCACACACTCGGCACGATCATTAGTAGGATGGGAACCAACCTTGACCGAGCGATAGAATTGACAAATGAGTCTCACGTGCCTGCTTGTAAGGTGTAACAGGTGGTGGAAGACATATCAGAGATAGCCTGCTTTGAGACAACATCAGAATGACCAAGGTAGACAAAAAAGGGAACCTCACTGTGAGAGCACTAGCTGAATATGGGGGTACCATACGGTAAGTTATCTCTTTGAGTTGTTACGCCTCATGCCTCCCACAGTTAGAGATACATATCATAGAGATACAAGGGCGGAATCAAGGGGGGCGGGCAGGGGCCATGGCCCCCCCAAAAAAATTAAAAATTAAAATATATATATATATATATATATATATATTTATAACTTATATTTATAATATATATCATGTATGATGCATAAAAGACATGAATGTGAAAGTAGTGTATTGGTTTGCAGCTGCACTCATGTACCAAAGGTCATGAATTCGATTCTTGGTGTGGGCATTATAAGTTTTTTGGCAATAAATGCAGAATACAGTTACATTTAATATAATGTTTCACATATAAAGACACAAAACTGACCATGGTGTAGTGGTTGATATGTTATTTGATGTACCAAAGGTCATTGGTTCAAACCTTACAATGAACATTTAATTTTTGCCCCCCCCCAACCTAAGTGTCTTGGTTCCGCCACTGTAGAGATATATAGGGGATACCACATATGAAATGTGTAAAGCTGACATACATGGTGCATTATAAATGGCGGTTGGGACCTATTTCTAGTGCCTGGATGGAAGCTAGGATGAATACATATACTCCTCCCGATTTATCAAAAAAAAATCACGCACCTTCCAAGCCTGGGATAGAGGAGCTGTTCTATGAGCGTTCAGGGAATTTTGTTGTTTCGCTGTCCTCAGTCGATGGAGACAGCAGTTTCCAGTACTTGAAAACTAGCATGATCTGAGTGTCTGAGTGCCTGTTGCGGAACAGAACGAAAGATAAGATCTACGTTGTGGTCAAACCTATGCTCGAACTATATCTATACTCCTATAAAAAGAGCGAGTTTTGTAAGCAGTTCAAATACACCCGCCCAAAGTCATATTGACCAATCACATACCACGGTTTGGCCAACGTGACAAAAGCTTACATTTTCCTTCACTCAAGCTGCTCTCACGTTTTTTCAGCTTTTTTTACTTCAAAAAAATAATTTACACCACCCTACCAACACCTATGTACTCTTCCAATCCTCATCCAAAACTGACGCCCACCATCCCCACTTTCCTTCCTTAAATTGCGTCTTTTCTCCTTTATTTTCTCATTTATCTCTTCTAATTATCCAACAAACCGTTCCACTACAACACTACGTTTACTAATTGAAATCGCAACTTACTAATTCGAATTTTTAAATTTAAAACCCACTCGATTTTTCCACTTTTTTATTTTTAATTATTTTTTATCTCTTACCTTTTCAACTTCATCCTCGTGTGCAATTGATATCAAGCAAGATGGCATGTTTATTTCTCTAACTGCCTTTCAACATTCAAACTCGCATCCACATTCAACTACCTTAAAAATAGCCACGTTTGACCACATTTACTTCTATTAATATTTTGTTTTTAACTCAAAACCACGAAGCAAAACGTCCCACTATGTCCCCCCTCTAACTCACTCCGATATTTTCTCATCCCTTAAACGCACTTGACTGGCGGTTGTTGCCATCCCATGTTTCCCGTCCACTTCCGCAAATCTCTCCTCTTTCTCTCCCCACTCTGTTTAATGCGTTCTTGGCCGTTCTCAGTTCCTGCACCGACTTACACCAACTATAACTATAAACGGATGATCAGGAGTCGGGAGCGAATAAGTTCACTTTCAGGAGAGATTAACTTCCGCGGTCATCGTTGCATAATATCTATTTATTATGAAAAAACCCTCACAAAAAGAAAGTTACGCCCACACTTCTAAATAATATTACCGCATAAAAGACAATGACCTCCTTTCTCTCACAAAGAAGTCGTCTCCCTATGCCACGACCCACAGACACAACACAACACAACACAACACACTTCTTCCTCCACCCTCTTTGCACTCCACTTCCGCTCCATGGAATACTCAATGGTGTGGGTCCTCTGAAGTCCTCCTCGACGTGCTAGAGCGCCAGCAATGCTAGAGTCCTAGCCACTATCTGGTTATTATCGATCCTCAACTTGGTCACAGTAGAAAAGATGGTTGTCTCTATGTTATGATTGTCCTTTCTCTATTAATCCTTTGTAGGAGAACCTAAGCCTCAACCTGTCTGAAGATGTTTAAGGTGACGTCAGGGTGTAGAGAGCCTGACCGGGCTTGTATCCTCGAGCCTACCTAAAAGGAGATGGACGAGCACGCTGATTGATCTTTGGGTTTCAGTTTGGTGCCTGCGAACTGGAAGCCATGTGACACACAAAGAGCATCTTGGATGGGACATATACATTTGCCATCCATATAAAAGGATCAGATGTCTACTAAGTTTGACGAAGGTTTATGTGCTAATTTCACTGATAATGTCTAAATTATTGTTGACTTTTTATAAATTTAGTCAGGTTCCTAAAATATGTCCTTAATCTGAATAATTTATTTGGCATGCAATCTCTTCCACTCTACCATATTAATAAGAATCACTTCTTATTTGTATATATTTTTATGTGTCAATTTTGTGGTACACACAAGAAGAAGTGGTTCGTTTTATTACATATAGAGCAACAGCTGGGCATGTAGATCCCTGGACGTAGTCTAACTCCAAAACACAAGTATGGTGGTGATGGCCGACAAAGTCAATGGACGTGTCTTTCATGGACCACACAGATAAGGGCCAATTATTACATACTAGCACTCTATTGTCATGTGTCTTGATCTCTCTTACAAGAACATCTAAGACATCACGCCTTCAATAACACTACCACAAAGCAACACATTCTACGTTTTGGATAGTTACTAGAACAAGAAAAGGGAAATCAAAGTACAATTTAAAGCACAGAGCGGCAACCTGTCGGCATCGTGGAGAAGAAGAGATGCTTCAAATGGATGGGGAGGTCATCTATTTATAGGTGCAGACCACCGACTTAACTCTGTGGTCGAGGTCAGCACCGAATTAACTCCACAGTTGAGGTCGAACTAGTGTGGGCGTGCCTCAGTCGAGGTCTGTCTGGGCATGCCAAAAACTAAGATGAATATGCATTCATCAACCACTTCTCTCATGTTTGTGAATGTTTTGGTTGAATTGTGATGTAAGCAAGCTAAAATTGCTTAGGGATTTTAGAATCTCATTATAGAAATTTGGTTTTTAATGTTTCTCATTCATGTAGTGTACCATTCGTTGATGAATTTGTTGGAGTATTTTTTATGCAGGAGGTCTCATGTGCAATCTATACTAGTAACCCCTCATTGACCCAACTCTTCTTCCACCATCCTCATATCTCTATACCTCATTAAAAGATGCCAAAAGGCACATATCAACCTTGACCACCTCTAAACGTTTGGGGTGGCCATTGTTGGTATGTATGCCCATAGAGCAAGTCATATGATGATTGTAATGGGATACTTTGTAAATGATTTGAATAATAATAATAAAGGCAATTTCCAATCTATATGTTTAAACTATTTTTTGAGATGATGGTGTAACATGATAGATGTCTAAAGATTGTTTTACTCAATGACGTATGCTTTTGGGTTAAGGACCTAAACGATGAGATCATACAGATGTTAAGAGTATACATTCTTGTATAGTCCCTAGTCGGTTGTTATTGTGGAAATAACCATAGACATCAATAACACTAAAGACTAGATTGTGTGTTGGTTGATGACAGAATCTCATTAGTCATGATATGGTGATATCAAACCAAGCACATAGGTACTTGTTAGAGAACAAGGTACCGGACGGACCCACCGTGAGAGTGACACATGGAACCATGACATGGTAGTCACAGTCAGCTCTCACGGTGATGGTGGTGAGTGTGATTCTTAGACCTGAAATCACTACACTCAACACATGTCGTTGGGTACACTTTGACATCATCAAACGTAGTCCTGAAACATGGGTTGTTATAAAGGTGGTGATTGGGTGGCTTTGACACATGGGGCTTTTGAGGGGTGAGTGATAGATATGGGATTTGTCCCTCCTGAGGGAGTTTGATATCCTTGGCCACTTGATGAGTAGGATTGAGAAAGGCATGTGCATGCACGTGTGAATCAATATGTGATATTGATGTCATACACATCTCACTCGGTCTACTCTGAGATCAAGGAAATGAATGAGCATTGACAGGATGACTATTCCATGCCTCGAGTTCATTCTGGATATCAGTGACAAAGGAATTATACATTCACTGTAACACCATTCACGGATTGTAGGATGAAAGTTCTTCTCCAACTTTCTACTTTCACTTGGGTAGCAATGATGTGTGACTAGGCATCGCTCTTTGCTTGTGAAGTCATAAGTGTTATGGACTTTCACTGCCAACGTGAAATGGACCTGCAGAGTCACACACATAGGACTTAACCTGGAAGAGGAGTTTTGTCCACAAGCAATGTTTAGATTGATTACTAAAGGAGTTTAGTAGTTCAATTAAACACTCAATTAATCGATAGCTCAATATCATAATGTTCAAGGTGTTGGACGAGTTGATTGGAGTATCAGATTGATTGAAATCGCATTTGACTGATTCTGCACAATCTGCACTCCCAACCGATCGGTTCATGTGATGAACCGGTCGGCTGAGGTTGCTGAACCGGTCGGCTCAATTGTTGAACCGATCGGCTCATGCACATAGTGAAACGACCGGTTCAAGTGTTGAACCGATCGGTTCAACTGGTGCAATCGAGCAACTTGGGAAAGTAGGATTGGTGAGAATTTTCCTTTCGTTTCAATTTTCCAATTTGATTGGAAATAGGATTGGTATTCGATACCGATTGGAAACAAAAGAAGGAAAGTCAATCGGAAACCAACCTGGAACCCCAACCGACCGGTTCATGAGTGAACCGATCGGTTCAAGGGTCCCAAACGATCGGTTCAGTGGTGAACCGATCGGTTCAGGTCCCCAACCGACCGGTTCACTTGTGAACCGATCGGTTCAGGTTGCGAGATGGTTGCTTTTTGTGGAAAATCCCGAACCCTTCTACTCCTACTTTTAGTCCCGTATTGCCGGGCACAGAGAACCCTGTCCCATGACCTGCCTATATATATAGGGGTATTGGGGGCTTCTCAGAGTACAACTCAGTGCAAGTTGATTGCTCTGCAAAGTTGTCGTTCTCTCTGGTTTTGGTAACCGAGAGAGAGCCTGAGCAAGTGCTTCCCGCAAAGGGAGGTGCAGCAAGGGAAGGACAACTGCAGTTGCAATTGACAGCAGGAGAGTGTGTTGGCGACTAGTACGTCAACAGGAGGGTGAGACTCCTTCCACTTCCTTGTGGGACAAGGAGAGTGGAGTTCCAGGTGGTCCGTGTGGACTACTTCAGAGGCGGGAGGTCACTGCCGCTCAGGAGGACAACTGTCATCCGACAGTCCGGTAGGAGGAGGAGTCGTCAGTCCCGGTGCGACCAGGAGCTGCACAGACACCTTCCAAGACCGGAGGTGAAGACCGCGCAAGGCGCGTGGCATTGTCGCCGAGCAAGCCTCGGGACAAGGTATGATTCACAAACCATCTTTCCTATAATATAGATGTTGACGCGATTCCTTTTGTTCTGGGTTTGGGGAGAAAATTTTTTTTGTTTCCGCTGCTTCTCTGCCTCCTCTAAAACCCAACAGTGGTATCAGAGCCATGTCAACCGCTCTATATTTTAGGATTATCGATATGATCGATTTTGGTTTGTCGCCTTTATTTATTGCATGCGATGTGAATAATATCGGCTTTATACATGTCCAATCCACAAATCCCTAATATACATATATGATATGTAATATTAATGCACTCGATACGCGTCGCCCTTAAACAAGTTTTGTGGTGGATGTATAGCATGATTATGGCCTATAAACCCATATATCTGTGTATGGTTGTTTGTATGGTTGCTTGCATCTCAGTCTGCGCACCGATTCCCTTTCTCATATTCCTGATGTAACTCGAAATAATTCGAGAATTCTTTTCCTACCTTTGCTCCCCCCAAATGTAACTCGGGGTTTCACAATTCAATTGTAAATAGGATAGATTTTATTTCCTGTTATGTCAAAGAACGGCGAACAACCTGAAGACGATCGGTTCAAGGAGTGAACCGATCGGTCGGTGATCCAGACGGCTGGTTCGAGGAACGAGATGAGCAGGTGGCGACCTGAGGAGATGCACGATGACCGGTGGACCGATCGGCTGGAGGCACCAGTCGATCGGATGGTGGCACCCGAACAACCTACCTGATGGCGAGCCGATCAATCATGGAGATGAGCTGATCAAACCCAGAAAGGCAGGCACAGATTTCATCTTGTACATGTTGCATGTGATGTAGACCTAGATGACCGTGATTCCTCTTGGCTCGAGGAATCACAAATAGGATGGCCATAATCATTGCTTTTTATCGTTTATGCATGTTTTCTGTGGGATATAGCATGTATATGATACGTACTATATATTGTGGTGATTGGATATGTATATGTATATAAAAACCAAATCCCTCATTAAATATTAAGTCTTATATGCCTTCCATTAGCGACACACATGGCAAACTTGATCAACCAAGCGTAGGTTACGCCAAAGCGTGGTGCGCCGTCTATCTTGTGGAAGTGTGAAGGGTCGACATGTAGGTTCTGCCAAAGCAGGGTGCATGTTTACCGTGTCGGCTTTTGGGTTAGACTTAACTGGTGATTCTTAGAGCGTCTAAGCCCAGAGGCACGGAATGTTCATGGCAAGGTGTTGTGCATGTTCATTCATCAAGAGTTGCATATGATGCAATTGGCAAGAGTTGCCTACCCAGAAGATCTGAGTTGTGGGTGACAGCCAAAGTTGGTCCATGGCTTAGAGGATTCTAGGATCTTGACCCGCTAGAAGATTGTACGCTGCAATCTTCCGAATTGATGGTGAGGGCTATCAATTTGAGTCAAAATAGTGGGAGCGGTAATTAATTAAAGGCCTAATTAACTATCGTCAAATTTTATTCAAATCAAATCAAAAAGGTTTTGACAAATGCAAATTTTCTCTTGTAGAATGGCAAAAGAATCATCTTTTAAAATGGGCAAATTAATTGAGAATAAATTCCATAACTGGTTGAGGACTGTGGGAAGTGTTCTGCACAATCCAGATATACCAGGAGCCTTAGAATCCACTCTATGTATGCTTAATGCGTTGGTGAAGAAGAAAGTAGGTAAGGGAGAGAAGTGTTCTCTCGCCAAACCAATTTCTTCTACATGGAGAGGATGGAAGGAACAATGGAAGAATAAGTCAGAGATAGAGATCTCTACTTCTGGTGTATACGTAATAGAGATTAACTTTACTACTTCTTCGTCATGGGTACTTGATACCGGATGCGGATCTCACATTTGTTCAAATGTGAAGGATCTTAAGAGAAGTAGGCCTTTGGGGAAAGGCGAGGTTGAACTACGTGTTGCTAATGGGGCAAGAGTTGCCGCCAGTTCCGTAGGAACCTATGAGTTAACTCTACCTAGTGGGCTAATAATAGAGTTGAAGAACTGCTATTATGTACCTGCCATAAATAGGAACATCATTTCCGTCTCTTGTTTGGACAAAGATGGATTTGAATTTCTTATTAAGAATGGAAAGTGTTCCATTTCTAAAGATGGAATCTTTTATGGCAGTGCCCCTATGTCTTATGGTCTATACTTGATAGACTTGGAGACAAATGTATACAACGTAAACACCAAAAAGCAAAAACTCAATGACTCAAACAAAACATATCTCTGGCATTTTCGTCTAGGGCACATAAATGAGAAGCGCATTTCTAGACTCCATAAAGATGGTTATCTAGACTCTTTTGATTATGAATCAATAGAGACATGTGAATCTTGTTTGTTGGGCAAGATGACCAAGACTCCCTTTTCAGGTAAAGGTGAGAGAGCTAGTAATCTATTAGGACTCATACATATTGATGTACGTGGGCCTTTTAGAACTAATGCCAGAAATGGGTATCAGTACTTCATTACCTTCACTGATGATTTTAGTAGGTATGGCTATGTGTACCTGATGAAGCATAAGTCAGAAACCCTTGAAAGGTTCAAGGATTTCATGAATGAAGTACAGAACCAACTTGGTAAAAGTATTAAGGCACTTCGTTCTGATCGAGGTGGAGAATACTTGAGCCAAGAGTTTGAGGACCTTCTGCGAGCCCGTGGTATTGTATCACAGTGGACTCTGCCTGGAACACCACAACATAATGGTGTGTCTGAAAGAAGGAATCGCACATTGTTAGATATGGTGCGATCAATGATGAGTTTTGTTGATCTTCCGATTTCTTTCTGGGGTCATGCTCTTGAAACCGCCACGTTTACACTTAACCGTGTGCCATCTAAATCGGTTCAAAAGACACCATATGAGATATGGACTGGGAAGCGTCCCAATTTGTCTTTTATGAAGATTTGGGGTTGTGAGGCTTATGTCAAGAAAATGTTTCCTGATAAGCTTGGACCCAAATCTGATAAATGTTACTTTGTTGGATATCCCAAGGAGACCAAGGGATACTATCTATACCACCCTACTGACAACAAAGTGTTTGTTTCCAGGGATGCTGTGTTCCTAGAGAAGGAATTTATTTCCAAAGGAAACAGTGGGAGGAATATAGAGCTTGAAGAAGTTCAAGCCCAACAAGAGAACATTGAACCGGTAGATGTACCAGAGGAAAATGTAGATTCGCAAGGTGTTGTGGAATCTCAATCTCCTTAGGTAACACAAGGACCTCGTAGATCTAGTAGGACTCGCCTTGAACCTGAGAGGTTTGTATACCTTGTAACTCAGGAAGGTGGAGAGTTGATCATAGATGATGATACAACTACCTACGTAGAGGCTATGGAGGGACCAGATTCTGAGAAATGGCTTGAAGCCATGAGATCCGAGATGGAATCCATGTACTCCAACAAAGTATGGACTTTGGTGGAACCACCCAAAGGGGTAAAACCCATAGGGTGCAAGTGGGTCTTCAAGAAAAAGACTGACATGGATGGCAATGTGCAAACTTATAAAGGCAGATTGGTTGCAAAGGGTTTTCGAAAAATTCAAGGTGTTGACTATGACGAAACCTTTTCTCTAGTTGCCATGATTAAGTCCATCAGGATCATGCTTGCTATTGCAGCTTATTATGACTATGAGATTTGGCAGATGGATGTTAAAACCGCATTCCTTAATGGGAATATACATGAGGATGTGTACATGACACAGCCTGAAGGTTTTGTAGATCCAAAGAATGCCAATAAAGTATGTAAACTGTAAAGGTCAATCTATGGGTTGAAGCAAGCATCTCGGAGTTTGAATCTTCAATTTGATGAAGAAGTCAAAGTGTTTGGCTTTATTCAAAATGAAGATGAACCTTGTGTGTAAAAGAAGGTTAGTGGGAGCTCGACCACATTCCTCATATTGTATGTGGATGACATACTTTTGATGGGGAATAATGTCTTAGCCTTAGAGAAGGTAAAGACTTGGCTTGGGAAAACTTTCTCAATGAAGGACTTAGGAGAAGCATCCTATATACTAGGAATTAAGATCTATAGAGATAGATCTAGAAGGCTTCTCGGACTAAGTCAGAGCACGTACATTGACAAGGTGCTGAAGCGGTTCAGCATGGAGAACTCAAAGAGAGGCAACGTCCCTATGCTACATGGAGTTACCGTCTCTAGAGCTCAATGTCCCCAATCTTGTGAAGAGAGGGAGCGTATGAATGGGATCCCATATGCATCAGCCATCAGATCCATCATGTACGCTATGTTTTGCACACGCCCAGATGTCTTGTATGCTCTCAGCATGACGAGCAGGTACCAGTCAGATCCCGGGGATGCTCACTGGACAGCCGTGAAGAACATCCTCAAGTACTTGCGAAGGACTAAGGATCAGTTTCTTGTGTACGGCGGCGAGGAAGAGCTGGTTGTAAAGGGTTACACCGATGCAAGCTTCCAAACCGATAAAGATGATTACAGATCGTAGTCAGGATTTGTGTTTTGCCTTAATAATGGAGCTGTGAGCTGGAAGAGTTCAAGCAAGAAACAGTTGCCGATTCTACTACGGAGGCCGAGTATATTGCTGCTTCACATGCAGCAAAGGAGGCTGTGTGGATCAGGAAGTTCATTTCTGAACTTGGTGTAGTTCCCAGTAGCTGTGATGCAATTGAGCTTTATTGTGACAATAATGGAGCTATTGCACAAGCTAAGGAGCCCAGATCACATCAGCGGTCCAAGCACATACTGCGGCGCTTCCATCTCATACGAGAGATCGTACAGTGAGGAGATGTGAAGATTTGCAAAGTACCAAATGAAGACAACATAGCTGATCCACTGACTAAGGCCCTTTCTCAGCAAAAGCATGATGGTCATGCTAGGTCACAAGGACTGCGTTTCCTTGGTGACTGGCTCTAAGTGCAAGTGGGAGTCTGTTGGTATGTATGCCCATAGAGCAAGTCTTATGATGATTGTAATGGGATACTTTGTAAATGATTTGAATAATAATAATAAAGGCAATTTCCAATCTATATGTTTAAACTGTTTTTTGTGATGATGGTGTAACATGATAGATGTCTAAAGATTGTTTTACTCAATGACGTATGCTTTTGGGTTAAGGACCTAAACGATGAGATCATACAGATGTTAAGAGTATACATTCTTGTATAGTCCCTAGTCGGTTGTTATTGTGGAAATAACCATAGACATCAATAACACTAAAGACTAGATTGTGTGTTGGTTGATGACAGAATCTCATTAGTCATGATATGGTGATATCAAACCAAGCACATAGGTACTTGTTAGAGAACAAGGTACCGGACGGACCCACCGTGAGAGTGACACATGGAACCATGACATGGTAGTCACAGTCAGCTCTCACAGTGATGGTGGTGAGTGTGATTCTTAGACCTGAAATCACTACACTCAACACATGTCGTTGGGTACACTTTGACATCATCAAACGCAGTCCTGAAACATGGGTTGTTATAAAGGTGATGATTGGGTGGCTTTGACACATGGGGCTTTTGAGGGGTGAGTGATAGATATGGGATTTGTCCCTCCTGAGGGAGTTTGATATCCTTGGCCACTTGATGAGTAGGATTGAGAAAGGCATGCGCATGCACGTGTAAATCAATATGTGATATTGATGTCATACACATCTCACTCAGTCTACTCTGAGATCAAGGAAATGAATGAACATTGACAGGATGACTGTTCCATGCCTCGAGTTCATTCTGGATATCAGTGACAAAGGAATTATACATTCACTGTAACACCATTCACGGATTGTAGGATGAAAGTTGTTCTCCAACTTTCTACTTTCACTTGGGTAGCAATGATGTGTGACTAGGCACCGCTCTTTGCTTGTGAAGTCATAAGTGTTATGGACTTTCACTGCCAACGTGAAATGGACCTGCAGGGTCACACACATAGGACTTAACTTGGAAGAGGAGTTTTGTCCACAAGCAATGTTTAGATTGATTACTAAAGGAGTTTAGTAGTTCAATTAAACACTCAATTAATCGATAGTTCAATATCATAATGTTCAAGGTGTTGGATGAGTTGATTGGAGTATCGGATTGATTGAAATCGCATTTGACTGATTCTGCACAATCTGCACTCCCAACCGATCGATTCATGTGATGAACCGGTCGGCTGAGGTTGCTGAACTGGTCGGCTCAATTGTTGAACCGATCGGCTCATGCACAGAGTGAAACGACCGGTTCAAGTGTTGAACCGATCGGTTCAACTGGTGCAATCGAGCAACTTGGGAAAGTAGGATTGGTGAGAATTTTCCTTTCGTTTCAATTTTCCAATTTGATTGGAAATAGGATTGGTATTCGATACCGATTGGAAACAAAAGAAGGAAAGTCAATCGAGAACCAACCTGGAACCCCAACCGACCGGTTCATGAGTGAACCGATCGGTTCAAGGGTCCCAAACGATCGGTTCAGTGGTGAACCGATCGGTTCAGGTCCCCAACCGACCAGTTCACTTGTGAACCAATCGGTTCAGGTTGCGAGATGGTTGCTTTTTGTGGAAAATCCCGAACCCTTCTACTCCTGCTTTTAGTCCCGTATTGCCGGGCACAGAGAACCCTGTCCCATGACCCGCCTATATATATAGGGGTATTGGGGGCTTCTCAGAGTACAACTCAGTGCAAGTTGATTGCTCTGCAAAGTTGTCGTTCTCTCTGGTTTTGGTAACCGAGAGATAGCCTGAGCAAGTGCTTCCCGCAAAGGGAGGTGCAGCAAGGGAAGGACAACTGCAGTTGCAATTGACAGCAGGAGAGTGTGTTGGCGACTAGTACGTCAACAGGAGGGTGCGACTCCTTCCACTTCCTTGTGGGATAAGGAGAGTGGAGTTCCAGGTGGTCCGTGTGGACTACTTCAGAGGCGGGAGGTCACTGCCGCTCAGGAGGACAACTGTCATCCGACAGTCCGGTAGGAGGAGGAGGAGTCAGTCCCGGTGCGACCAGGAGCTGCACAGACACCGTCCAAGACCGGAGGTGAAGACCGCGCAAGGCGCGTGGCATTGTCGCCGAGCAAGCCTCGGGACAAGGTATGATTCACAAACCATCTTTCCTATTATATAGATGTTGACGCGATTCCTTTTGTTCTGGGTTTGGGGAGAAAAAAAATTTTGTTTCCGCTGCTTCTCTACCTCCTCTAAAACCCAACAACCATATCTACACCTCCCTCCTACACTCTAACCACCATATGTCCTATCTACACCAAGGGCCAAGAAAAAGAAAAAGAGAAAAATGCAAAAATAAATAAAAATATGCTCTATGTAATAGCATCCAAATAAAGAAAAGATGAGTGCTCCTATGTAATTATAGTCCATTCCCTTACCTCAAGCTCCTTCTTCCTTTTATACACCCATTGAGCTAAGAACATCAAACTCGGCTTGTTTCACCCTTTTCCACAGCCCCATGGGTCATTAGTGTGGATTCGAATATGAGACTGAATGTATGATTGTAAAACAACAACCTAAGTCACTTTTGATCTTCACTATCATCAAATGGTTTACCCAGAGCAATATGAGAGCCATATGGGTTGAATGGGTGTTGTATGCCCAATATTTGAAATTTCTATGCTCAATTCTTTATTCATAATTGGTTTGTGAAAGTAGGAGAGGAGAGATATGGAATACATGTACTTAGTCACCATTGATCCCATGTAATAAATAATCATATGTTGCATTGCATTTGTCATTTATCAATGTGGAACAGTTGTAGAGAGATTGAGTTAGAGCATACTTGAGGACAAGCATGTTTTTAAGTTTGGGGTGGTGATTCATCCCTATTTTAGGGCTTCATCTTGTACTTATTTCACTTTAATCACATCTATTACTATTAGATTACATGTTATTCCCCTAAATATGCATATTTGTGTAAAATGCACTTATGGATGTTGTTAGCATGATTTTCAGGTACTTTGACCATGATCTGAAGGAAGGGAGAGAAGGAGGATAATCTTAGGGTTTCTTCATCCTTTAAGATGTCTAAAGAGAGCCCAAGAGCTTCCCCAACTTTCTGCAAGTGGTCAAGGATCAAACCAAAAGCAAGAAGCATCAAATATAGGCAAGTTAAAGATCAAAGTACAAGGAAGATGCTCCAGTAGGGTCATGGCACAAATGCCCCATGTCACAGTAAAGTGCTAGTTTGAAGCTCCTTTCCATCACCCCTTGGTGATCAGGCTTCACCATCCCTGTAATGAACCACCACCCCTATGGTGATAACGCTTCACCACCCCCGTGGTGATCAGACACCACCATGGCCATGGTGAGCACCATGATTGTGGCCTTCCATGTACAAAATTGACCAAATCCATGTGATTTTACACCATTTTTCACCTCGCCCATGCCCGTACACCACGACCATGCTCCCCTACAACCACCACGGCCATGGTGGCCCACACCCCCATAGTGGGCATCAACCCTAGCCTATTTTTGCACTGCTTTGCCCATATTGCCACTACTTAACCCTAACCCCCCTAGACCCCCTATATAAACCTTGGGGGTGGTTGGAGATCAAGGTTAGCTACCTTCTATCCCCACCTGGATCCCAATTTTACCCCTTATCCATTCCACTCCACACCTCCATTTCACTCCATTTCTCCATTTTCACCATAAAACCACCCATTTCCAAGCCTTCCATCCACTTCCCATCATCATTCCATACCATTCCATCAAAGAAGAAGGAGTAGGTTGACCTTGCAGCAGCTAGAGAGGAGGATTCCCTCATATACACCGAGCTCCATGGCTACTTCTTCCCCTTTCTCTTTTCTTTTTGTATTTTCCAGTTGCATGCGAAGCTAGGCCCCTTTAGTGGGTTGTTTGGGGTCAAAAATGTTACTTTAATACCATGTTGAAGGAAAATGACATGTACACATTATGATTTCGTTTTTTAATGATTATGTTCTATTTATGTCTCATTGTCCATAAATTTCTTATAGGTTTGTGAGTGAAATCACCTAGGTTTCTAGGGAAATTGACTATATGTGGCAATTTTGGGAATTGCTCCTAGGTCCAATTCATGGATCCCTAGGGTACCTCCCATCTTTCTACATCTTAATCAATCTCTTTAAGACTAGGTGAGAGATCTAAGTAGCTATATTAGATGCAATTAGTGCAATTAGCATGGAGCCTTCTCAAGGCTATAATGTGGGAGAATTGGGGTCCAAAGCCCTAATTTCACATCCTCATTACTACCCTCGCCCCTTAATTGCTCTAGGAATATCTAATCCATAAACCTAGACTTGATTAGATCCTAATTAAGATACACCTAAATCCTAATTCAAATAAGCCTCATAAGTGTGATTAGGGAATTATAGGGACTAGTTCCCCTATTCACGCCCTATATTATCCATGGCCGGTTAGTAGTCTAGGATAGTTCATTAGCATCTAACTTGTTGTTTGGTTAGGATGATTTGAATGGATTATTGATGTTTACATGTTATGACCCCAACCTAATTGATAAGTACATTCCCGTAAACAGCCCACACCTTCATTAATTTCTTTAAAGACCCTAATTTTCTTTCTTGCTTAGTTCATTCTTGTTTAGCTTGTCTCTTGCCATTCCTAGTTAGTTGCTCTTGTTTTTATTTATCCTTTCTAGTGTATCTCTTTAATTGCATCTTAGATCTAACTACTAGTGTAGTGTAGAGTAGTTCTTTCCTTGCTTACCTTAGTGTAAATTTCTCTTTCCTTGCCTAGCTTAGTCATTTATTGCTTAATTAGTCTTAATCTTGTCTATGGTTAACTTAGATTTCATTCTCACCTTTAATTTCTAATTCACCATTAGTTTAACTAACAAAACCCTCAATCTAACTGTTAACCCTAGATTCTGTAGTAGGAACATAACTAAACCGACTGCGCTCTAGTGCTCCCTCTCTCCCTATGGATTGACCCTATACTTGCCGCCTTGCCTATACTATGACACGACCCCGTGCGCTTGCGGTTTAGTATTTCTGTAGAAGTCGGTTGTCCGTGTAGGTCTTTATAAATTTAAAAGTTATACCCCATATGTGTGTTTTTTGTTCTCGGGGTTGCATCTACTCAAGTTAGTTGATTGGGGTGTAAGCCCCATTGGCAGAAGCGCATCAAGCTTTCTTGTTTACCTAATAGTACATCATTTTTATAAAATTATACCTTGAATCACTGATATAGTGCCTTTGTGACAATGTGACCTTATCTATTCTCTTATATTACTCTTCAATTATCCTCTAGTGAGCCATCCTACTCCATTACATATCACTCTTGTGGGTTTAATGTGTTGATGGACCAATTTGGTCGTGTTCATGATTATGTTTCAACATGTGACATTGATTTTCAATTTGGACCTAAGTCCAAGATTTTAATATATCACTATATTACAATTAAATTTGAATCTCATTAATGTCGTCCCCTTTCTCTATATCATGTTTTACATGATGCAATTACAGATGTAATGACACATTAATCACATCAATTGGATCTTTTAATCAAAAGTTATGACAATTTGATGTTGTGCATTCCTTAATTTGAATGAATTGATTTTTGTTCCTTATTGGGCCCATTTCCGTTGCACGACCCAATCAAAGGTGTCTCCCCTTTACCATGTTAGTGATTCGCCCCTTTTGTCTTTGACCAATCACGATCGTCAATTTGTAAGACACAATTTGACCCCCTCATCTGACAGCTGGCAGGTCAACTTTAAGCTTGGTCCATACCAGTGTAGCTCCTACTACAATAACTTTACACCCAACCAATAACTTCTCTTCTCTATGCCTTTGTGGAAAATGGCTTGTCTAAATAATTAAGTTCTTTCTTCTCATTCTTTTCCTTCTTTTCCATCATTTCGGTACCCTAGGGCACCATGTTCTCGTTATTCCTCTTCCTTCGACCCCATGGCAGTCAACATCATCCACCTTAATGTTTCTAACCCCTAGAATTCCTTGGGCCTCACTCTTAGACCCTCTACATTCAATGAAGTAGCACACACATGGATGACACCTTTTCAGCTCCCACGAGTGGGCTGAGTTCACCCTCCCATCCACGTCAATGACCTACTGCAGACTCAAGGCCAACCGTTGGTGTTGGCACAGTGGGAGGGAACAATTTATGACTGCACTCAAGTGTTCAAAGCATCATCCCAACATGTGGGCATTGTGGGGATGTGGGCGCAAGACGCCATAATCAAATAATCATGGGGCGGGTCAACACTTGACTGAGATCAAGCATCCATGAGCATGTCCCCTCAACAACCTCCCCTTTCCCTCTCCCTCTCTCTATTCTTAGTTGGTGGGCATGTGCAACAACAATAGCTACCCAATCATGGGATGAACCAAGGTGGAATCCCTAATTGATGGACACCATCACCCACATGATTATTGGTAACACCCTAATCTCAAATTATTTAGATTTCAATTACAAATTTTCAAAAAATGAAAGCTTCCTACTTCCTTTTCCTAATATTTTAAACTAATATACTATTTTGATTAAATGTAATATATACCTAATGGACTTGGTTCTGGACCCTAATTCCACTATTTGTTTCCCTAGTTTCCTAAACATTGCTAACTTTATTCATGTTATATACATTTAATGCATGTTTATGATAAAAGCTTAAATATTTAATGCTCAACCTACCTCCTAATCACCTAGTAAATTGGTTTTAATTTTGATCCTAACAAAAAACACTAATCCTCATTTCATGCTCTTTTGATTTCCAAATGCATATTTATGACTTGTTTTAGACTTCAAATCATGAATCTAGATATTTTGGGTGAATCTTGCTTGTAAATGTCATCAAAGCTTATCCTAATTTGAAACCAGTAGATTGGTGTCCCTATGTATCACAAACATCATCCCTTAGAATCCTTATTCTCTTGTTTGATCTATAAGATGTGATGTAGAAACATGAGTTATGTATGACATGAATGGTAATATCTTAATCATATGTTTGCTTTTACCTATGTATTACTTCATACTCTTGAATATGATTGAAATTAGTAGACTCGTTATGATTTTAAATGCTATTTACTACAATCACACCCTATTATGCTAGGCTTGGTTAATTTGACATCAAAACCAAACTTTTATGACCTGATATGTCCATATATGGCATGTTTGTGTTTATTGTGCCTTAACACTTACATAGATCCAATATAATGTCTTTGACTTTTCAAATAAGAGTTCAATCTAATCTTTACAATCTCTTTTGATGTGGATATCCTATTTAGTCATTTGTTGGACCCTATGAAATAAGTGAACTGTATTAATGATTACATGTATGATTGAAATGTTGATACCTAGTGTTAGTTATATGATGTGTAGACTCCAGGGGACATTCAAATGTATTTGAATGTGCTCTATATGTCCTACGTTTTCTTATACATATATATTATTTCATGTTTGAATCCCATGGTTGGGTGATCTGTAGTCTTTCTTGCCCAATTATAAGTTTATTGACCCTAAAATGTACACAAGTGACATAAACCAACTAATAAACTTAGAAAATAAATGTAACCTTGAATTTACTTGAAACTTGTACCACACGTTCATGATGGAATGTAAGTAAGTAAAAGATCATCAAACATTAGCTAACATCCAACTTGGAAGCAAACTTGACCAAAACTGTAATAATGAATCTAACATAAAAGAATGATGTTGAACCTTATTTTAATGCTAGTTAATGTTGTTAATCTGGTGGTCGCTTGTGATTTAGATTTTCAAGGATAGCTTAAAAACCTACAAACTCGAGTATGGGATTTAATAGTTATATGATTATGATTCTATTTCTTAAACCTTGATATGTATGTTTTCTTGTTTATTTGCACATATTGTCATGTAGTATTATACTCAATGTTTTGTCTCATTAGTTGTATAACTTGAACACATAGTATAGATCCCCATTTTACAAACCTTGTGCACCTTCCTATATCCTTGAGGTAAGGACACAAGGGTGAGTTTTCTATTTGAATTCCCAATCTTAGGTGGACCATTTCAATAAACATGGTTAGATAATGGATTGGAGCCTTAACCACCCTCACGGACCCCTTTTGATGTAAAGTTGGTGAAAGGCCTTATGATACATGATATTTTTGGTATGATGCAGTAAAATGAATAAAACATGGGATTTAATTTTTCTAAGTACTTAAGTCTTTTACTCTTGCTTATTTACTTCTGTCAATCTTTTCAAAATTATGAAAACCTTATATATGTATGTTTTTCCTTATACTCAACACCTTGTCTGCTGATACGCTTGTTTCTCGTAAGTTTCAGGTTTAGACATAGAATGGACGTTGATGGCTTGTTAGAAAGTTTTTAGGTTATACTTATTGTGAAATGCTAGTTTAGTATACTTGATCATACTTGTATAATTGGCTCTCAACTAGTAATTGGAACTATCTAATAAGTAATGTTGTATAATATAAACATTGAGATTATATTGGTGTTTGCTTCTATTTATTTGTTCATGTATGCTATGATTTTGTGCTATGTATTAACATTTTGATATACCATTCTAGACATGGATGCTCAGATCCTTTGTAATAATTGGTCCAATGATAGATGGTCTCAGATCCTGAAAAATAACTATACCAAGCATGTTCCCACATAGGATGCAACATGTGCAAATCATATAGCATCTCCAACTTCTAAGACACCTTCCCAACACGTGCCACTGTAGGGTAAGGTCCCATCTACCAGGGATCCAACTTACCCTTCTTCCCAAACCTCAACATGCCTTTCCAAGAAGAGACTTTGAGATACCCCTTGTCTCCCACTTGGAACTCCAACGACCTTTGACTATTCTCAACATAGGAATTCTGCCTATCTTAGGCTGCCTTCAACTGTTGTATCATCTTAATCTTCTTTGTCATCTGATTCACAAGATCAGGACTCAATAGCTAGTATTCTCTAGTCTCATACCAACACAATGGAGACCTAAAATGTCTCACATACAAAGCCTCATATTGTGCCATTTTGATGCTTCTCTGGTAGCTATTTTTGTAGGAAAACTCTCAAACTGAGATGCACATCCCATCTTCCCAAAAACTAGAGAACGCATGCTCTCAACATATCCTCTAAGGTTTGTATAGTCCTCTCAGACTGTCCATCTGTCTATGGGTGAAATGTTGTGCTAAACCTCAACTGTGTACCCATAGTTATATGCAGACACTCCCAAAAGTGACTGGTATACTGAGGAACTCTACCTGACATGATGGTAGCTGGGATACAATGAAAACAAATGATCTCACCCACATATATTTGTGCCAACTTCTCAGCTGTATAGGTTGTCTTCACTTAAAAGAAATGTGTTGACTTATTCAACCTGTCCACTATCACCCATATGGAATCATGAACTTTGGTTGTACTAGGAAGCTCAATCATAAATTCCATCATGATATGATCCCATTTCCACTATGGTATAGGTAACAGTTGCAAAGTCCATGTAGGTTTCTAATACTCTACCTTAACCTACTGATGCACTGTGCACTTTGCCACAAACTCAACCACATAACACTTCAAACTAGGCCACCAATATAGATCTTTCAAATTGTGGTACATCTTAGTACTGCCTGGATGCATAACATACATCAAAGAGTGAGCCTATTCCAGAACCAACTTCCTCAGACTATAAATGTCATGAACCACTATATGTTTGTTTTGACCACACTTAAAGCATGCCTTACTCTCATACAATGGCCTAGATAGCCCTATGACCAAAACTGATGTTGTGTTACGAGCTCCTGCTGGTAGAAAAGTACATCCTATGCCCTTTCTTGGTGACCATTGAGATGGCACTCCAGAACTCTATTACGACTGAGGTGACAAAAAGCTAGGCTTCTTGAAGCCTCCAGAAGACTACCCCTAAGACTGAGCCAACCTCTTCGTAGTGTTAGCCTCATGCTTCTCTATAGCTGACTGCTCTATCCGTCTCATGGACTCAATAAAGTTATCAAATTGTTCTCCGTTCTTAAAAGTGGACATTATCTTCAACTCCTTAATTATACCCTTCTCAAACCGTCAGATCTTTTCATTATCTGTCATCTCCATGTGAGGATAAAACCTCAACAACTCCATGAAATTGGCCTTGTACTCATTGATCGTCATCGATCCCTACCGAATCTTCTCAAACTGTGAGATCTTCTCATCAAGGTACATCTCCTAGAAGTATCGGCTCATAAACTACCCCCAAAAGTATTCCCAACCGATCACTACACCTGGCCTATTATCCTCCTCAATGGCCCACCAATGGCCAACACTGCCCTTCAACATGTACATTGCATCCTTCATCTCATCCTCTTTTGGGATATTAATGATGTTAAAGGCCTTCTCCATCTATGTCACCCACATATCCACATTTTTTGGGTCTATTGTACCTGCACACTTTAACGCTCGAAAACTTCTCAAAAGTGTTTGTATAACCCTAGGATTCTGCATTGGGAACAATTTCCCTTGCTAGGGGTATGGCACCCTATCCGACATATGTGAAACTGTCGCCATAAGTTGTCCAAACATGGAGTGAAGAGTGGAACTGGACATAGTTGATGGGCCAAATTGAGGCACGTTAGGCACTCCATCTACTCTTGCCTGCCTCCTCGCACCACCTCTTAGTGTGGCAACACTACTCTCATCACGTTCTTTGTGTTCTCTAGACATATCTTCTTCTTATTCTGCATAAGCAGAAGTTGTAATTAGATATACTGGATAGTGCAAGAACAAACACAACCCTAGTCCTATGTCCCTATAGACTCACAGAACCTAGAGCTCTGATACCAACCCGAGTTGTGACACACCAATCGCACCAATTGAGATAACTCAAAACCAAATCATGAGATTAACAACTAAGCAATCACAATACCACAAAACATGGTAATTAAAATTGAGCTTATATAACCATTAAGTGAGGAAACATATTACAAAAAGGTTCACCAACTGTACCATATCACATATCAAGATTGGTATTACATTTGTATAGTGGACAACTGCTACACACCTGTTACAAAAGATAACATGTTCACATATACAAGCCATATACATACAACCAAGGCACACTGGAAAAAACATGTGGCAATACAACATCTAGAAAACACCCCTTCCAAGACCTGAGAGTACATGGATGGCACATAGGACTCTACTAAAATACTAGAAACATATACAACCTTCTGCATCTATAGATCTCCTTGTTGCCCCCCCCCCTCAACAACACAATCTCTACCATGTAGTGCATGACCACCTAAAAATGATGTGGTGCGCCACATGGGTGAGACTCATGTCCCAGCGAGAGATATAAATATCCACCAACAACTATTGTAAACATAGATTATGTTCATGCATTTAGATAACAATATCAATAAGATGAGCATATTCAACTAAATAAATAATTTAAAATGGGTTATATAGGCTAAGCAACTACAACTAATAAGTAGAACAAGTTATGCATTTAGAAGGAATATGAAGAATGTATATAATAGTTAAATACTCTTAGCACACTATAACACAACTAAGCAGTACAAGAAACTAGGCAAGGGGAAACAACCAATGTGAGTCATGTTTAGCCCTAAGCAGTATACTACACAATTGTATTACATCTTTTATTAGCCATGGGGAATTTGAATCATACCACCCCACACTCCAACTAACCACTGCTTGGTCACAATCAGTTCCATATAAGATCAAGGAAGAGCAGGACTCCAAGATCTTCACCGGCACTACTTCGTTAGTAAGAGTCTACAACACAGTTACATATAGTCAATACTACAAACAACAACATATAGTCAAGCTGAAAACACCTAGCCCACCTTGATACAAGCCACGATGCTAGAAACAAGGGTATACAAACCCAATCACTAAGGTACAACCACAATTGTCCTATAATAATATCTCACACATATATAATCACCACGACACGACTGTAGCTATTTTCAAACAATTAGAGTCAAGATGACAGTGACACAAAATCACTTGCATCTTGCATACTCAACAGTATGCGCTCCAAGTTTCCCTTAGGAAGACTTGTTTCACCATCCACCAAGTTCTGACACTGGGATGGATCTATGGCACATGACACTACATGATAGGGTTTCACTTGATTAGTTAAGCCAAATGGTTATATTTTATACTAAATCAATCAGGTTACAACGTACAAACCCTAAATAGATTCTACAAGGATAAGGGTGTTGGATCCTAGATGGGTGATTGGATGCTCTAGAGGGGGGTGAATAGACCTAAATGCACTTAAACAAAATTCATTAGACCTTCAAGATATATCACAAGATAAGGTAGGTAAATAGGAAATTTGAGTGCAACTAAAACATGCATAGAAAGGGGGAGAGAGATTGAACATACACCAAGTGACAAGCTATGTAGAGTGGTTCCATACTTCAAACTAGAAGTGAGTCAGTCCACTATGTAGAGAGGTTAACCTCTCAGATTTCTTAACCATTGCACTCTTATATTCATTCATAAGACTTACAATACATGAACACCAAAGGACTTACCCATCCAAGCACCAAGAGTATTCCACCTTACCAAGGACTTACCCACTTTGGTAAGAGTCTTCATCCTTCTCCAAGGTCTTACCCACTCTAGCACAAGTCTTCCGCCTTTAAGGACTTTTCTACTCTTCTTGGATCTTCAGCCTTTGCCTTCACCTTCACTCGGAGAAGCTTCCACCAAGGACTTACCCACTTGAGTAAGGAGTCTTCTGCCTTCACCAAGGTCTTACCCACTCTTGCTCCAAGTATTCAGCCTTGATCTTCACCAAGGGATTCCTTCCCTTGTTCTTCTTCACCTCTCTTAGCCAAGAGAGAGAACCTTCATTTTCATGGTTGAAAAGAGAGATAGGGAGGTGGTGGAAGTGAGAGCCTCAAAAGATATACATGTAGGACTAGCTCTCTTACAGATTTCCTACTCACACTAACAAATGTAGCAAGTGATTAAGCTTAGAGAGAGAGAGGAGGCTGTAGGAAGCACTCAACTATAGAATAGGAACCTCACACAAAGTTTTGCATTGAATGCCCAACCTTGGAATGAAGCCCAAGGGGTCCTATTTATAGTTGGGGATGCCTCTTAGCCTTTGGGAACACTTAAGAACAAAAACTAGCCATTTTGTGACTTGCAATGGATATATTTTCACTTGTTGCAACTCCACAATGGCTAGAAATACTTTTCTACACTTTTTCGTACAGTGCAATCGGTCGAGTTTCTATAAAGGTAACTCGATCGATCCCACTAAGAGACAAGACCAATTTAGGCCATCGGTCGAGTTTGTCCTGGGGTAACTCGATCGATTCACTTAAATCAGTTTTGGTCTGCAGAGGGATCGGTTGAGTTCTATGAAGTGTAAACTCGACCGATCAAAAGTCATTTTCAAGATCCAATCAGGATCGGTCGACTTTGCAACTCGACCGATGAACAGCCTGATGTGAATTTTAGAAAATGGCTTTTGAGTGATTAAACATTCGATCTAAGTGCTCCTAATTTTTTTAAGCTTAATTACAAGTCATACAATCATTACAAGTGATTTACAACATGATTCGAATGGATTTACATCATATTCCAAAAATGTGCACTTGTATTGACTTTGACTTGTCTTTTCTTCAATTTGATATGCACAAGTTAGGGCATTTGGAGTGTGTCAATACCTAATCTAAAATCACTCAAGTAGAAGCATTGGACACAAATAAGTGGAATGGTTTAGTCATCATCAAAACAAGGGTTTAGTCAATGTAGATCTTGAGTCAACATTATCCCCCTTTTTGAATATGACAAACCATTCCATAAATGTATTGAAAGCATTTAAGTAAAGTCATACCTTAGGAGAAACCTAGGGGTTTCAATAGAAATGAGTTCATATGATCCCCCTCAATTGATGCTAGTGGAGTTTTCATACTCCCCCTCAATTGATGTTATTTCTCCTTCATGGTTAACTTTCATAACATTTATAGAATACTATGTCTTCTACTCATATATGTTCTACACATATATGTCTTTTCCCCTTTACTTTCTCCCCCTTACATGGACATACTTCTCTTCTTCATGTAAGACATACCTTCTCCTTATTTTATCAAAAGAAGACATACATTTCTCCCCCTTTGTCATTTCAAAAGGGGAGGTATGAAGAAATAAGAAACACCAGTTGTTAAAGGAAAGGAGATGACAAAAAGTTATATAAGGAGAGTAGAAGAGCACAGCTAGGGGCTTGTCCAAGCATAGAATAAAAACTAGTTAAAGCATGTACTTGAACAAACCAAAATGCAAGATAAAGTGCTATAGAAAAAAAAAATCATAATTTTGACCCTCAATATGATAGAATTTACCCAAAAAGTGTCAGGGAAGCAATGAGTCTTGCTCAGAAGGCTATTTCTGCATAAAAAACACTAGTCTTGCACCAAAAATTGAAACTGGAGCAAAATCTACATGAAATCCAAAAATGCTCCAATTTCTACATACAATGTAGCTCTAAGTACCCTGCATCACAATGTTATACAAGCAACCCAAGATAGTAGATATGTAATTCAAGGAACAAGCTTGATCATGTATGAGACAAGATACATGCATAGCATATAGTGAAATACCACTTGATGAACAAAGGCTAGAACTACATGTATATGAACTACTAGTAGATGATAGCATAAGTTAGGAATACTAGTAGGATCTAGATCATAGCAAGAGATACCAAAAGATACATAAGATAAAGAAAGCTATGAATAGATGTAGAGATATATCCAAACAAAGAGATATGCAATTTATAAGCATGAAAGCATATAACTCACTAGCAAATATGCATCATTACCAAAGGATGATTGCCACTAAGAACCTCAAGGTTGTATCCAAATAAGATATACAACTAGATAGATGTAGCAAGTTTGGGCATAGCGGAAGCAATTTAGACACAACCAATAGATCCAAAGAGATCATCATCAAAACATGCAAAGCAACTCCGAACAAGTAATTACAAGATATAGATATTCCAATTTAGAGCAATTAGAGAGATAGAGTTGTAAGAAAAATAGGCAATTTAGAGCATGGCGATATGCATATATAAAGGTACCAAGGGAGTTCCAAATAATAAGGCTATTGGTTGAGAAAATCTAGTTGAGATGGAAATTCTCATTCAATAAGCCAAATGTATATTCTGTGCACAGTGTTGTCGGTCGAATTCTGTGCATTGATAACTCGACCGATGACAGCTATTGGCAACACCCATTGGTTCCTATCGGTCAAGTTTCAAATAGGACAAACTCGACCGACAAAGCTACTGTCAAAAAACACATATATTTCATAAAAACATATTTAGAGACATGCTAAAGATATAAGCCATATCCCAACATGTGTAAGTAAGTTTGTAATGCACTATGAAAGCATTAGAAACAATTTTTGAGCAAGAGTGTGAAGAGAATCACAAAATACCACTTTTGACTCAAAAACCTCATGCATAGTGCACACTAACTTGAAAAAATAAGTTAGGATTGGTTATAAGCAAGAAAACCTTTACCTTCGTTCTTACCATTCTTTTCTACTTGTTGTCACCCTCTACACATCTCACCTTTCTTCTTTCATGTGGATTGAGAATTCAATTTGTAATTCAATGGCTCAAGTCAATCCATTTGCAAGTACCTACAAGAAGAAATATGAAATGGTCCCCAATCATATTTTTGGGTCTGGAGGAGTTAGATTAGCAACCCAAGTCCCAGTGTTCTTGGGTGCTTTTCTAAAAGGGCAACAAGTAGAATAATGACCAATTTCATTGCAATAGTTGCATGTGCCCATAGTCTTGGAACTAGAGGATTCTCCATGGAAGATTGGAGGTTCTTTACCTTTGTTGTTCCTTTGACTACTATCATATCCTAAACCGTATCTACCAATTTGTTTAGTAGTATTGTAACATACTAGATCTCAGACTCTACCCTGGAAGTTGACATTTTGGACTTAGCCAAACAAGGTCGAAGGTTAGACCTAAATAGATGTTTAATATAACACCAATGAGATAATGCATGTATATATCACCTTAATATAACCTAATGTTGTAACATTAATCTTAGGTTTATAATGGATACATAAAATATGCCACATAACTCATTTTTGTGTTAATATGAAGATAAGAAACTTAATTGGATGAATAATTTAGATAATGGGTTGTTAATGGGTCATATTAAATATCTCATAAAAAGAAGTCTCAAAAGTGGAAACAAACTTCAAATTCAAAATCTACATATCAAAAATAGCCTACATGTCAAATTTCATCTAATTTGGACAACCTTGAAATGTTAGGATAAGTTTAAGAGAGAGAGAATGAGTAAAAGGCATAAGTAATAAATAATGTGATTATATAACTTCAAAATATGGAAATAATTTCAAATTCATATTTAAAACATTAAAGATAACTTGTGGATAAAGTTTGGTCCAATTTGGATGTTGTTTGTGCAAGTTATGCAATTTTAGGTACATTTTGGACTTTTCTACAATTTACCCAATTGGGAGGTTTTCTTTGTAAATTGACACATGCATTATAATCCTTATATATTCCCTTACCATTATATATTTTTAAACCATGGGTCACCTAATTTCACCTTGGTTTGAAGGTGTTTCTTTCCAAGGGCGTTCTAGGGATTACTCTCTTTATAAATGAGCTTATCTTTAGAAGTTATCAATCAATGGGGTTATTTCTTTGATTGGAGGTCGGTTGGGATGGCCTATAAGTGTCCATAAATTGACATTTGATATTCAAGAAGCCTCTATGATCTGTCCTCTTTCATGGCCATGAAATCCCTAGGCTAAGGATACATGGAAAGGTCCATGGACACCTCATGCTTGACTTCTTCCTTATCCATAAAGGTTTGCATGTCCATAGGCACCCTTAACATTGGACACATGGAAAGTAACTTGACATGTCATGCTTGACTTCTTACTTATCCATAAAGGCTTGTATTTCCATGGACACCCTTACACATGACACATGGAAAGTCTCATAGACACCTCAGACTTGACCTCTTTCTTTATATAGCCATATCTACCCCTTCCCAACTCCCAATTTGAAAACTCTTGCTCCCCTTCTCTTTCCTTCATATTATAGCATCATTCATACTCTTTTTTTCCACGAAGGTTCTGTCCCAAGGTAAAAGGAGGTGCCTACCTTGGTGAAGAAGGATCCTAGGGTTCCAAATTTGCTCTATTTAGGATTTCTTAAGATCCTCCTTGGTGATTTCGACCAAAACTAGTAAGTATCCTCCTTTCCTTTCCCATTTTCATGTTTTTAGACTTCCTTCCACCTTCTTCCAGGTTAGAACCATGGTCTTCCATGGTAAAACCCCACCTAGATCCCTTAAACACCCCATCTCCATGTTCTTTTGTTAGGGTTTTTCACCTCTAAAGTGGAGAAGGTGCTTCTTGCTCGAGATAGGAGCTTTGTTGGAAAAACCAGCCTCTTTAATCTTGGGAACCTTACTTATTGGACCTATCCACCTTCCTTAGAGGTTCTTTAGAGTCCTGGGCTTGGATCTAGGACTGACTTGTACTATTTAGAATCTAAAGTTGAGGTATGATGTATCCCCTATTCTTCTATGTTGAGCAATTCACCTATGCTTATTCATCCTCTTGGTCCTATGGACATTAGCCTATACATGTTGCTCTTATATTTTGATATCATAGTTCTTGGGAACTATCTTGTTTGTGGTAATCTTGAATATTCTCTTGACCCTTATCTTGTGCCTTTGTGCATGTTGGACTTTGATGATATGTGCCCACTATGATGTGGATGTTTATTTGTGGACATGTGATGTCCTTTTCCCACTTATGATGTGGATGTATATGTTGGTCATTTTTGCAGTGACTAGTTTATATATTCTGACTATACTTTCTACTTGCCTCTACATTTAAAATGCTATGTGATTCAGTAGCACTAGAGTAGTGTAATTGCATTGGTTTTTATGGCATATGTGTTATTTCCTACCGAGTAGATGTGATATTTCCTACTCTTTTGGGATGGAAAGGAACCTCATACTCAGGGCAAGATGTGTGATTCTTGGCCCATGTTTTATATATTTGGGAGATTGGAAGTATTCCTTTCTCTATCAGGTTTCAAGTTTATGAGACTTGACTGCCTTTGTGTTTATATTGTTCTAGGGCTATGTTTATCTCACATGCATGCAAGTTGATGATATGGGGTGTGTGCCCTAATTCTTTCCATGTGCTTGTGTGGCACAATCTTTATGTTTTATTAATGACAAGTATTCTTTTGTTATCATATGATTTCAATTCCTTTTCTCTTGATACCCATTTGGGTGATCCTTATCCTTTCTATGGGAAGCCTTTTATATTTGATGTCCTTTATTCCATATATTGCACAATTTCCTATTTAGTATGCACATACCAACCTTTACTGATGTCATATATTTTCTCTCTTTTTGGGGTATGCTTCCAATGTTAGGTAAAGGTCTTGGATGATAAGGCATGCAGTTTTGGACTAGCTTAAGGAGTTAAAGCTTGGAGACAAAGTTATTATGGTTTAGATTTTCCTCTACTTATATCCTTATGTTGTATCATACATGTAAACCCTTATGGGATATTATGATGTACTTTTGTAATCTTTTGTGAAAATTGAATATAGTCATTATTTTTATTCCGCTACTATACTTTGTTTATTTTGAAAACCATTTATTGAAGTTTGAAAATTTTGCACCTATTCTAGCATACCTTTGAGTGTGTTTGGAATGGATGTTTTATTCTTGAAATTTTTGTTTTAAAATGGGGTGATCCCATCTCCTTACATGTATGGTGTAGGATATCATTAAGATTCCTTTTACCAACTAATAATATTTGCAAAGAAGATCTCAAACTATCATTATCATGCATAAGGGAAGCAATAGTAGAAGACAAATGATTTATATTTTCTCTAGCATGCAAAAGATCATTTTCTAAGCAAAGAGATTCAGTGAAATAAGAATATCTATCAATATGAAGAGCAGCAACATTATTCTCTCTACTAGTTGAACTAGAACAAGATTCAAGTACATTGATTTTAGCAAGCAAGGAGGTATTTTCTGTTTCAAGAAAAGCAATCTTAGAAAGATAAACACCATTTTCAGATGCTAATCCTTGCAAAGAAAACTCTTTTTCCTTGTTTTCATATTTAAGAACATCAATATCAAGCATGAGAGAATCAACAATTAAGGTATGCTCTTCATTAGAACTAGGCATAAAAGGTTGAGCTTCTAGAAATCTAATCTTATCAAGCAAACTAGCATTTTCAAGTTTAAGAGAGGCTACTTGGATAAGACAAGCATTTTTATCATCAAGCAAGCAAGAATTAGCATGTTCAAGATCATCTAATTCTACATGCATATTATCAAAAATTCTAGCAAGCTTTTTTCTTTTCTTTTTAGAATACCTAAGAGAGGCACGAGTAGCATTAATGGTAGAAATTAAAGGTTCTTTATCTAAAGAGTTTAGATTTACCTCATTTGAGTCTTTTCTTGTATAAGTCATAAGAGAAAAATGACATTCTCCTTCTTCACTAGGGCTTGAGCTTGATCATTCACTTGAATCTTCACTTGAGCTTGATTTGGAGGAGTCACTTGAGCTTGAGTGCCATTTCTCCTTCTTCATGTACTTGTCTTCTCTTTCCTTGTGATGATGGGTCTTCTTGCCTTGTAGACAATCTATCTTGAAGTGACCTTTCTTTCCACACTCGAGGCACTGGATGGAGGAGGAATTCTTGCCTTTGTAGAATCTACCCTTAGGGTACATGGCATCTTCTTCAACATGAGAGGATGGAGAGGCTTGTCCCATAATAGCTTCAATTTGAGCCTTGATTTCAACCTTCTTCATTCTCTTTAGCTCTTTCTCCTCTTGTCTTTAAACTTCTTCTCTTTTGTCAAGTGTGACTTCATGGGCTTGTAGATTACCAATGAGCTCTTCAATGGGGATATCATCAAGAGACCTTACTTCTTCAATAGAAGTCACCTTGGGTTCCCATCTCTTAGGGAGAGTTCTAAGGATGTTTGAGTTGATCTCTCCTCTACTCATAGGATGTCCTAGAACAACAAGATCATTCACAATAATGTTGAGCCTTGAGTACATGTTGGCTATCTTCTTCTCCTTTCCCATCTTGAAGTTCTCAAGCAGCCCTTAGAGCATGTATACTTTACTTTTCTTTACTTGAGTTGTCCCCTCATAAGTGATGCATAGCTTTCTCCATACCTCATAGACCATCTCACAAGAAGAAATCTAGTTGAACTCGGTGGAGGTCATGGTGGCATAGAGGATGTTGATTGCTCTTGCATTCAAGGTGGCTTTCTTCATGGTAGCTTCAAACCATTCTTCTATATTTGTCACCGATAGCTTGTATAGATGGTCCACCATTTTCCACAGCTTAAGACTTGATCCTTGGATGTAGAATTGTAGCCTTCTTTTCAATAGAGAAAGTTACTCCCATCAGAGATTGGAAGGTTGATTAAGTATCTCCCACCTTGGTAGTCACCCATCTTCTCCTACTTGTCAAAGTATGCTTGGAGAAACCTACTCTAATACCAATTGTTGGATCCTAGATGGGTGATTGGATGCTCTAGAGGGGGGTGAATAGAGTTGAATGCACTTAAACAAAATTCATTAGACCTTCAAGATATATCACAAGATAAGGTTGTTAAATAGGAAATTTGAGTGCAACTAAAACATGCATAGCAAGGGGGAGAGAGTTGAACATACACCAACTGACAAGCTATGTAGAGTGGTTCCACACTTCAAACTAGAAGTGAGTCAATCCACTACCTAGAAAGATCAACCTCTAGGATTTCTTAACCATTGCACTCTTATATTCATTCATAAGACTTACAAAACATGACCACCAAAGGACTTACCCATCTAAGCACCAAGAGTATTCCACCTTACTAAGGACTTACCCACTTTGCTAAGAGTCTTCAGCCTTATCCAAGGTCTTACCCACTCTAGAACAAGTCTCCCGCCTTTAAGGACTTTTCTACTCTTCTTGGATCTTCAGCCTTTGCCTTCACCTTCACTCGGAGAAGCTTCCATCAAGGACTTACCCACTTGAGCAAGGAGTCTTCTACCTTCACCAAGGTCTTACCCACTCTTGCTCCAAGTCTTCAGCCTTGATCTTCACCAAGGGACTCCTTCCCTTATTCTTCTTCAACTCTCTTAGCCATAAGAGAGAACCTTCATCGTCATGGTTGAAAAGAGAGATAGGGAGGTGGTGGAAGTGAGAGCCTCACAAGATATACATGTAGGAGTAGATCTCTTAGATGTTTCCTACTCACTCCAATGAATGTAGCAAGTGATTAAGCTTAGAGAGAGAGAGGAGGCTATAGGAAGCACTCAACTATAGAATAGCAACCTCACATACAGTTTTGCATTGAATGCTCAACCTTGGAATGAAGCCCAAGGGGGCCTATTTATAGCTGGGGATGCCTCTTAGCCTTTGGGAATACTTAAGAATGAAAACTAGCCATTTTGTGGCTTGCAACGGATATATTTTCACTTTTTGCCACTCCACAATGGTGAGAAACACTTTTATACACTTTTCTGTATAGTGCAATCGGTTGAGTTTCTATAAAGGTAACTTGACCGATCCCACTAAGAGACAAGACCAATTTAGGCCACCATTCGAGTTTGTCCTGGGGTAACTCGAACGATTCACTTAAATTAGTTTTGGTCTACAGAGGGATCGGTCGAGTTCTATGAAGTGTAAACTTGATCAATCAAAAGTCATTTTCAAGATCCAATCAGGATCGGTCGAGTTTGCAACTCGACCGATGAACAACCTGATGTCAATTTTTGAAAATGGCTTTTGAGTGCTTAAACATTCGATCTAAGTGCTCCTGATTTTCTTTAAGCTTAATTACAAGTCATACAATCATTACAAGTGATTTACAACATGATTCTAATGGATTTACATCATATTCCAAAAATGTGCACTTGTATTGACTTTGACTTGTCTTTTCTCCAATTTGATATGCGCAAGTTAGGGCATTTGGAGTGTGTCTAGACCTAATCTGAAATCACTCAAGTAGAAGAATTAGACATAAATAAGTGGAATGGTTTAGTCTCATCAAAACAAGGGTTTAGTCAATTTAGACCTTGAGTCAACAAAGGGTAGATAGCAACTTCATAAAATATAAAATGTATGAAGCATAAGATTAGTCATATCACCACATGAAACAGTTTTGCTGCCATCACCATTGTCACATCACCATGGGATTATCACCTCTTATTAAGGCACAAGGCCAATACCAAGATCACAAGACCATTCTCATTGTTCCTACAAAGCATCATTCTCTCTCCATGCCTCGTCAAGGCTCATAATCACCGCACATGTGTCACAAAATCATTACCACGAGCAAGCATTAGCTATGATGTTCATTCAATCAACAAATTAGGGTTTTAACAAGTAGGAGAGAGATATTACTTCATCAACATACTAATTACTCAAGCAATCTAATCATTAATCACCATGTACTCAATTAGGGTTAGGGTTTCTCATAGCTAACCAATTAGGGGTTTCATAAAAGCAAATAACACTTCAAACCTAATGTCACTGCTTCCCACATTCTTGGAAGCCATTAGATCAAGCATTACTATCATAACCAAACAACTGTCGAATCAATAAAGTGTAGTGACCATGAAAGATGAAAACACCTCTAGCAACCACTACGATAGGTTGCACTAGTGATCTCTAGGGTTAGGTCCATAAGAGCGACTGTATCAACCCTTCAACATAGAGACCAACACACCATCAAACATGGCAACCACAACAAGCTCTAGGTATGGCGACCCCACAAGAAAGAAACCATCATGCCGACCACTACAAACTACAAACACAACAACCAACAAAGTACAACCTCATAGTGATCCTCGTGAATGGATCAACATAGCAACCAGCATGAAAATATGGTGACCCAATAAATTAGGGTTAGTGTTGGTAGCGACCAAACCTCCTTAGAAACCATCCAACAAACCAAAAATCATGACCACCACTTGAAATAAAAAGACATAGTGGCCTAAAATAGATGGATCATCATCAGGAACCTAAGAGTCATCAAGATGTAATCACATGAAGAGGATGACAACCAAAACCCTAATTATGATCATCTCATGGGTAAACATAGAACTTGTTGGATCCTAGGATGGGTGATTGGATGCTCTAGAGGGGGGTGAATAGAGTTTAATGTACTTAAACAAATTCATTAGACCTTAAAATTATTTAACATGATATTGTTGCTATGTTGGAATTTGAGTGCAACTAAACATACATAGCAAGGATGAGAGAGATTGAACATGCACCAAATAACAAGCCATGTAGAGTGGTTTCATACTTCAAACTAAAAGTATGTCAGTCCACTACCTAGAGAGGTAAACCTCTAGGATTTCTTAACCATTTAACTCTTATAGTTCCTTCATAAGACATATAATACATGACCCACCAAAGGACTTGCACTATCCAACCAAGATTCTTCTACCTCACCAGGGACTTACCACTTTGCAATGAGTCTTCTGCCTTCACCAAGGACTTACCACTATTGCACAAGTCTTCATCCTTTCAGGTATTACCCACTCTTCTTGAATCTTCAGTCTTTGACTTCACCTTTTCCAAGGAGAAGATTTCACCAAGGACTTACCCACTTGAGCAAGGAGTCTTCTACCTTCACTAAGGGCTTACCCACTCTTGCTCCAAGTCTTCAGCCTTGCCTTCTTCTTCACAAAGGGACTCCTTCCCTTATTCTTCTTCACCTCTCTTAGACAAGAGAGAGAACCTTCATCTTCATGGTTGAATGAGAGATTGGGTGGTCGTGGAAGTGAGAGCCTCACAAGATATACATGTAGGACTAGCTCTCTTAAAAATCTCATACTCACTCAATTAGATGATGCAAGTGATTGAGCTTAGAGAGAGAGAGGAGGAGGAGGTTGTAGAAGCACTCAACTATAGAATAGGGACCTTCACAGTGTTTGGCTAACCATGGTATGAAGCCTAAGGGGCCCTATTTATAGGTGGGGATGCCTAGAAGCCTTTGGTAACACTTAAATATGAATACTAGTAGTTTCGGATGTTGACCGATCACTTAAATCAATTTTTCCCAATGCAGAGATTAGTCGAGTTCCATGAGTGTGCAACTTGAATGAACCATGACATTTTCAAGATCCATTAAGGTATCGGTTGAATTTGTAACTCGACCGACAAACAACCTTTAAAGAATTTTGGAAAACGACATGAAAGTGCTTAAATATTTAATTTAAGCACTCCTGATTTTTTCTAAGCTTAATTACAAGTTATACAATCATTACAAGTGATTTACATCAAATTCCACAAAAGTGTACTTGCATTGATTTTTACTTATCTTTTCTCCAAGTTGAGATGCACAAGTTAAGGCATTTGGAGTGTGTCTATACCTAATATGAAATCACTCAAGTAGAAGCATTAGACACAAATAATTGGAATGGTTTGGTCATCATCAAAACAAGGATTTGGTAAAATTAGACCTAGAGTCAACATCGACCTATAGTCAACATTCTCCCCCTTTTTGAAGATGACAAACCGTTCCATAAATATATTGAAAGCATTTAAGTAAAGTCATACCTTTGGAGAAACCTAGAAGTTTCAATAGAATGGAGTTCATATGATCCCCATCAATTGATGCTAGTGGAGTTCTCATACTCCTTCTCAATTGATGCAATTTATCCTACATGGTTAGCTTTCATAACATTTGTAAAATACTACGTCTTCTACTCATATATGTTCTACATGCATATGGTTTATCCCCTTTACATAGACATGCTTCTCCCTCTACATGTAAGACATGCTTTCTCCCCCTACTTTACATAAGAAGACATGCTTTCTTCCCCTTTGTCATTTCAAAAAGGTGGGGTATGAAGAGATAAGAATCACCACTTTTTAAAAGAAAGGAGATAACAAAAGTTACAACAAAGAGTAAAAGATAAAAAACTAGGGGCTTGTCCAGGCATAGAAAAAAAAGCAAGCTAAAGCATGCACTTGAACAACCCATAATGTAATTATAACAAGGATCAAAGCAACATAAAGTGCTACAAAAAAATAATGAATCACAATTTTGACCCTCAAGATGATAGAATTTGTCCAATAAGCATCAGGGCTCATGGAAAAGCAATGAGTCTTGCTCAAAAGGTCAATTCTGCATATAAAACATTAGTCTTACATCAAAATTTGACACTGGAGCAAAATCTATATAAAATCCAAGGATGCTCCACTTTCTATATACAATGTAGCTCTATGTATCCTGCATCACAATGCCATGTAAGCAACTCAAGATAGTAGATATGCAATTCAAGGAACAAGCTTGAGAAAGTATGAAGTAAGATACAACCATAGCATATAGTAGAATACCACTTGATGAAAAGAACTAGAACTACATGCAAATAGAATACTAGTATATGATATCACAAGTTAGGACTACTAGTAGGGTCCAAATCACAGCAAAAGATGCACAATTTAAAGAGCAATCTATGAGTACATGTAGAGAAATATCCAATCAAAGAGATATGCAGTTTTAGAAGCATGAAAGGATATAACTCACTAGCAAATATGCATCACTACCAAAAGATGATTACCACTAGGAACCTCAAGGTTGTATCCAAACAAGATATACAACTATATAGATGTGGCAAGTTTGAGCACAACAAAAATAATTTAAGACACAACCAAGAGATCCAAAGAGATCCTCATCAAAACCTGCAAAGCAACTCAAGACAAGTAATTACAAGATATAGAAATACCACTAGTGGATATAGCAATTAAAAAGATAGAGTTGTAAGAAAGATAAGCAATTTAAAACATGGTAATATGCATACATAAAGGTACTAAGAGAGTGCCAAAGAATAAGGCCATTGATTGTGAAAATCTAGTTGACAGGGAAATTCTCATCTAAAAAGGCCAACTGTATATTTTGTGCATAATGCTATCAGTTGAGTTACTGACAGGACAAACTTGACTGACGACACTTGTTGGCAACACCCGTTGGTTCTGGTCAGTCAAGTTTCTAACAAGACAAATTTGACTGGTACAACTCCTATCAGGAAGCACATATATATCATAAAAGCATATTAAGAGGCATGCTACAAAAAGGCCATATCCAAACATGTGTAAGCAAGTTAGCAATGCACTATGAAAGAATTAGATATAGTTTTTGAGCAACAATGTCAAGATAATCACAAGATACCACTGTTGACTCAAAAACCATATGCATAGTGCACACTACCTTGATAGAAACATGTTAGGATTGGTTATGATCAAGAAAACTCTTACCTTTGTTCTTACCATTCCTTTTCCACTTGTTTCCATCCCATACACATCCCACCCTTCTTCTTTCATGCCGATTGAGAAATCAATTCAATTCAAATGGCTCATGTCAATCCATTAGCAAGTGACCTACAAGAAGAAAGATGAAATGGTCCTCAATCATGTTTTTGGCTCCGAAGGGGTTAGCTTAGAAACTCGTCCTATTTCTCTTGGGTGCTTTCCAAAAAGTACAATAATTAGAATAATGACCAAAATCATTGCAATAATTTCATGTGCCAATAGCCTTGGAACTAAAGTATTATCCATGAAAGATTGGAGGTCACTAGTACAGAAATGGTCTGTAGTGTCGGTTTTTTAAAACCTACAGCGTCACTTTTTAACCGACGCCTAGGTGGGCGTCGCTACAGAATTTGGTCTATAGCATCGGATTATTTAACCAAATAAAACCGACCTTACAGATTAAAACACCGACGCAAGAGGTTGTTAAAATTCTGACCTAGGTGAGAAAAAAGGAGCCTGTAAGGTCGGTTATTTCATAAAAACCGACCCTGTAAACGTTCTCGGTCGAGAAAATTATCGACCGAGAACGTTTACAAGGTCGGTTTTTATGAAATAACCGACCCTAAAGATTGAATACCATTTTAGTGGTAACTCTCGGTCGAGAAAATTGTCGACCGAAAATATTTCGGTCTCGACCGAAAACTCTCTATAAGGTCGGTTTTGTGAGAAAACCGACCCTAAAAATTGAATAAAACATTTCAGTGTAAGACTCAGTCGACAAACTTCTCGACCGATAGTATTTCGGTCGAGAAGTTTGTCGACCGAGTCTTACACTGAAATATTTTATTCAATCTTTAGGGTCGATTTTTTCAAAAAACTGACCTTATAGAGGACATGTAGACTCGGTTTTTTAAAAAAACCGACGTTAGAAGTTCTATTTCGGTCGAAAAATTTTCGACCGAAGAGTGTACAATGAATTCAATCTATAGGGTCGGTTATTTAAAAAACCGACGCTAGAAGTTACGATTTTTTTTTAAAAAATTCTGCAGAAATTGATATAGAACAGAAGAACAAGAAGATTCATATATTCTGGGAGAGGGGAGCATTGATGCTCAACCGTCACCATTCAAAACCACACATTCATAACAAAACTGATAATAAAATATCATAATTTACAAAATGATAGAGTGCAAGTCTGAGATGACATATTACAAAAGTAAAAATATGAAAGAGTACGTACTCAAACCACATACATAAATGGAGCCGACATATTTAAACCAATGCTATTTCGACTTCACTTATAAAACACTCTGACCACTTTTCTCGGAATTCATTTAAGTCCACATGTGTGTAAGGCTGAGTTGTAAAGATCTGTAATAGAAAATGCACATGCTAATATTTTATAAAAATGACAATCACTTGTAAATTTATGATGTTATTCTTTATTACCTGACTTATAGTCTGAATGTCATGTGATGCTTGTTTGAAAATAGCTTTCATATATTTCATTACATAGTAGCCACAAGCCCATTCATTATTTTGCATAGGACACTACAAATAACAAATTGTACTTAATGTTAGTAAACTACTATAAACAACAGTTGAGATAAGACTATAAGAGTTGACATATTAGAATTGAAAAATTAATACATATAAGGCTAAGCAGTTGTCAAAGTAGCTACCTTGACATTTTTCAAAGTCAATGTCTTTAATTTTGTGGGTATTTGTCCTCCAGCTTCACGAAAAGCCTTTATACCCCTATCAATTAAACGATAGTTGGTAAAATAGAAATTCTAAATAAAATATCATGTTGAAGCAATTGATTAAATTTATGCTTACTCCATAGCTGACAATTTCAGTTTGTGACTCCTTGTTGTTTTACCCATTGGGTCAAGATAATAAAGAGTCATCAATTTTGGGACAATCACCAGTAATTCCCAATGTCTACCTCTGAGTAAGAATAAAACAAACATTAAAATAAATATTTTCATTCATTATTAAAATTATATTGAATAATAATACTTACTGGACGTTAAAAGGAATTAGGATAATTTCCTTCCCCTCACTAGCAAAATATTTGAATGCATCAGAGAAGTAGTCATTCACTTCCTCAATATTATTTGTCTCCACCTGACTAGTGACCGAAGGAACTAAGAATGCAATATTATTTGTCATTGAACTAAGAATTCATGGGAACACACACTTCAGTTATAAGCATTCATGTAGCAACTTTCAATTCCATTCATTAATCTCTTTTTACATCCACACTCAGGGGTGTACCCCTAAACAGTAACTAAACAAAGGGGTTGGTGTACCCCTAAACATGCGCATAATTAAAAAAACTATTAATACAGACAAGTCTAGATAGATAGACAACTAAATACTACACCAACATGGTCCCGCATCAGTAACTTCGAGGACTTATCATTGTGGCGATCTTCTCCTGAAGTTCAGAATAGAAAGCAACTATGAGTATGGATTGCTTTCAGACAAAAATTGTAAACACAATTTTTTTGTCTTGACAATTATATTTGTTAATTGGACTTACCGTGGTCTTTTTGATGATGAAGTTGTATCACGAAGCTCCTCACTGTATTTATATGAATCTGAACTGACAGGGGCCTCAGATTCATATTCCTCATAGATGATATCCGACGTCGTGCGCTCATACCGTAGTAGATGATCGGGGGTCTCGCAGTTGCTGTTGGTTATCCAAACTCTGATAGAATTATGGCCAACTGGACGGAGAAAAAGCCTGTTGTAATGGACCACATGCATCTCTCCAATCCAATCACGCCAACCGGATTTTGATACAAGATTTCCCGCCAAATCATACTCAACCTCGATAACATGTGAATAATTGCCAAAAGTTATGGTCACTTTACCAGGCATGTAGTGTCTCTCTTTTAGAAAACGCCAATGTTTGGGTATGACCAATTAGTTTAAGGAACGATCATCTAGGATGATGTCCAATTGTTCTTCAATAGGGAACGTTAACATTGACATAGAGGCCCAGTTCATAGTGACTGTTGTGGGTGGACAGAGACTGCATAATATTAGTATTAACAAAGTGTAAGTACATATAACGATGTTATATATTTTCAGAAAAAGTTGTATAACATCAGTTAACCTTTTATTGCTTGTCATAACCAACTTTATTGTATAACATCAGAAAATACTTGTACAAATTAGCAAAGTAAGGCCGTTTCCAACAGTCCAAAGATTGAAATCATTATAATATTCAGAACTATTTGTGAACATTATAGCAAATATGATTAAAACATTTATAGCTCCAACATAAATAAGTTCCAGGTCCATCTCGGTCGACAATTAGTCGACCGAGAGACCACCTGCGCGCAGCGTCCAGGTCCACTCTCGGTTGACAATTTGTCGACCGAGAGTGGACCTAGACGCTGCGCGCAGGTGGTCTCTCGGTCGACTAATTGTCGACCGAGATGGACCTGGAAGCAGCAATGGCGGCGGGAACGAAGGAACAAGGAACGAAGGAAGCATCAATGAAGGGAATAAGGAACGAAGGAAGCTCGAACTTACTTGGAAATGGCAGCGAGCTTCGTGGAGGAAGAGACGAACTTCACGGAGAGGCGGCGACCTTCGTGGAAGAGTGGAAGGCGGCGACGACGAGCTTCACAGCAATGAAAAGTTTCACGACAACGAAGAGAGCTTCACGGCAACGACGGGCTTCATGGAGGAAGAGTGGAAGGCGGCGACGACAAGCGTCACGATCCTCTTCGCGGCGACGACAAGCTTCACGATCCTTTTGGCGGCGTGGAAGGCGGCAACGGATTCATGGAGAAGCGCTCGCGGCAACAGTGGAATGACAAAGTGAAAAAGGGTTTCGCGGCGCCGCGGGAGATAGGTTAGAAAAGAGAAAAGGGTTTCGCGGGGGAAAGAAAGACTAAAATTTCGGCTTTTTGTACGGAACGAAAAACTGTAGCGTCGGTTAACAACCAAAAACCAACTCTACAGATAAACGGTGCCCGTGTCGGGTTGTTTAATATAAATCAAACGCAAACTCGGTCGACAAATTTGTCGACCGAAACTACCTATAGGGTCGGTTATTTGATAAAACCGACGCTACAAGTGCTAATATGAATAAATCTGGCTCGTTTCGGTCGACGATTTGTCGACCGAACAGGAGCAAAATTTCCTTCGTGCAAGCACCTCTAGGGTCGGTTTTTTCTAATAATCGACCCTATAAGGGGTCTCGATCGACAAATTCGTCGACCGAGGAGCTCTAAAGTGCTTCCACAACCCTAATAATTATGTTATGTGAAACTTTAATATATGGTGATGTCATATGAAACCCTAATATGGGATAATATAATGTGAAACCCTTATATGGAATGATGTTTTATGAAACCCTAATATGGAAATGTTATGTGAAACCTTAATATAGGGTGGTGTTGTGTAAAAACCCTAATATGGGATAATGTTATGTGAAATTTCAATATGGGATGATGATATGTGAACCCTAATTGATAAAGATGGGAAACTCTAACCCTAATGAAGGAATAGAGATGTTATTTTTGTATTGCATGATGTTGATATGAAATTGATATGGTTGATATGAAATTGAGATGATTGTGTAACAAATATCCTGAATACCTTGGTCAGATGACCTGAAGGTAATAGTTACCTGATAAGTGATAACCATGTTTAGTGATGAACTAAGGGTTTGAATACCCAGAATCAGCAAATGTGATGATGGTGGTATTGAGGGATGTGAATTCCCAACAACGAGACAAAAGATTGAGATCCCAATGCTTTATAACGTTTTGAAAAGTACTAAACTCTATTCAAAAATGCAGTCGGTCGACTATTTGTCGAACGAAAGAGCTCTAGGGTCGGTTATAAGGAAAAAACCGACCCTAAAGTCATCCTCGGTCGACAATATTGTCGACCGAATTTGTCTCGGTCGATAATATTTTCGACCGAGATTAACCCTGTTTCAATGTTTTAAATTAAGTACCAAGTGTGTGTGTATGAGATTAACCAAGTGATGCTTTGTCAAATTTAGCCATAATTTATTTTTCAATCATTTGAAATAACAATATTCTTATATAACATGTATATGTCCAAATGAAGCCATGGAAAACACTCTTATTCATAACAATTTAATGCCCATACACTTTATAAGATGAAACATGACATACTTGCTTTATAAAAAGATATACATTACATCATTACAAAGATATCTCATAATCTCACTGGAAAGACCGAAGGATTACATCAATGTCTGGGTCTTTTCCAAGAAAGGGCTTAGCTCCATAATATTTGACCAGTGTCTGCCACTCCAAGGCACCTTTCATGGTTAAGGCATAAGCCTCCAAGAAGGTGGGAACACGATCAAAGCGAAAGTTGGCAGCAATGTCTTGAAGTTGAATTGGGGAAAACTGAGTATGTGTGAGATCAGGAGATGGTGGAGGTGGAGTTTGATAGTAGTTGTAGGAAGGATTGTAGGGATTTATCATGCCAGGATTAAGGGAATAGGGATATTCATCAGGTTGGTTAGGAGAGAGAGTTTGCATCCTTTGGTTTAAATAAGTCATGGCATTGTGATTATAATCCAATTGCCTACTTAGGTGATATTGGGAGCCAGCAATGTATGTCAAGGTATTTGTAATAGGATCATGGGGTAGGTTGGTAGGAGGAGGTGGTGGAGGTATGTCTTGGGTGGATGTCTCCCCTTCAGTCCTAGCCCTTTTGTGGCCAAAGTCAATTCCCATCTTTTCCACCGTATTTTTACTTATTTTTTGGGGTTTTCTATCCCATGTGTAACCTAAGTCATCCTCAATATTCTTCTTAAGAAAATGTTGAGTGATTTGGCATACAAAGTCAGCATATGGTGGATTTCCAGAAAACTCAAACATATTCTTAATGATGATATGAATAAAGTTTATGGGAATACTTTTGAGAATGGCATAAATAAGGTACATACGAAAGGTGGGTACTTCAGATTTGTTTGCTCTAGGATGGATATTGGTGGCAACAATGAGATTTATGATCCTAGCTTCAGGTTTTAAATTTATGGCATAATAGGTACCCCTATCTTCATGACAACTCGTATTTGATTGAAAGATGGCTATTTTGACATCACTAAGGCTAATTGTAGTGTTATCTTGAGAGAGTCTGTTGAGTGGAGTTCCTCTAGTGAGATCAATAAAAATTTTATATTCTTCTATATCTATGTCAAGCATTTCAAGAATACCCTCCTCATTAAAATGGAATCCATACCCACCAACCATAGAGGAGAAGGAATCATGTTCAGGATGTTCGGCTAAATTGGCATAGAATTCATTAACTAATTTGGAGGAGTAGGATTGGAAGGAGGGATTTAGAAAATCAGTCAAATGTTGCACCTCAAAAAGTTCCTCCAAATCGACAATGCTTTGGAAGTCCATGACGTCGACTGGTCGTCGTGGAAGAGGAGTTTTTTAGGAGAGCCTGAGGTAGCGGTCGACTGCAGCTTGGTTGATGAAAGGGATGTCGTTGATGACCGGCAGCGGTGCAATGCCCGTCCTTCCTTTCCTACCTACAACTTGCTTCTTTCCGCGTGAAGATGATGAAGCCATTTCGTTGCTTTGAAATGGAGAATTAGCAAGCAAGAATTGGATGTAGAGAATCTGAAGATTTTCACAAAAATACACTAGAGAGGATCTAGAGAAGTGAGAATGTGAAGGTGTGAAGAAATGGATCGTTTTGGGTGCTATTTATAGCAAAACAGAGCCAATTTCGGTCGACAATTTGTCGACCGACCGCCGCAACGGTCGTCTATCGGTCGGCCAACGGTCGATCAAAAAATAGCCGTTAGGAGGTCAACGGTCGTATTTATAGCTGTTAACGGTTGAAATTCTAACCGTTACGACGGTTGATTTTTTTAGCCGTTACGACGGTTGGTTTTTCTAGTCGTTCCTCGATCGACAAATTCGTCGACCGAATGGACTTCTAAGGTCGGTTATTAAGAAAATACCGACCCTAAAAGCTGCTTATACACATGAAAACTGACTCTTTATCGGTCGACAAATTTGTCGACCGAGAAATGCTCTAAGGTCGGTTATAAGTGCAAATCCGATGCTAGATGTGCTTATACATGCGTGAACTATCTGGATCCAGAATAGATATCGGTCGACGAATTTTTCGATCGAGAAAGAGCCATATTTGCTTCGCATAAGTACCTCTAGGGTCGGTTTTAAGGAAAAAATCGACCTTAGAGGTACTTATCGGTCGACGAATTTGTCGACCGAATGAATCGGTCGAACTATTTGTCGACCGAGGAAGGCTCTAAGGTCGGTTATAAGTGCCAATCCGACGCTATGTGTGGTTATACATGCGTGAACTATTTGGATCCAGAATAGATATCGGTCGACGAATTTGTCGACCGAGGAGGACTTTAAGGTCGGTTTTGTAGGAATAACCGACCTTAGTGTGCTAAACCGAAGAGGACAGTAAGGTCGGTTATAAAGAAAAAACCGACCCTATAGGTGCTTGTATACGTGAAATTCAGCTCTTATTCGGTCGACAAATTTGTCGATCGAGGATCCCTGTAGGGTCGATTATAATGTAGAACCGACCCTATTGATCGAGGCGGGAGGCCAAAACCAAGCAAATTTTTGCCGCCGGAAAAATTGTCTATAAAGTCGCTTATTTTAGAAAAACCGACCCTATAGAGATGCACTACAAGGTCGGTTATTTTAAAAACAGTGACTCAAAAGGTCTTAAGTGGTGCCCGCATTTTTTATAGACATATAAGGTCGGTTATTTGGAAAACCGACCCTATAGAGATACACTACAAGGTCGGTTATTTTAAGAAAAGTGACCCAAGAGGTCTTAAATGGTGCCCGTGTTTTTTATATACATATAAGGTCAGTTATTTTGAAAACTGACCCTATAGAGTTACACTACAAGGTCGGTTTATTTAAAAAACCGACCTAAGAGGTCTTAAGTGGTGCCCCCATTTTTTTTAGACATATAAAGTCAGTTATTTGGTAAAACTGACCCTACATGTAGTGACGTTATAACCCATTTCTGTACTAGTGGGTCCTTTACTTTTGTTGTTCCTTTGGCTACCATCATACCCTAAACCATGTCTACCAATTTGTTTAGTAGTATGGTGTAGGATATTATTAAGATGATTTTTACCAACTAAGAATCTTTGCAAAGAAATCTTAAACTATGATTATAATGCATATGAGAGGTAATAGTAGAAGACAAATGATTGATATTATCTCTAGCATGGAAAAGATCATTTTCTAGTCAAAGAACTTTGGTCATATAAGAATATGTATCAATATGAAGTTCAACAACATTATTCTCTCTACTAGTAGAACTAGAATGAGATTCAAGGACATTGATTTTAGAAAGCAAGGAAGCATTTTCATTTTCGAACATAATATTCTTATAACAATAGATCCAATTTTTAGATTCAAAACCTTGAAAAGCCAAGTCCTTTTTATTGTTTTCAATTTTAATAACATCTATATCAAGCATGAGAGAGTTCACAATATTACTATGCTCTACATTAGAACTATATTGAGCTTCTAGAAATCTAATCTTATAAAGCAAACTAGCATTTTCAAGTTTAAGAGAATCTACTTGACTAAGATAAGCATTTTTATCATCAAGAAAGCAAGTATTAGCATGCTCAAGATCATCTATTTCTACATGCAAATTATCAACAATTCTAGCAAGCTTTTTCTTTTTCTTTTAGAAGACTTAATAGAGGTACGAGTAGCATGAATAATTTCAATCGAAGATTCCTTATTTAAAGAGTTTAGATTTACCTCATATGAGTCTTCACTTATTGATGCAATAAGAGAAAAATGGCATTCTCTTTCATCACTATCTTGAGCTAGATCCTCCACTTGATTCTTCACTAGAGTTGGAGGAGTCACTTGAGCTTGAGTTGGAGGATGCACTTGACCTTTTGTGCAATTTCTCATTCTTCTTGTACTTCTCTTCTCTTCTCTTATAATGATGGGTCTTTTTTCCTTATAGACAGTCTATCTTGAAATGACCTTTCTTTCCCCACTTGAGGCACTGGATGGAGGATGAAGGCTTGCCTTTATAGAGTCTACCCACAGAGTACATGGCATCTTCTTCATGTTGAGAGGGTGGATAATCTTGACCAACAATAGCCTCAATTTGAGATTTGATTTCAGACTTCTTCATTCTCTTTAATTCTTTCTCTTATTCTCTTTATTCTTCCTCTTGCTTGTCAAGTTTGGCTTCATGAGCTTGTAGATTTCCTATGAGCTCTTCAATGGGGATATCACCAAGAGACTTTACACCTTGGGTTCCCACCTCTTGTGAGAGTTCTAAGGATCTTTGAGTTGATCTATCCTCTACTCATAGGATGATCTAGAATGGCAAGACCATTCACAATGGAGTTGAGCCTTGAGTACATCTTGACTATCCTCTCCATCTTGAATGTAAGTCTTATGAACTGGCTTCATGCCTATTCATGCTTTATTATCTTAAATAGGTGCTTATATGTCTAATTTAACATTTTATTATGATTTGATATCAGTTTATTAAGCTATGTTTTAAGTTTGGTCCAGTCTGGACATTGTTTGAGCAAGTTATGAAGTTTTGTGCACATTTTGGAATTTTATGCAATTTACCCTCATATGATGTTATTCTTGCAATTCGTCATGTACTTGTTGTGCCTCACATGTTTTTATATCATTATGGAGTTATCTGTGACATGCGGCTCCTAGTTGCACCTTGGTTTTGTGCATGACATCTACTTAGGATTTTTCTCTCATAGATGGGCTACCTTGAGTGCATGAATGATGGATTTATTGAGTGAGGCCAACAAATGTTTTGGGAGCCAAGTTTCATTGGGCCTCTTGATTACCACTATCTATGGGCTGCTGGGCTGCAAGTGATGCTCTTGACCTTGAACATTTGGCAATATTGGCTAGACACCTTACCTCTTCCTTCTCTCTCCCTTTTATCTTTTATACTTTCCTCCTTGCTTGCAAAATGATTTCTTACACTCCTAGAACGCCCTATCTTCTTCCCCTGCTGCTTGAGCTCGTCCCTCTCTCTTGAGGAAGGAAAATAAGCTCAATATAGGAGGAGCGTGGGGCAATCTACTTGCATATTATCATGGGATTTGAATCTAGTCTTCTTTCAAGATTTCAAAGCTCCCTTAGTTGTTCTTGATCCAAACAAGTAAGCTCTTGTCTTTTAGCTTTGTTTCCTTATTGATCCTACCCTCCTTTATCTTCTTTTTTTCTAGATCCTTAGTTCCCGTGGTTGAATTTGTGCTAGAAATATGAAAGACACTCTTCTTCTTGCTCCTTTGATCTAGTATTTCTCATTCTTGGAGATGGAACTAGTTTGGACGAATGGATAATCTCAAATCTAGGATTTTCTTCCTTCTTCCTTGAATTTCTTATGTTTGAAGCTGCAACTTTATTCTAGAGGCAAGTTATATAACTTGCCCCACATTTATTGCTTATCATTCAACTTGCCATGCCAAAATTTGCTCTAAAACCTAGTAATGAGTAGCAATTTCAAATCCTTAGCTAAGTTGTGAATATATATGATGATTTTTGAGTAGACAACTTTCTGGATGCTCTCCTTAATCTTGTGCACGTTCTCTGTGTTGGGAGTTGAGCTTTATACCTTGCTTGTCCACGAATTTATGAAGTTGTGGTGGTGGAAATTGATGGATGTTCTTGACCTAACTGAGTTGATTTCTACCTTGTCTCATGATCTGACGACTAGTCATTTGTGTAAACCTATGATGGTATATTGCTACTATTTTGGTGACCTTATTAGATGTATAATAACCCATGGTTGTAATATTCTTAGATCTGCTTGGTTGATGTCTTCCATAATCGTAATAATCTATGGTGTTTAAATGGTTGAAAATAGCTATGATTTATTTGGTGCCTTGACAATGTTTTTCTACTTGTTGGGTGACCCGATGGGTTGGCCTATAGGAAGGAATGACTTTGATACTTTAGTTACTATTTAAATGATTTTAATGAGCTCAATAAATGATGGTTATATGGTCTTTGTCACTAAATGATCGACGGTTATCTTAAACCCAATGAACGACGGTTCTTCCTAGGGTTTTGAACAAAATTTTCCCTCGTGTTTCAATCCGATAGTTGGTTTTGATGCTTTTTGGTTTGAATGTTTTGTGCCAATAAATGGTTTAGATCTACTTCTATTTTGGATTTTCTTATGTTTGAGAAATGATAGTCATGATGCTTTCCCAAGTGGTTGTAGTCGATGGTGTTATTTCTCTCTCAAAAGATGGTTTCGCTCTAATGTTTTGAGATGATTTTCTCTTGTTTCCATAACTTGATGGCTGGGCTCCTTGTGCCAATTGTTGTAGGTCACTTAGTTGTTGTTTTTGATCTTCTTTTGTACTTAAAAATGATGGCCTTATTTCCTCTCACATCTGAATGGTTTTGATGCTCCTTCATGGTTTTAATTCGATGGTATCACTAGATTCACAATCGATGACTATTCTAATTGCTGATTTGTTGATTTCTCCAAGTGTTAAATCGATGGTCCTCTTTAGGTTCACAATTTATGGTCATCCTAAGAGGTCATGGACTATTTTCTCTTAAGTATTAGATCAATGGTTCACTTAGTTGCTTAATAGATGGTTTTCTTGGCTAAGACGAACGATGATTTCACTAATATCTATTTTGATGGGTTTCCTTACTCATGAAATCGATGGTGAGTTTAGAGCTCACACCTCATGGTGATACATGGTTTTTTATAAGTCATAACTCGATGGTTTTCCTATATGAATGTCGCAAGGTTTTATGTGTCTTGCATCTAATGGTTATGTTTTATGCAACCATGATTCAATGATGGTGATTCATACACACAATGCAGTGGTTTTAATTGCTTTGAATCTGATGGTTTGATGTGTGGCATGTGATTCGATAGGTTGTGATATTGCACATGATTTTGGGGAGTGGATGAGTTAGTATTAATGGTTTTGAGCCCCATGCATGAGTTGGTAGTCTTACCTTTGCCCTCAAATGAATATAAACCTAAGATTGTTGTAAAGTGTCGATTCACAATGTTAAGCTAACTTGCGTTGTCAACACTAATCATAGTACAACTAAAAGATGGTGGTAAATTATACCTCGTTCCCTTGCATATTTTTATAATAAAATAATGCCCTTACTTTTAAGATTGTTGGAAATAATAACAACTAGGGATTACATACAATTGTTTTTTTGGAAAATCTAAATTGGTTAAGTTGTTGAACCTTAATCCAATTCAATAACATAAAGATGTTGCTTAGTTTCCTTGTGAATTTATAATTATGGAGTACTTTCCTCTCTACATTGTTGTAACTCTAATTTGTTGTCATGTGCAATATTGAGATGGAAATTATATGTTATATGTATGTGATGGTAGTTGAGTCTTGATGAGGCATGGAAAGACAATGATATTCTTATGGGATATAATGTGATGGTCTTGGTGACCTTTGGGCATGGTTGATCCCTAATGGAGATGTGATCATCTTGATGATGTGATAAGGGTTGGTACCCTGATATAATGTGATAAGGATTTATATCATGTGTTGGTGTAATGACGAGTAGAGTCACAAATGACAATGAAATAGTATCATGTGATGTTATAGTAAGGAACATGTCTTATACATTTTATATCTTTTAGAGTTGTTACATATCAAATGCTTGCTAGAAATGAATTAGGATTTGTATCTCCACTTGTTTGATTCATCCTTAATTCAATCAATCCACTTAACTAATCAAAGTGAAACCTTAATCATGTAGTTGCTCTGGCCATAGATCCATTCCAGAGTCAGAACTTTTTTTTTAAAATTAAGCCAGAGGGTTCTCTATTCATCCCACCCCTCTCTTGTGGGTGAAACCATCAAAAAAATTACATCTCTTGCTTATATGTCCGTAGGTTTGTTCCCCCCCCAAAGACCAGATAAAAAAACCTCACAACCCAAACAAAGAAACAACTACAAAAACATCCATGATTCATCAATCGTCGATCCTCTTATGCTGCATATGGATATAGGGCACTCCTCTCTTTTCTAGAATTGCCATACCTCTTATCTTTCTAGGCATTCTACTGATGTCTGTGGTGACAATCACCTCTGAAGACCTTCTTCCCCAATGTCCCACTGCTATCGGAATAGAGTTGATAATCTTATGAACCACTGATCCAGAAACCTCCGCCCTTTTCAACTCAGATCTTACAGCTCTAACTTGAGCACGCATCCTCCAAGGTTCCTTACTGTTCTTCCATAAAATGTTGTATGTATCAAGATCATCAAACTCAATGCATGAAATCCTGATCAAGTGGTCTCTCGCTATCTTCAGTCCAACAAGGATAGCTTGTATATATGCCATACTATAATCACTAGCATTCAACCATGTAAAAAATATCATACATATATCTGCGTTATGATTTCTCACCAGACATGCGGTCCATCTTCTTCTACCTCCATCTTCACAGATGTTTCTCCCAATGGTCAGGTTCATCTTTAAGTTGAAAAGATTAGGTCTCGACCATTTGAGAAGCCTGACTTCCTTCATTCCAACCCTAGGCTGTATAATTCCTTCCATCTCCATCCTTTCATAAATATCACTGCCTCAGATAAAAGAAAAAACTTTCTTCTTCATATTGTTATTAACTACAGTGATCACGTGTTTCCATTCAACTGTGATCTCTCATTTTTTATCATCAAAGCGAGCTGCACATCGAATCCTCCATATGCATAAAGGTATCTGAATCGCAATGTAACCTGCAAGACACATGTCCAAACTATTGTTCAACCCCAAGATACATAGCTTGACAAGCGATACTATGTCCATCGGAGGGCCCAAACCAGTTGTCTCAGTGAATTTCGACCAAAGACTTCTAGCAGTCTGGCTATCAAAAAACATATGCTTAGCATCTTCTTCTCGGTGGTCCTCACAGCATACACAACGAGATGCTATAGGAATACAACATTGAAGTTTGATATTATCATCAGTAGAAATTGATTTTCTCGCTATCTTCCAAACCAGTGCACATGCTCTAGGAAAATCGAGCTTCCATATCTTCCCCAGATCTCTCCACTCTTCTGTTCTCGTGGGTTGCAGAACCTTCTTAACTGACCTCAGAGAAAAAATGCCTCTTCTATCCGGACCCCACACAATGTGGTCATCCGTATTATCAATCCAAGCCCCTGATTCCTTGATGAGCTCCATACCTATGTCATTCACAATCTGACTTAAAGAAACCCAATCCCAACCATGTTCCTCCTCCCAGAAATCATAAACCATGAACGGCTGTCTTCGATCACTCGCATAAATGGCATGACTTGCTAGTCTTTCTTCACACCACTTCACATCCCAGAAAGTGACCTCCCCTCTACCAACTGACCATCTAAAGTGTGGGAAAATCTTAGGGAATACATCCCACATCTTATTCCATAATGGTGAAGGTGTACTGCTTATCTTAAGATTCTGAGGATAAAATTCAGACCTACCTGTATGTGAGTTCGAATACTTCGCTCTACAGTACGTCGGCCATAGTGATCCACTATTGACCACTTCCCAGCAGGCTTTAGCTAGAAACGCTTCATTCAACCTTCTTAGAGGAACAATATCCAGGCCTCCTTCCTCCTTGGGTGTCGCCACCTTGCTCCAATTAATCGATGCTCTACGATCATTGTTCTTTCTGTCTGCCCACAAGAAGTTAGAGAACTTTCTTTCCAATCTGTCCATGATCCCAGCAGGCATCCCAATTGCCGCAGCAGTATACACAGTTATTGACGCCAGAACCTGAGCAATGAGGAGTCTTCTGCCTGCGAAAGATAACAGTTTCGACTTCCAATTGGCTATTTTCGTGTTCACCTTCTTAACTAAGAAATCAAAGTCATTGAGTCTCGATTTACCCTTCGATATTGGGGCTCCAAGATATACGAAAGACTTCACTGATCCATCAATGTCTAGAGATCTTGCAATATCATCTGCAACATGTGAATCCGATCCACCTACTACACAAACCGATTTACTTCTGTTTATCATCTGCCCTGTAGCTTTCTCATATGACTCAAACACCTCCTTCACAGCAAGAACCGAGCTAGAAGACGCATTGAAGAACATAACTATGTCATCAGCATATAGGAGGAGGGTTGGAGCTATAGCATTGCCTCTAGTGTAATAACTCTTGATTTGCTGTCCATCCGTCATCTCTCTAATTCTTCTACTCAGTAATTCTTCAAAGATTATAAACATAAAAGGAGAGATCGCGTTACCTTGCTTCAAGCCCTTCTCTATCTTGAAAAAACCTGCGGTTTCATCACCCACTGTGACCGTAGTCCATGTATTTCTAAAGAAGCTCATGCAAATATCAACGACGTCTTGTAGGAAACCGAAGGCACAAAGACACTTTTCTAACACGTTCCAATCAACTCTGTCATAGGCTCTCGACATATCGAATTTCACAATCGCATTCGGAGAGTCTTGTCCTTGATTAATATTGTGTGAAATCTCCTTTGCAAGGCGGATATGATGCGTGATGTCTGTGCCTTTCAGAAAAGCCCCTTGTGAGGGGGAAATCATCTTCATCATCAGTGGAGTCAGCCTATTACTAAGTACTCTCGCTAGAATTCTCAACGACAAATTTTCAATGGAAATCGGTCTGAAATCAGACCCGAGGTTCTTCGGAGCATCATTCTTAGGTATAAGAAGGATCCTACTACAAAAAAGACCTCGATGGCACTTCTGTCCTTGAAAGAAAGCTTTAGCCAATGCCAAGAAGTCGTTCTTAATCACTACCCATGCTTCAGAGAAAAAGGGTAGTGCAAAACCATCTGGCCTGGGCGCCGTGTTACTATCCATCTCCTTTATCGTGTTATTGATCTCTTCCTTTGTGGGAATCATCGTAAGGGAGCAACTTTCATCGGATGATAAAACTTCAGGGATATAATGTAGAAACTGCAAAAGTTCATCTTCATCAGTACCTCCACCATCTTTGAACAATTCTTTGTAGTGTCTAGCAGCTTCCTCCGCTATGGCAACAGGGTTTGACTCCATTGATCCATCAGGTAGGACCACAGAGCTGACGGTCATGCGCCTTCTTCTGTACTTCACAATAGCATGATAGAATTTGGTATTTCTTTCCCCGTCTTCAAGCCAGTTGATCCTTGCCCTCTCTCTCCATAAATTCTCTTCCATGTCAAGCAGATGATCAAGTTCAGCTTCAGAGTTCTTTAAACTCAACTCATTGATAGGGACCGGGTTCTCATCAAAGGCCATTTGAGTCGTGTAGACAATGTTCTCAAGATCTTTGATTCTCTGTTTAATATCTCCAATTGTGTTCTTACTCCAATCACGAAGGATACCTCTGACCTTCTTCAACTTTTGACAGAAAACAAAAGACGGGTGTCCAACCACTTCTTCTCCCCATGCTTGTTCAATAAGATCTAAGCATCCGTTCTCTTTAAGCCAAGAGGACATGAAAGTAAAGTGGCCTTTCCTCTTCATTTGAACTTGTTGTCCAAGAATAGTGACAATGGGACAATGGTCTGAAACTCTCGATCTTGTGAGGTGGACAGTTCGAGTAGAAGGTCTCTCCCCCTCCCATCTTCCATTAACTAGCACCCGATCCAACCTCTCCCAAACAGTGGGTGTGAGAATTTGTTTATTTACCCAAGTATAGCGGCTTCCATCATAGCAGACCTCACTCAGCATATTGTCAGCAATCATAGAATTAAAGTCGAACATGTCCTGAAACACGGGGGCGTTGCCACCTCTTTTTTCCCTCGGGTCCCTCATTATGTTGAAGTCCCCTGCAATCATCCAGCAATCATCTTCAAAGTTCGTCGCCAAGAACCTGATATCATCCCATAAAGTTCTTCGTCTCAAAGCATCACAGCTTGCATAAACCGCAGTGACATAGAAAAAGGAACCATCAACTTTCTCTCCTCTAAAAGTGATATGCTGATCGGTCTTCTTTATCACTGTTGGTCTCATGTTTGCATCTACATAGCACCATATCTTCCCCTCCTCTTCATCGTTGTTTGCTACCCAGTCCAGCCGAACAACATCAAGAAGCTCCTCTGCTACCTCCGCGTGAAGAAACGGTTCAAATAAACAGACAATGGCAGGTCTAAACTTACTACAGAGCCTGCTCAACACCCTTCTAGTTGGGTTGTTTGCAGCCCCTCTTATGTTCCAAAAAATAGTTGTACTATCCATAAAACTGTGTAACCCAATCATCCTCATCCCCCTCGTCGCCTAGCGACTGTTCCACCACCCTTCATCCTCACTATAATCATCAAAACCATGTATGTCATCATCAGAAAATCTTCTATACGGAGAGTCTCTTCCCCTTCTAGTTCTCGTGTTAGAGCTATATATGTCATGATTGTTAAGTATTGATCGCCCTCTGGTTTTATCAGTCCTTCTAACCCTGCTCGTTCTATCAAATTCAAAGTCGATGTAGTCGTCCAACCTTCTATTATGAAGGATCCTTCTATGACCTTCTTCGTCAACAATGAGTCTTCTCTGAAGATTATCATCTCTATGATAATACCTTCTAGGTGATGGGTCTCTCTTTCCTCCTTCTTCCCTTCTATCATCTTCCCTCAAACGAGAACCATCCTCCACATTTAACTCAGTTGTGTTCGTATCCATCATCTTCTCAGCTCCATCATTCAGTGGGTTGATGATCTCCTGTTGCTTCTCGGTTCCATACAACACCTCGTGAGGAATCTCAAGTTCCACCCCTAACTCAATGAAGGTGAACCTGTTCGCTCCCACTGGTCCCCTCGCCACCATGCCTAAATGAATGGCAGTTCTTCTGTTCCCATAAGTGAGGTTAATGAATTGAGGAACGTCTTCACTAAAGGCTTCCACTTGGATTAGAATTCCTGATATGTCGTCTGTGTCCCTCTGCCAATCAGAAATATGAACAATCTTGCCAAAAGGTTTAATCATAGCTTCCATAGATTCATCATCTCTGCATATCAATGGCATATCCATCACCCAAAACCAGAATGATTCCTTCTTACAGTGTCTCTCTCCCATTAGCATATGACTTGTACCAATCTTCAAACCACGAAACAAAGGCAAACCTTTGTCAGCCATGTCTTTCGCCTCTTCAGGACAAGAAAAGAAAGCTACCACCTTTTTGTTAGCACTCCTATACAGGTCTGTTGCTGATGGCCACCATCTATGAAGGAATGGATGTAGCTCTGTCCATGTAATACTATTCGGCCATGTTATTTTGATTGCTCGCTTTAGAGCTGTATCTCTGCTCGTTCTCCTATCATCATCCATCCCTAAATCAACATTTATCCTCTTCGGCGTGTGTTGAGGAGCTCCCCTCGCTGGCACACCGATTGGCGGAGTCGGTAAAGGTGGAAATGTTCTGTTGGACTTCAAGTTCGGAGCTTGATGCTGGATCCTCTTCTGCTGACAGCGCGCGGCAACATGGCCTGGTTGGCGGCATTGATAACACACCTTGCTTTTCCAACACTGCGATTGCCAATGCCCTCTCCCAAGACACCTAAAACAAGTGTCATGTGGTACTCCGTATAGCTGGATTCTCCTAGGCATGCTTTCATGCTTTCTCGATTGCTCCTCAGTCTGTTTCTATTGTTGGGGTGACTCCTGTCGTTCCACGATCCTTGGAATCTCTTCACTGCCGTTCATATTGTCATTCCTTTCCTGCTCCAACCTATGCCCTTCTGGTGACTCTTCCTCTCTTCTGTTCTGAGTCCCCGATGGATATCCTCTTTCCATATTGACCTCTCCCAGTTCCTTCTGGGTTGCATTATCATCAACCACTATGCCTGCATCTTCCCGCAGTGGAACTGTCTCTGAAGAGACAATAGTCTGCCCATCCGTCTCATTCTGACGATCATCTTCTTCATGTCGAGACAAGGACCGTTTTCCAGATTGAAGGGTCCCTGACTGTGTCGCGCTTTCATGAGGGACTTGTTCCAGCAGCATTTGTGTTGGCGGCGATCTCAGAATATTCCTCAGATCTTGGAGTATCGCATCTGGTTGCACCATAGAAGATGTGAACCGATCTCTATGTTCAAGGACGTATTGCTGAGCGCGATATTCTCGCACGCTCTGCCGAGTAACCCTTCTGAGAAGGGGAGACTGAAGCATCGTTCTCCAACTATCAGGCCACAGATGTTCTTCACGTACCTTTGGAAGAAAACCTTCTATCTCCTCCTATAGTAAAGGTTTATCCGTCAGCGAATGTCGAAAAATTGGAAAGATGTTAGGGGGTGGACTCCGGAGGGCGGAGTGCCCACCCGGAGGGTGTGTCGGCGGCCGCCGCCGGTGGAAGGTCGGATCTTTCTTGGAACTCACACTAATTGCCCGCCGCCATCAAACCCTAGACCTCCAGAGTCAGAACTTTGTTGGATGGTGAAATGAGTCTTCCTATGGGGAACTCAGAGCGCATGTTGTTGAGTATGTAGGGTATCCAGAGTGTACATCCTTGTCATCCTGATCCCAAGTGTTTTGAGAATGACTATGGTCGGGTCTCGGTGATTGTGTATATGTGATGTGATTAGAGGACAATTGTGGTTGTACCTTAGTGATTCAGTTATATACCCTGGTTTCTAGCACTATGACCTATACCAAGGTGGGCTAGGAGTTTATTGGACTATATGTCACTATTTTGTAATTTTATTGATATGTCACTGCGGTGCAAACTCGAACTGACCGAGTAGTGTAGGATAAGATCTTAGAGTCCAACTCTTCCTAGATCTTGTATGGCACTGATTTTGACTTAGTAGTGGTCAGTTGGATTTGAGTGATATGACTCAAATCCTCATGGCATTTATAAAAGATGTAAACATTCGTGTATCATATTTGCTAGGATCATATACCCCTATTTTCCCTTATCACATATAGATGATGTATGGTGCACTAATAGAAGATAGATATGCTTATGATGTAAACATGCTTATATTGTTGGCTATGCTTATGTTATAAGAAATGCTTATGATGTTAGTCATGCCTATGTAGTTAGCTATGCACATACTGCTAATCATGCTCATGCCAATAGTTATACTTATGTTGTTATATCTACTTATGAAGTTGGTATGCTTACATGTTATATTGATTAGAAATGCTTATATTGTTAGAAATTATTATATTGTTAGGGATGCTTATGATGTCTACAATGATACACTACTAGACATGCTCTTACTTATCAAATATGCACATATGGCTATCAATATTTATGATGCTAGTAAGGCTCATGATAATGGCTATGTTCAAGATAATATCTACATCTGACAATTTAGATTGTTCTAGCTTCTAAGACTCTAATTAGCATTTCTTTTAATAAAGTCACTATGTTTGATAATTCCAGTATGTTGCTTAATTTGACTATATGATTAATCTACTTAATTTGTTTAATAACCTAACATGTTGTAATCAATAAGTGTTGTTGTGAGTTATATCTCTTTCTAAGACATGAGTCTCACTCGTGGGTCACCATAATCTTTTTAAGTGATCGTCAGTAGCAATAACAGGCATGTGGTAGCGAGGAGGAACTGATGTGATGGATCATAGATGGATAGTTGTTTAGATGTCTAGTATGTCCTAGAGCCATTTGTAACACCCCTCCAAGCATGTATATACGTCAACAAAAGCAAACCCTATGTTGTTCTTAACATAGGTTACTTGGCTCAGAGAAACATTACAAAACACGATATTCTAACAAAAATATAAATGAAACACCATGCATTACTTGGAAATATAGATTCATACATTGTTCTTGAAAGGGAAAATGTAAACTGTCTCATATTAATCTCAAACCTATTACATGTAGGTTAAGCAAAACTAAAGCATAAATCTTCTTTGGAAGCTTGATACTAGATCTTTTAAGGTGTAGAAGGCACCCCAACAAGTTATGTCCTGGAAACTACTACTTTGAAGCACTCACTTCAAATTCCTTTGCTCCTTTATCTAGGGACATCTCGTCCCACAGTCATGCAAAAACAAAGACACACATCAGTCAGTGGAAGTATACCTTTTATAAGAACTAAAAATAAGCAGTATACTTAACTTGAGAAAAAAATCTTAACATATATTTGACTTAAGCATTCTTACTTACATGAATCTTATAACATAAAGAATTGAGTAGTAAATATATGCATCTCTCTATGACACCCACTTAAGAGCACATGATTTCTAGGAAAACCCACAATGCTAGGAAAGCCCATAATTGGCACAAATGCCCATGATTTGGCTAAAAAGCCCATAATTGGCATAGATGCCCATAATGACCTATTGAGGTCCATGATTCGAGAAGCATATAAAACTGATACAATTCCATTTATCTTAACATCAACATTACTATAAATGTGAAGTTAATCTTGAACTTTAATCTTTAACATGATGGGATCTCTCCCTCTTGAAACTTGAACTTTAAATCCATTAATCATTGATCATTAATCATAATCTCTAATCTTAATGAACACGATAAGTATATGACATAAGATATAGAAAACATCAATCAATTTATATTATCATGGTTGGAGAATTGAAATTGAAATCATAATCCATAAATCATACATAACATCCAATTCAACTAATATGTATAGTGGCATGACCCGCTTACCTAGAGAAAAGTTTATCCTAAGATGGTCTCTCTGATCTTTGAGTCAAATCTAAGTCAACCTTCTCTTGTCTTTATTAGGATCTACACACATGTTCATAATTATTAAACATCATAAGTCAATACCTCGTATTGATCCTAGGTTGAATTAGGGTGAATTAGGGTTTTAGTACATTAGGGTTAGGCTTATTGATCAACATCATCAGATTAGGAAACTTGGTTGGTTGATTACTATTTTAGGTCACATGAAACATGTGTGATTCCTAATTAGGTCTTCATGAGTCAAATTAGGTTTTCTAATCAAACATCAGAATAGGAAGAAAAATCATAGCTTGAAAACTCTAAAATTGGATTCTCTATAAAAAAAACTCTTTCCGAATCATATTTTTACACATTTTTCTGACATAATATGAATTTGATATACATTTTTGAAGTTAGGACGAATTACAATTTGAGAAATTGATAATGGAAACATAGAAAAACATTACTGGTAGGCTAGGCCATTACCACACAAGCCCAGCCAGAGGCTGCCACCAAGGCGGTGCATTTTCAGCACAGACATGCGAGCAAGGATCAACCAGGATGCCAAAAAACTACTAAGATTAAGACTAGAAAACATTGCCCGTGATTCATCAGCAGAACCTTCTCTAAACAAAGAAGTGGGGAGGAAAACCAAATCCCCAACTCATCACAATGTGAAGAAATCCACAAAGAGAGAAAGTGAACCACCATCCTTGCCTAAAACTGAAGCCAGAGGTCTACATTTAGGGCCAAACAGTGACCAAAATCTCCACAATAGTGAGTTGTTCTCGCTCCATGGAAACCAACAGAGACAAGAAGGGGAAAACATGGAAAGGTGACCTACCAGAGATTTAGTCAAATTGGCCTAGTAGAAACCATCCTGGGATGCAAATGAGCAAATATGGCACTTTCGTGGTGGTTGTAAGGAGTGGGACCCAGAGGGGATCCACTTCCTACTAAAAAATTGAAGAATAGAACCTCCAGTCCAAACACACCAAAAGATATGTTGGAGTGGGTGTAAAGTTTTCAAATCTTATTAATGGTATTCAAAACAACCAAAGTATAGTAGTGGAATAAAAATGTTGACTATATTCAATTTATCACAAGATTACAAACGAACATCAAAATCTCCCACAAAGGGTTTACATGTAAGATACAACATATGGATCTAAGTATAGGGAATTCTAAACCATAACAAGTTTGTCTCCAAGCTTTAAACTCCTTAACCTAAGTCCATAACTTCATCCAATGTCCTCCTTGTCCTCCACCTAGGATTGGAAGCATACCCTAGTAAGAAGAAAAAATATAGAAGACATCAGCAAAGGTTAGTATGTGCATACTAAAAAGGAAATTGAGCAATATATGGATTAAAGGACATAAAAATGAAGGCTTCCCATGAAAAAGTAAACGACTACCCAAAGAGGGCATAACAGAATTTGATTTGCAAATAAGAGATATCAAAAGGAATTACTTGTTATAAAAACAATAATAAAACAGGTGCCACAAAGCACACGTAATCTTTTTGGGTGCATAACCCATCATTATAATAACAACCTGCATGTATGTGAGATAAACATAGCACTAGAAAAATATAAATAAGAATGGCTTCCAAGCCTCATAAATTTGAAACCTGGTAGAGAATGACACATAACCAAACTCCCCAACATAAGGTGTGTGGGCCAAACCTTATAAATTTGAAACTCGGGTATGGGCACATAACCTCCATCTAAAAAATATAGAAGGTCACATAACCCAAAACCAATGCAATTACACTACTCTAGGGCTATTGAGTCACATAACATACTTAATTGAGAGGCAAGTAAAAAATATAGTCAGATTTTACAAGATAGTCACCACAAAAGTGACCAACATAAACATCCACCTCACAAGTGGGCAAAAGGCATCACATGTCATCATATAAAGTTCCATCATGAACAAAGCATAAGAAAAGACCAAGAGAATGTCCAAATATGTTAGCAAGATTAGTAACAATATAAGGTACTTCACAAGAAACATATATTCTAAAAGAATAAGATATGGTGCACTAGTACATAACCGGCCTTTAGTGTCGGTTATTTAAGGCCTTTAGTGTCGGTTTTTAAGTGACACCTATGTGGGCGCCGCTAAAAGCCCAACCGTTACGCGTCGGTTCTCAAACCGACGCCACAACCCTTCACGCGCCACCGAAAACGCGCCAGCAGGGGGGTATAGGTGTCGGTTATTAGCTTTGAAACCGACGCCATATACCTTCATGCCACAAAAAGAGCGCCATCTGGGGCACTATCGACGTCAGTTTATTAGTGATAACCGACGCCATCTCACCCGCTGCCACGGCCGTGCTGGCCATTATGGCCGTGGTGTCTGTCCCGCTACCATGACTGTGCTGGCCAGCACGGCCATGGTGTCTGGCCTAATTAGGGAAATCAACGTCGGTTACTAGTAGGGCAACCGACACTCTAACCATTTGTCGTCGATTTTATACAAATAACTGACGCCTATTTTATGTTTTTTTTCTGTCAATCTGTAGACCTGCTGTGGCTAGTCACAGGATGAGAAACCTGCAGTTCAGCTATAAACTACAGGTTTTACGACATCCATTGATATCAGCCAACAATAGGCCAAAAACCTACAAAATTAACAACATAAATGTTCACACATTTAGCAACCTGCAGTTCCATTCGATTTTCACACATGTAGAAACATTCATGTAGCAATTTGTAGTTCCATTCATTTTCACATTCACACATGTAGAAAGATTCATATAGCAACCAACAATTTCATTCATTTTCACTCAGACACATGTAGAAACATTCATACATGTAGAAACATTCACACATATTATAATTCAGAAATTCATTTACAAAATATCATTCTTTAGTCATTATTTGCTATCAACATCCCAATTATATGTTAAAACCCCCACTACTTGTATGGTTGTTGCCCATTCTTCTCTTACATCATTTAATTCTTTCGTTGTATAGGGAACATGTATATATGGTAAGGCCTTTCCTGTAGTGTGTTCGGTTTTAAACACCTGCAAAGAGAATGATGTATATATATAATTAATAATATATAAATAAGAGTGATATATTTCATATTATCTAATGAGACTATATATAATACCTCAGGAATGGTATCGATGTCCACTGCGGCATATTTGATAATGATGTGCGTAAATCGCATCACATAGTATGCACATGCCCATCCGTTGTCTTGTGTAGCACACTATAAATTGATACAAAATATTATAAAATACAACTAATTAATCACTTTTCACATAAATAATATATACATTGCAGTCGGGAACTTACATCCATGTTTTTCCAAATTATTTGCTGGTTCTTTTTCCTGGGGACCTTTCCTCCAGCCTTTTTGAACTCATCTAAACCCCTACATGTTAATGTAACATAGTACATTGCATAATTAAATAGTAATGTAATAACATATGTTAACGGATATGAAAATGAAATATTTCTCACCAGAATAATGCCATTTTCATTTTGTGTCCATTTTTTAATTCAATTTAGTCCCCTGAGGATCTAGATAATAGACAATGAACGTCTTAGGGACAATAACTAGTAACTCTCAATGCATACCACTAGAGGTAAAAAAGTTAAAAATTAATAACTCAAAATCCACAATAAAAATGTAATTTTCTAAAGTCCAAATTATAAGCAAAGTAAACTTACTCCACATTGAATGGAGCTATTATCATCGTCTTCTTATTTTGAGAAAAATTTGCAAAAGCATCACAGCAATATTGTTGAACTGACAGAGGGTCTTTAGCTACTAGACTAATCAAAGATGGAATCAAAAATCCTATATGTTCGAATGAAAAATCTGCACATATCTTGTCTAAGTAGCTGTAAAACATGTATTATGTATGCATTAATAAATAAGAAACTAGATCACCAGATCCTACACAAGGTATATGGATGTATAAAGAAGATATCACCTTATCCATAGCTCTATCACAGATGTATTCAGCCAATCATATCGAAACAACTCTAAAATATCTTGTATAAATAGGTTGCTTTCGTATGATTGACCTACAACATCGGCATCTATAGAAATAGTTATAGGGCAATTTATATCATGTTCGCCTAACCATATTGCCATACCCCTACAATCAGGACCTAACGGGACAGGTAGGTCCTGTGGAACCCAACTTGGTAATGTAGGAGGTGGAGGTGGAGGCCTAGATGTTGTGGGTGTCTTCTTTTTAACATGTATATATATATAATTTCATATCAACTGACATCATATACACACACTAATAATTTAATGTAATTTAAATTTACCATACAGTTTCAGTATAGAGGACAGCCGCTTTTGGCCACAATATCACTCCCCCTTCTACCTCACCAAGCGTTTCACAATCTGGGTGGGCATATGACAATGGAAGATCTATCCAGTTGGGGAATTTACATAGCGGGCTCACACGAATCCAACCAGCTGGTAATGGAGACCCATGAAACATTTCCCCTGGTAGGGATGGGTAAGTCGATGCCTCTACAATGACAAATTCTTTACTTTTTAGACGGCATGGCTTCAACCCCTACAAATTTTTGTGTAAAAAATGTTATATACATATATACATATCATCTTGAAAACATATCATCTTGAAAAGACTAGTTATTATGTCATAAAAATACTTACATTGGATGTGCTAGGTGGTGGGTCTACAGGATTACTCCCAACCTCTGCAGTAGGAGTAGAGAGGGACGCCATAAGTAGTGTCTACTGAGTGGCAGTCTGAGATGCCTGCCACTTGCTCAGTGCTTCTTCGAGTTTCCTATCAACTAGCCTACCTACCTATACATGGATAAAAGAAAAGTTAGCTTCTGATTATTGAATTCTCTTTTATAGTAACATTATAAAGAAAGAATAGGTTACCTCTTCTTGTGAAAATCCCGCGTTTGGGACATGGTTGTGCTGGGATGGCCCAAAGAATGCTTTGATGCCCACACCAGCGCCTGCATCCCTAACACATCCAGGATGCTCTAGGTTACCCAGAGAAACTGTCAATTCATCCCTTGTGCCCTCAGGGATGAACTTTCCTTGTTTCCTCAGCTCGTGTAGCTCCTGCTAATTGCCAAAACAAAAAATTGTAATTAAGTAAACACTACAAATAATCAATATTCGAACGATTGTTGTAAGAGTTGTATTTTAGCATTTTTGCAGCTGCCTCAGCAGTTGCGGGCTTCCTTATTTCTCCCTTCTTATTTTTCCTCCCAGCTATCCAGACATCATGGCATCCAGACAAATGAATTGTCTTTTACCATGAAGAACAACTGACCATTTATCATTTGCAGGATCATCGATATAAAATACTTGTTTTGCCTGTGATGCCAATATGAATGGTTCACCCTTCTCATCAATCTTTTCAAAGTTCACTAAAGTGAAACCCAATTCATCCACTATAACTCCTTTGGTGTTATCAACCCAATTACAATTGAAGAGCGGAATTCTGAAATCTATGTAGTCAAACTCCCATATGTCTTCAATGACACCGTACTATGACATTTTAGCTTCACGTGGACTCTTATCCTTTGCACTTGCAAAAAACATAGTCGACGCTTGAAGGGTGACCCCACTATTTTTGACGACACTCTTATCATCTTGGTGCTTTGTGTAATATGTGAATCCATTAATGTCATACCCTTCATAAGACATAACATTCAATTTCGGTTTAAAGGCAAGGCATTTGATAGTTTCAGTAATATCATCTGTTGTTTGAGATAGTTGATGTAAGACTTTATCTTTGAACCACTTAATAAATGTCTCGTTATGCTCTCTAGCAAGCCACGTTGTATTGGCTCGAGGATATTATCTCTTGATGAAATTGGTATGTTCCTCGATATAAACACTCACTTCATGCATGTTGTGTAAAATATACAAGTGACCTTGTTCCAACTGCTCACGGCTAATTACTTTCACCACTGTTCCCAAAATTCCTTTGCCAAATTGCTCCTCAATATTCTTGTCATTACCAAGAGTGTCATTACCACTGAGAAAGTCATTGCAAAAATCCATAACCTCTCTCGCCACATAACCCTCAATAATACTCCCTTTAGGCCGATAACGGTTTCGAACATCACTTTTAAAAATGCTCATGTATCATTCAAAGGGACACATCCAATGCAAGAAAACTGGTCCCAACATTTTCACTTCCCTAGTCAAGTGGACAACAAGATGTACCATGATATCAAAGAACGACGGAGGAAAATACATCTCAAGCTGACATAGGGTAACAACCACTTCTCTTTGAAAATTATCGAGAGTATCAAGGTCAATAATTTTGCTACATAGACTGTTGAAAAAGAAACAAAGTCTGGTGATTGCAAACCTTACATGCTTCAGCAATATAGATCTAATTGCCACATGCAATATTTGTTGCATTAGAGTGTGACAATCATGAGATTTAAGACCTATCAACTTCAGATCTTTCATTGATACCAATCTACAGATGTTGGATGAGTAACACTTTGGCACCTTAACATTTACCAAACATTCACAAAAAGCTTTCTTCTCGTAACAAGCGGGAGGTAAGTATGTTCTCTGATTTCCCATTTCACAAAATTCTGTTAATTCTGACCTTATTCCCATTTCACGTAGGTCTAGTCTGGATTTTATCCCATATTTAGTCTTACATGGTATATTCAACAAAGTACCAATGACACTATCACAGACATTTTTCTCAACATGCATGACATCGATACAATGTCTGACTATCAAAGAACTCCAATAAGGAAGATCCCAAAATATTGACTTCTTCTTGAATAAAGATTTGTCACTCTGTGTGGCCATAGTACATTGTGATCTCTTACCAAATTCATTGACAAAGTCTTTTACTCTTTCATAAACAAACCTCCCCTAGTATAGGTTTAGGTGCACTCCGTTCCTCATTCAATCCATTGAATGCTTTGTGCTTCCTACGATACGAGTGGAATTTTGTAAGAAACATTCAATGACCGAGATATACAGTCTTACCGCCATGTTTTAGTCTTGTTGAATCAGTGTTCTCTTCACATATAGGACACACTTTAGCTCCTTTGACACTATATCCAGACAAATTCCCATATGCTGGAAAGTCATTAATAGTGTAAAATAACATAGCATACAAATGAAATGTCTCTCTTTGTGAAGCATCATAGGTCATCACACATTCACACTAGAGTTTCTTAAAGTCATCAATCAGAGGTTCAAGATAGACATTGATATCATTTCCAGGTTGTTTAGGGCCTGATATCAACAACGACAACATTACGTACTTATTTTTCATACACAGCCAGGGAGGAAGATTGTATATAACAAGCATGACTGGCCAAGTGCTATGTTGGCTGCTCAATGTCCCGTACGGATTCATCCCATCTATACAAAGCCCAAGTCTTAGATTCCTGACTTCTTCACCAAATTTAGGGTACAATAGATCAATCTTCTTCCACTATGGGGAATCAGACGCATGTCGTAGGATTCCATCATTATTTTTCTTAACATCTGCATGCCACCTCAAAATCTTCGCATCTATCGGATTGGCAAACAAGCGTTGAAACAGTGATATTATAGGTAGATACCAAATCACCTTGGCAGGAGAACCAGTTTTGGACTTCCCCGAAGTCATCAATTTATACCGTGACGCACCACATTTTGGACAATCTTTCAAATCCACATAGTCCTTTTGAAATAATACACAATCATTTGGGCATGCGTGTATCTTCTTGGCATCCATTCCCATTGGGCACAACAATTTCTTTACCTGGTATGTTGAGATTGGCAGCTCGTTTCCTTCATGAAGCATTTCTTTCAACAAAGACAATAATGACGTGAAGCTTTTGTCGCTCCATCTATTGTTAGCTTTCTGCTTATACAATCTCAACACAGTGCTAAGCTTCATAAACTTAGTACAACCTGTGTATAACGATATCTCAGCATCATGCACAATGTTTCTAAAAATGGGAGGTGGATCAGTGTGCTCTACCCCACAACTATCCAGCATCGCATCAATGATGTCTACTGGAACTGGTTCATTCACATCTACGTCATCAGAGGCAATTTCTTCTTCCACACAAGCACTGCTATCGACATCCACTGGTTTCGAGTTTGAAATCTCTCCATGCCAGTGCCATTCTGTATAGCCTTGTATAATCCTGTTGCACATGACATGACTTTTGATTTCGTCACCAGTGCTGACTTTCAAGTTGTTACCGTAATGCCTACATGGACAGTCGAACCTATCTCCAGGTTGTTTCCTATGCTCCTCGGCAAATCTAATAAATTGGTCAAGACCAGATATAAACTCTGGGGTGCATAGATTGCAAATGGACATCCATGATCTATCCATTCTATGATCAAAGAGAAAACAAGTATATATTACAATAAGATTAGGCTCTAGGGTTAACATATTAGAGTTTTTGCATGGTTAAAACTTTAGGCCAACAAATACATGTGTTATCATTCTTATATATAATAAATGTGTACCACCTATCCCATTCTTGAACACCTAATATCACTAGTAAGTGTATAATGTGTATTGGGTTTTCAAGAAAATTTTGGCAGCATTTCCCTATTGTTCTCCAATGACAGATGTACTTAGAGAACAAATGGGGAAATGCTATCAGAATTTTCTTGAAAACCAAATACACATTATACACTTACATCCTAAGTGAGATTAGGTATTCAAGAACAGTCCCAAACCGAGGACTATCCAAGATTTACTCCTAATGAGTAAATCGTGGACGGGTTCCTAGGCCAACAAATACATGTGCTGTCATTCTATAACATTGATTTCAACATCTTGAGTGTCCATGCATGTTCATCATCAAGATAAATATTACACATAAATTAGTATTACCTAGGGATGGAGAGATTCATAATTGATTTCAAAATTTCAAACTAGCTCATGCATTATCATCAATCTACATCATACAATAGGGATTCATGTAGATGTTAGGGTGACACATCACTACAAAATCAGAGATTTAACATTAGGGTTTTAATATCTTACATAGATTGATCACAAGATTTCAGCAATATAGTTAATTCAAGATTATGGTGAAATGTGTATTAGGGTTTTAATATCTTAATTCAACATGCATCAATTTATAGAATTAGGTCAAGCATTAGTATTCAATTGCAAATGTATCTTCTTCTTCCTCCTGCTCCCTCTCTTATGGTTGTTGGATTAAAGCAAGGCCACGACCATGTGGGCTGGCCATGGCCGTGTTGCCTAGGGGCATCACGACCGTGGTAGGCCAACATAGCCACAGCCGTGGCCAGCCCACATGGTTGTGGCCTTGCTTTAATCCAACAGCCATCTGAGAGGGAGCAGGAGGAAGAAGAAGAGGTGAAATCCCACGCGGAGCAGGGTACCTGCTTGAGGGAGGAGGAAGAAGAGCGGGAGCAGGTACCTTCGGGCAATCGACGAGGAGAGCAGGGCAACCGGCGGTAGGAGGAGGAGGACCAGGAGGAGCAGGAGGACCAGGAGGAGCAGCAGACTGCCAGCGAGGAGAGCAACAGTAGCAGCGGCATTGGCGAGGAGAGCAGTAGCAGTAGAGGCACCGGTGGCGAGCATTAGACGCACCAGCAGCAGTGACGGCAACCAGCAGGTTGAATGCGGGTGGGTGGGGGCATCGTTGGCGATTTTAGGCGAGCAGCAGGTTCTGAATTCTCGCGATGAAACAGAAGAAAGGGGAAGACTCGGGTGATCGTGGGTCTATTAAGTTTGTCAACGACGTCAGTTATCTACAAAACCGACACCTAAAACCTTAAGTGTCGGTTGATAGTCACAAACTGACATCCAATTGGACATTCCTTTACCCTAATTTTTTGGCGGGGACAGTGCGCGCACCCTTATAACGTCAGTTATGCTAAGACAACTGATGCTCATATTGGAACTTTTGGCACAAAATTTTATCTTCATTCAACGTCGGTTATTAGGTAAAACACCGACGTTGTTGTTGATACTTTGGTGCAATTTTTTTTGCTCGAAAAAATTGGATTTCGCGGGCTACTTTAGGCGTCCGTTTCTTTTCTTCAACCGACACTGAATGAAAAGCGATACATGTGTCTGGATGGTCTTCAAATATAGACGTCGGATGTCCTTATTAACCGACTTTTAATGTTAACATCGTCAGTTTTACTAAAAAAACTAAGGCCTCTAAAAGCGACGTTGAACGCTGTTTCTGTAGTAGTGGTGTAGGCTAATGTCCATAAAAGGACCAAGAGAAATATAAAAGTAGGTTATTTCTCAATATAGAGGAATAGGAGATGCAAACATACCTTACTTTAAAGTCTATATAAGTCCAAGTTAGATCTAGATCCAAGTCTAGGTCTCTAAAGCACATATTTATCATGTGTGTGAAATTAGGGTCAGATTTACATTGATTTCACAAACCCTGAAATCACCTTTTTCCTTATATGTGAATTAGGTTATACAAACCATGCCATGTTTTAGATTATCTATTTATGAGTTCAAAACATACTTTGATATTTTTATGACCTTTAATATTTAGTTATGAATTTTGTAATTTATTACTTATTTAGAAAATCCATTAAAATCACATATTTTCAACATTATATTTTGGAAACAAAACTAGTACCATTAGAAAGATCATATTTTTCTAATTTTAGATTATATTTTATTTTATTTTTCTAATCTATAGATAAATAGTTATGAATTTCCAAATTTCTAATGAATCATAAAATAGAGAAATTACATGCGTGCAAAATTATCCAATCTTTAATAAATTTGGTTGAGATGTCCCTATCAGGGCCAGTCGCATAGCATGGGCCTACCACAACCATTTAGGCATACAACTCAGTGAGAAAAGGTCAAAGCCAGATGCAAATAGTCGATTTTACCCTTGATGACTCGAAGAAAAGAACACTCATAACAGGGGCATTATCAAGAAACCATCTACACCCATCTTCTTTCTTAAGCGAAGCATGAAGCACATACTAAACAACAGTCTCAGGGTCGATGTAGAGAATCAAACTCACAAGTTTAGTACCAAACTCAAAAACCATCATCAAAATATGGCTCCCCCAAACTTTCCAAACACAACAATGTACATAATCTAATTCCCAGAAACCTTCCAAACACAACAATGTACATAATCTAAGGAAACCTCATCGAAAACCAATGATTGAATGTACAAATTCACATCTCATGAGCGTGAAATAAAAAAAAGAGGGAATAAGGATTTATTGTTAGTTCTGTTAGATTGACATCACATGAAGCATTAGTGGACCTTGGGAAGCGACATCAGGTGGTTGTAGTTGTACTCGAAGGCCCTGACCATCGATTCAAAGCCCGGGTTGGCATTTTGGATAACTGGGATAGGGATGACATGATCCAGGCTGAGTGAGGGAAACAAGGTAGCCAAAAACATCAAGGGGGACCGTGCGATGATTTTTGGGGATGTTTGAATGAGTTTGACGGCCTGTGGTGGTGGGAAAAAGGGGAAGAAGAGAGGAAATAGAGGAGAAGCAGAGGATTAGTACAAGTAAGGTGGTTGATGAGTTTATAGGGGACAAGACCCTAGGAGACTAGGGACTAAGGTGACAAATTTGGGTGAGGAAGATATTGGAGAAGAAATCAGAGGGAAAGAAGTAGCAGAGAGGGGGGAAGAATCATTGGAGGGGAGGCGCTATCCGCCAGGTTTCCAAAATGTAGTCGATGTAAAAGAAAATCCAAGTGATGTATGATCATGATCTGACGGATGAGAATGAACTCCAGACTTAGAAAGTCTAAAAAAATAGCGTGACATTATTTAACTCAGACTATATGTAAATCAAGAAATAGATCAATTTAATCATATGTTGTTTTCCCCAATTATTTGAGGGTCCAAACATTATTCAATTAATATTTACTTTACACCTACACTAATTAAGGCATGTGGAATCCAATTTTGGCATCAGTTTTCCCTTTGGATACTTTTGCTATTTTATTTAATTTTTTAAAATTAAACCATATATTCTCTTTCTTAATGCATTATAGACTTCTAGAATTCTCCAAAATTTGATGAAACTTCACCCAAAAGTCACATTAAGCATATTGGACACGAATTGGCCATTAATTTTATCCTTCGGGATTATTTTGCTCATTATTTAATATTTTACACTTTCTCTCTCCTAATCTACACATGAACATTGAAGATCATCCAAATTAGATGAAAATTTACACATAGCCTTATTTTAACATGTATATTATGAATCTAGAATTATTTTCTTCTTTTAGAGTCATTTATTATATGATTTGATATTTGGGGAAAAACTCATATCTTCTTTCCCATATTGAATTAAATTAACTATTATTATGTAAATAATGTGAAACTTGACTCCCAAGGCAAATGGGACCCAAGGATCTTGAATTTCACATTAGATTTCACTTTTGAGATCTCTTTCTATGAATTGATATTTTTGGCTTGATATCATTGTATTTATCTCATCATTCTCATTATTTATTTAATTATGTCACATGACCTTCACTCTTATCACCAAAAAGGTTGTATTTCATTATTATGCACCAGACTTTACATGTATACATGTTTTATATCATTAAGGTATTATTCCATGTTTATTTGAATATTGTAACATTGTTCTCCGTTATGGACATTTTAGTTCTTATATGCATATAATTTTAACATAATAATTTGATCAACATTATCACATGAGACACATCTTATGGGTATAAAGATTAATTATGAGATCATTAGGTCGTATTTGTTTATATGTCTACATGTATTAAACTACTAATATTTATATATTTATCCTTGTTTGGCTAAGCCCAAAGAACTAAGGTCTCTAACCTCTCAACCTTGGAATAGGATAAGATTCTAGGTTTTGGTATGTTATAGTGATCATGAGGGTCAGACTTGTTGTGTCAACGAACTTGTTTCAACATCGGTAGGGTTTTCCATAGGAAGAGGGTGTAGGGACTTTGTAGGCTATTTTATTAGTTAGGAACACTATAGGGGGTCCCGTGATCAACTTGGGGGTTTCTAATATATAGATGGATGATCATGGATGCATTATAGACCATCAAAGTTCATAACAGGTTGAACTTGGGAGAGTTATTACTGACCAAGGAAACTACATATTGAAACCTGGTATAATCAGGGATTAGAACACTTAGGAGGATAAGGTGAATCGACTGTAGAAGTTTCCTCAGACTGGGATTCATTGGAGAGAGAGAGATAGGGAGGTGAAAAGATTGCAGCTACTATTTCAAGATTAGTGGTCCTACTCGCACTAGGACGTGTAGGAGTGATGACACACAAGCCCTTGGATAGGTTCGCAAATCACAAGATAAATCATAGGTCATTTGATCAGATCTTCTGAATAAAAGGAAACAAAACATGCATTGGCACCCTAAATAACCCGGAACTTTAGGTTAGATTATTAAATCCATTAAATTTTTGTTAAAAACTATATAGAAACTTTCTAAATTTATTGGAGGGGTCATACAAAGTCCCATAAACTTCAAATTTGAACAATAAGTCAAACAAAGGGTCTAGATTCTCCCTATATACTTATATTTAGGTTTTGCTCAAATTTTGGTCGTAGTTTCCATATAGGTCAATTAACTTGATTTCACTACATTTAATTGATTAAATATGTGGCAATAACCTTTCTTTGTGAGATTTTGAGTCCAAATTCAAGATGCACAATAATTGTCTCCTATAAATTTATATCACATGTATTTTATGCCCTTTTCGAGAAACTTTCATGGAAGAGAGGGAAAAAAGAATATATACTTTCCTCTTATATTAAGGTCAAAAAATTAAAAGGAAAACTTCTTGGGCAAGGCATCTATTTAATAATTATATTTTTGAATTCAAAGCCTTTTATGTTTCCATTTCTATTCCAAAGCCTTTTCTCTTTCTCTTTCTATTCCTTTCAAGCATTCTTTTAAGAATAGGGGAGAGAGAAAGTGAGAGAATAGTGTTGGTTCTCCTTTTATGTATACTAAACTCATTTTAACTATAAAGAAATAAATGAAACACATTTCATTTGCTTCCTATGCTAGACCTCATCTAAAGGATCCCATATCTATGGTAGCTTGAATTAAAGTCCAAGTTTTAAATTTTATAGTTGGGAATGTGCAATTAAGACCCTGAACTTATTTTATTTGAAATTTAGTATTTTACACTATCCATGTACTCTCACATCCAGATAGGAATGTTTTGAATATAATGTTTTTTGGACTCCAACTTTCTTAGTATTTTGATGTTGTACATGTGGATGCTATCTCTTGTGTATATGATGTGGTTGAGGACACAAAGCCTTTGTAAGAGATTTTGGTATGATTTATGAAATAATTTGAGATGATGGGCTTTTATGCAAATATTGTTGAGTAAGTCTGTGCAAATTTAATCGGTTCTAACTAACTCTCTTTTTAGTGATGTTTTTATTAGCAGTTAAGCATGTTTAGGTTTTGATTATTCCTACTTTGTGTGATGGGTTGGCACATTGAAGTTCTGAAGAAGGCCCTTGAGCATGTAGACTTTGCTTTCCTTCACTTGTTGAGTCTCCTCATAAGAGATGCATAGCATTCTCCATACCTCATAGGCCATCTCACAAGAAGAAATCTAGTTGAACTCGATGGGGGTCATGGTGGCAAGAAATCTAGTTGAACTCGATGGGGTCATTGTGGCATAGAGGATATTGATTTCTCTTGCATTCAAAGTGACTTTCTTCATAGTAGCTTCATCCCATTCTTCCATATTTTTATCCAGTAGCTTGTATGGATGGTCCACCATTTACCATAGCTCAAGAGTTTTTCCTTGGATGTGGAATTGAAGCCTTCTCTTCTAATAGAGGAAGTTACTCCCATCAATGATTGGAAGGTTGACAAAGTATCTCCCATCTTAGTAATCACCAATCTTATCCTACTTGTGGAAGTATGCTTGAAGAAGACCCACTCGAATACCAATTGTTGGATCCTAGTATGGGTGATTGGATGCTTTATAGGTGGGGGTGAACAGATATGAATGGATTTAAACAAAATTCATGAGACCTTCAAATTATTTAACAAGATAAGGTTTCTATTTTGCATCTTGAGTGCAACTAAAAATACATAGCAAGGATGATAGACATCAAACATGCACCAATTAACAAGCTATGTAGAGTGGTTCCGTACTTCAAACAAGGAGTATGTCAATTCACTACCTAGAGAGGTCAACCTATAGGATTTGCACTCTTATATTCCTTCATAAGACATACAATGCATGACCCACCAAATGACTTACCTATCCAACCAAGAGTCTTCTACCTCACCAAGGACTTACTAATTTTGCAATGAGTCTTTTGCCTTCACCAAGGACTTACCCTCTCTTGTACAAGTCTTCAACCTTTGAGGAATTACCCACTCTTCTTGAATCTTCAGCCTTTGACTTCACCTCTGCAAAGGAGAAGCTTTCACTAAGGACTTACCCACTTGAGCATAGAGTCTTCTACCTTCACCAAGGGCTTACCCACGCTTGCTCCAAGTCTTCATACTTGCCTTCTTCTTCACCAAGGGAATCCTTCCCTTGTTCTTCTTCACCTCTATTAGCCAAGAGAGAGAACCTTGGTCTTCATGGTTGAATGAGAGATTGGGAGGTGGTGGAAGTGAGAGCCTCATAATATATACATGTAGGACTAGCTATCTTACAAATCTCCTACTCACTCTAATGGATGATGCAAGTGATTAAGCTTAGAGAGAGAGGAGGTTGTAGAAACACCAAACTATAGAATAAAGACCTTCATAGTGTTTGGCTAACCATGGGATGAACCCCAAGGGGTCCTATTTATAATTGAGGATGCCTAGAAGCCTTTGGGAACACTTAAGGTTTCATACTAGCCATTTGAGATGTTGCAACATATATTTTTTGAGTTTTGTAACATTCCAATGGCTAGAAACACTTTTTTGCACTTTTATGTATAATGCGGTCGGTCGAGTTTCAATAAAGGTAATTTGACCGATTACACTATATGAAAAATCATATTTGAGCCATCAGTAAAGTTTATCCTGGATGAAACTCGACTGATCACTTAAATTGGTTTTTCCCAATGCAGGGATCGGTCGAGTGTGCAACTCAAAAGAACCATGACATTTTCAATATCTATTAAGGGATCGATCGAGTTTGTAGCTCGATCGACAAACAACCTGTAATGAATTTTGAAAAATGTCATTGAAGTTCTTAAATATTTGATTTAAGTGCTCTTGATTTTTTCTAAGCTTAATTACAAATCATACATAATTACAAGTGATTTACAACACGATTCTAATGGATTTACAACAAATTCTACAAAAGTGCACTTGCATTGATCTTGACTTGTCGTTTCTCCAAGTTGAGATGCGCAAGTTAGGGCATTTGGAGTGTGTCTATACCTGATTTGAAATCACTCGACTAGAAGCATTAGACACAAATAATTTGAATAGTTTAGTCATCATCAAAATAAGAGTTTGGTCAATTTAGACCTAGAGTCAACAGAACTATGATAAGAGAGAAAACCACCTCCAACATGATCAAAATAGGTTGTTCACAAACATGAAACTGAAACCTCGAGAAGTGAGGTGCAACAAAGAAAATCATCATTCCAATACCCTAAAACGCGATCATCATAATAAGAGAAAATCAACTAAAACTCTAGTTTCGGCAATCACCAAACAAGATGTGAAACCAAGATCAAGAGGGAGAGAAGACCAAGTGTATAGCACACCATGCATGAAAGGATCACTGATCCCATCATCAACAAGAGTTCAGCCATATAGATTTGGGTTTAGTAAGAAGATCATCCATTCAATATTACCATGTAAAGTAACCCTAGAGCATAGATAATATCACTAACATACATAGAGCCACATTTTAGAGATAGATTAATGACACGAAAGATGAGTGCAACAATAATTGAGGGAAAAGTTATATAACTTACATGGATTAAGATGTAGAGATCCATACAGCGAGCAAGCTCGAAGTAAATAGAGAAAACCAAAACTTGGATCAACTCACCGACTAAGCAAAATCACCTCAAGAGAAGAAGACCAAACCTAGGTTAAAAGAAAGCTCAAAGAGAGAGCACCAAACCCTAGGTTGAAAAGAAAGGGAAAAGATGAGATATGAATCTGGTCATAGGTACTACCATGGAAAAATCATGGATTCAACCACATATAGTGAAGTTCCTCAAGAGAACCATGGATCTGCCAAGAGAAGAAAGAGAGGGGTAGGGTTTGCAAGAAAATGAAACCAAGAAGGATAGACCACTTACCACAATTAAGGATCAGTAAAGGATCACCAAAAGGGAGATTCTCCAACCCTATATCACACATTCAAGGGTTTAGCATCCTTGATCCAAGGTTGATCTATTCTCCACCACCAAGATCACAAGGACGAGCTCCAAGATTGAGAGAGAATAAGAGGGTGTAAAGAGATCACTTGTATGTTAAGAGAGGGGTATAAATACATAAGGGTAGGAGAGAGGTGAGGGAGGTTAGGTGATAATACACTAGATCCACTTGTCCCTCCAAAACTTGACCATGCAAGCACTAATGACCCGCAAAACCAAGGTAGGGTAGCGACCACTTGGTCCTCAAAACACATGGTCAAAGAAGAACCATGGTGACCAACATGGTAGAGATTGTTACCACCAAAGCATGAGCCCAAAAACACCTTTGACCACAACAAAAAGGTCCAAGCAAAGCTCATCAATCTATACAAATACAACCAAAGGGAAGCACATCAGTGGCAACACACAAAGGATCAACATCAACATCAACTCTAGCACCCATGCAAAACCCTAACATCAACATGTAACGCCACCTCATCAACCAAGGTGCATCAAGGTGCCCCTTTGCATCATTCTCTTGCTCATGATACAAAAATGTAGGATACACATCCAACAAGTGACAAATTGCAAGATAACCCCTCAACATGGGTAAATTGCAACTTGGCCAAAAACTAGCACACATATAGTATAAATAGTTCAAACATCATCTAAACAAGACCAAAATTAACACATAAGTATCTCACATTTTATTAAGGAACGTCACATTATTATATTATGGTTTTAAGTATCTAATTATGTTAACCAAGCAAGATCAAGAAAAAGCTAGGGTCAGGGGTCTTACAACTATTAAAAGTCTTCAAAAGTGGAAAATAAATCTCAAGTTTGGACTCTACATATCAAAATTAGTCTAATGAGTTAATTGTAATCTTAATTGAATAAGGTTATCTATGACAAATTTATTTAGGAGAGAGAATATAACTTAAAGCTAAAAATATTAAATAAAATAGTAAACAAACTTAAAAGTGAAAACTAATGCCAAAATTAGAATTTACATGTCTTAACTAGTCTAGGTGTCACATTTGGTATTAATTAGACAATGTTAGATGCCTCAAATAAATATGGGAAATAAATAGCATAAAAAATACCAAGAATATATTAATATTTAATACATTTGGTAAAGTTTCTGTTGAAACCCCTATCACACTCCTTTTATTTTTCTTACTTTTTTCCTTGTACACCATCCAAAGGTCATCACTAGCTTTCTCACCATCCTACAGTTCCCTTTCTTTCTTAAACCTTCGACTAAATAGGTAAGATTCGGGTACAATAACATGTGAATAGATCAATCTTCTCTTACAATTTTCTCCCTCACCTCTATGTATTTTTATGTGAATTCTTCTCCCTCACCTTCCTCATTCAACCTTGAACACGACCATCCTATATTAGCTAGGGTTTGGCATCCTCTATGCCCTTAACCATATCCAAGTTTCCTCTCTCCCATGTGCCTACTTTGTTTCTCATTTCATTCTTGTCTTCTCACAACCCTAGGTCTCTGGATCTATATATAACACCCCCTACACCATCATTGATACTCCAGAAATGATACCTCATCCTTCATCGTACCTCTATGTGCTCTGCAACCCCTTCCTTACTCCACCGCCATGTCGCAATTAGCACATGCTCATCATCCCCCTTGAGACCCTCATAGGCTTTCTAGGACTGCAATATCACCCAACAAGTCTGGGTCAAACTTTCTACATCCACGAATTCGGCCAACTTGAGGTATTCTTAAATCCCTTATTTTCAACCTTCTTCCTCACTGATTTGCATTAGGGATGGTTTTACTCATGTCGTAGCCCTATATCGCTTGATCTCATCTGTCTCGCATCTCCATGGGACTTCGACCCTCCAAATTTTAAAAAAAAATCGGGGACTTATTCATCCTGCTCCCGGATCAGGCCAACGGTAGGGTTCTCCCTGTCTACAGTTACCCCAGTTTCATTACCCCAAATAGCAGAGGCAAACTCTGGGCATGATTCCCAACTATGTTGTGGGCTACTCTCAAGCGAAGCCCATTTAGCTAGCTTATCTGCAAGCTTGTTGGTCGTTCTTGGAATGAACGATAGCATCATGTTCTGCTTCTTCCTCAGCTCCTTTCTAATTGCCGCCTCCAGTTGTCTGAACTTGGGGATAACACCATGCTTGGAATTCACTGCTTGACAGGCCAGTTTTCTATCTGATTTGATGATCACATGCTCCATACTGCCCTTCATAACTTTAGCAGCTTCAAGGATGGCCATTAGCTCTACTTCTAGAACGTCTAAGGATTGTTTACAGAGGGTACCTCCCTTAATCCAGCTCCCGTTATGATCTCTAATGACATAGCTTATAGCTGTTGTCTTCCTCTTCATCCTCACTGATCCATCGACATTAATCTTGAACGTGTGAACTGGTGGTCGTGTCCACTGAATCTCTGCTGGGTCTCTGCCCCCTTGTGAATCGTTTGATGCATCAAAGACACATTGAGTAATTCGAACCTGATTCCCAATCAAACGGGCTGCCTGATGTGGGGTTATCCTGCTGTTCTAAAAAATGAATTGGTTCCTCCATAGCCATAGAAAATGCATAGTTGTTGCAAACCAAATAGACCGATTTTCCTCCTGTGTGTCTCCCTTCAAGTTGCTAGCTATCCAGGACTTGAGGTTGCCATGGTGAATAAAGGTAGTGAGATTGTTGGCAATAAGATTCCAGACCTGGTTAGCAAAATAGCACTCCCGCAACACATGGGTCATAGACTCCTCATGTTGATTACACCTCGGGAAAAGTACACTGTCTGTGAGCCCTCTCCTATGACGATTCACATTTGTCATTAACCCATCATGTAGGATTTTCCATAGACTGACCTTGATCGCCTGTGATGTTTTTAACACCCATACTCACTTCCATGGCCCCTGTATCGGTTTCCTAGTCCTTATTAAGTGTTGCTTACAGATAGACTTCATTGAGAAACTGCCTCGGTTATCATCTAGATAGACAAAACCATCTTCTCCAGCCTCAGTATCTGGTGGTATCATCCCCATAATCTGCTCTGCAGTATCCGGTACAAACCAGTATCTGATAAAATCCTCATCCCATCCCGTAGCAGTTGTCATCGACGCTACTTTGAGGTCCTGTATGTCCTCCAGTATGCTGCGATTATTTTGTATAGCAGGTTTAGTCCTCGCTTGGACCCATCTCTCATTCCATACTCCTGTCGTCTCCCCGTTCAGAATGGACCTTCCAGTCATGTTCTCCATGTCTGGTAAGTTCAGCCGAATGAACTTCTAGAGATGAGATCCCACAACATGACCCTTATCTTTAAGGTGTTTGTACTTAGCTGACATGGCTATTCTCCAATGAATCTGCCGCTTTGTACAGTAATCCCAGACATTCCTCTATAGCAAGGCCTCATTTTGTATCTTGGCTGATCTGACACCCAACCTGCCTTCATGTTTGTGTGCAATAAGCTTCCTCCATGCTATGGTGCTCATCCTCCTGTAATCCGTGGTTCCTCCCCAGATGAAGTTCCTCACCAGTGAGTCAATACGATCACAAATACCTGTAGGCAGGATAGTAGTTTGCATAATATAAGTTGGTATTGCCGTAAGAATAGACTTAGCTAGGGTTACTCTCCTCGCGAAAGACAGGCATCTGTTTGCCCAGGCCGATATGCGAGCTTCAATGTTGTTGATAGTGTTTAGATACAGAGCTGCATTAGCTCTCCCATGAATAACAGGCACCCCTAGGTGCTTCCCTAGGTTGTTTGTGATAGGAATCCCCATCTGTCTAGATATTATTCTTCTTATAGTCGCTGGTGTGTTAGCAGAAAAAAAGATAGACGATTTGTCCTTCGCGACCATCTGCCCAGAGGCCTCACTGAACTTTCTTAGACATCTTAGCACTGTGGTAGCTTGCTGAAGTGAGGCTTCACCACATAGAAGGATGTCATCAACGAAACAAAGATGTGATATAAAAGGTCCCCTTCTAGTAATCCGCAGAGGTTTCCACCTTCCTTCCCGTTCCTGTTGAGTAATGTCCTGGCATAGCCTATCCAGGCATAACACAAAGATATAGGGCGAGAGAGGGTCTCCCTGTCGTACCCCTCTCGTTGCCCGGAAAGGTTGTAGGTTCTCACCTTGCCAAGCAATAGAGATCTCCCCTGAGGCGATGATATTCATGATTACTTGGACAATATTATCCGGTATGGCCGTGCGTTGTAGTGTATCCCTAACGAAAACCCAACTGAGCCTGTCATAGGCTTTTGCTAGATCCAGCTTGATAACCATGCTTTGTTAGTCGGTCTTCTTGGCGCCCATAGTATGTATCATCTCTTGAGTGAGGTTAATATTATCTGATATCCTCCTACCAGGAATGAAACTCGACTGAAAAGGTGACACCCAGGTATCCAGATATGGCTTTATGCGCTCTGCGATTATCTTAGACATCAATTTAAGGCAAACGTTGTTAAGGGATATTGGTCTTAGATGTCCACAATTTTCTGGCGTATTGTTCTTGGGGATCAGGACCATTGTAGCTTTGCCCATCTCATGTGGTATCGGTCTTCCCTCGAAGCATGATTTCACTAATCTATTTATAGACTCCTTGATGTTATTCCATTGATTCTGCATGAATCCCGCGTATATGCCATCAGGCCCCGACGCCTTTATAGGGTTGAACATCCTGATGGTTTTGTAAATCTCATCTTCAGTCGACATCATCGCACATTGGTCATGTTGTTGATCCGTCAACAAAGGAAACACCCCAGTATAGTTGGTAGCATACAGTAGCCTTCTTGGGTCTTCTTCCTCCCTGAACCGATTATAGAAATGATCACAAATAAGGTGCTTGAGTCCTTGTTCATCCTCGATCCACACCCCCACTTCATTCTTTAATCTAGTTATGGTATTCCTTCTTCTTTTCCCCCGGACTATCGCCTGGTAGTAGGTAGTGTTCGCATCACCTTTCTTCATCCAGTCACATTGTGCCTTCTGCCTCCATTCCTCGAACTCCTGGCTCTGGAGCTCCATGTACTCGACCTGTAGGTTACGATCTGCTGGTCCAGCTCATGTGAGTACCTCCTACTCATAGTCTGTTGGTATCGCCCAATCTCTATTAGTAAATAATGCTTGCGTCTTCCTTCCAATCTCCTCTCCCCCTTGTCCCACTTCTCTGCCGCCTCCATAAATCTTTTGCTAGCAACAGTGAATTCTTCCTGTCGGTTCCATGCATTCTCCATAAAGCTTGGGAAATAACCTCTGGTAAGCCACTTGTTGCTCGTCTTCATGTGCTTTGATCTATGGCACTGATTCCTCTTTGTAGTCCTTAACAGAATGGGCGCATGATCAGATGAAACCCTCAGAAGGACCTCCACCATAGTATCCGGGAAGAGGTTACCCCATTGATTATTGGCCACCACTCGGTCTAGTCGTTCTTGAAGAATCCCCCTCTTGAACATCATTCTCACTCCCGTGGCCCCTAAATCTTCCAGCCCTGCATTTGCAAGGCATTCAGCAAATTCACAGCAGTTGGATATACTGATATGGTTACTTCCCATCTTTTCATCTGCTGCCAGAATCGTGTTAAAGTCGCCTATTACCATCCATGGTAGTGATGTGGACCCCGCAATGGTGTTTATATGATTCCATAACGCCCGTCTCAACCTTTGCTTCGTGCTAGCATATACAAAAGTGATAAGATATGTTTTGTTGATAAGGCAGTGAACGAATTGCCGGTGTACAGCTAGCACCTCGACGGTTCCCACTTCCTATTTCCACATCACCCATATGCCACCGGAGTAGCCCCTGGCTTCCACTCGGTGTGAAGCATCGAAGCCCAATCTCCGGATAATTCGATCAGCGTTGGTTCCACTGGTTCTAGTCTCGATGACCGACATAATATCTATCTGATACTTAGTTGCAATCGTTTTGATAGTATCCTGGGTATCCTCTGAGCAGATCCCTTGTACATTCCATGACACACAGATCATAAATTAATATTTGGTGTTTTTCGGTTGGGCCTTGTCGCCCTCTTCCTCCTCCATCTGGTTTGTATCATGGTTCTTCTTTCCCCTTTTCCTTGATCCATTTCTGACAAGTTCCCATGACGAGAAGACCTTCTTGTTCCTCAAGTGGATTCCCACGCTTCCTCCCCCTTGTGGTGTGTTGTTTCAGACATGCCCACCTTGTCCAAAACAGAAAGTCTGTTGATCATGTGTACCTCCTATAATGACTACTTCGTCTTCTGTTGGGACCTCAGTAGCTCTATGTTGTGTATCAGCTTCATTGTTTTCTCTCTGGACTTGTTTCCCTTTATTCATTTCATGTACTTCTCTGTTAACTACATCTGTTTTCCCACTATCATTGTTCTCCTTTAACCCCTGGTTGTTTCTTCGCTCCTTCTTCCTCTGTCTCCACTCGATTCCTTTTTCTTGCTGGCTCGTGTCTCTTGCAATGCCTTCTGTCTCCTGTTCTTCCTCTTCCATCTGTAGATTCTCAAACTGGTTATTTACCGCCACTCTTGTGTGGACTACATTCAGATTCGGTCTCCTTGGTTTCCGCTAATTCGATCTTGTGTACATCACCTCCGAGAAGTCACCCTGGAATGGTACTGGATTGTCCATTGTCTGCGCTTCAATGTTCACTTGTTCCGCCATCCTCTTTTACTGGCAGGTCTCCGCCTTATGTCCTATTCGTCTGCAAAACATACAGATTGCCGGTAAATTCTTGTATTCCAGCCCATATCTTTCTCCTTGGATATGAATCGTCGGGATCAGAGGCTTCGTCATATCTAGCTTCACCGCAATCCTTGCGAATTTCCCTCTCCTCTTCAGCTTTGTATTTGTATCCACCTTAATGGTATTACCAATTTGGTTTCCGATCTCCTCAAGGATGCGCCTTTGATATAGGAATATTGGAAGTTTCAGGATCCTCACCCAAGCAACCAGAAACCTGGGGTTCTCCTCCGAGGGTATGAAATTTGGATCCCACAGTTGTACCATCAAGTAGGACCCCATAAGGGGCCAAGGACCTATGGTCAGGGCCTTCAAATAGTCATCCTCCCTCAGAAGTTGTACTAAGAAATAGTTATTATCTAAATCTAGCAATCTCATACTTCCAATGGGATTCCACATGGCTTTGATCATGTTATGCAGCATCATGAAGCCGACGTCTCTTGCTAACACCTTGACTATCACCGAGTAGCACCACGGTTTCATAAGGTCATTATATTTATCCTGGTTTATATCAAAACATGGGGTTCCATCAATAGTTTTTATTGCTATGTATTCTTTTGTGAGCATGACCTGTACGTCCTCAAACCCTAGAACCGAGTTACTTTGTCCATTGATAACGTCCTTGTAGGACGGTTGTTCTCTGATCTATGTATATGTCCCCCCTTCGTTCGACCTGCTCATATTCTGGTTTTACTGTAGCGTGGGAAACGCCTCACTCGACTCCCCCGATCCAGAAACTGCGGCTCTGCCGATCGCCGTATCCTCCTCAGGATGATGATCTCCTTGCCCCCGTAGTCCGTAGTCCAGACTAATTCCAATCGATCGTAAGGTTTCCCTCCCTGGATTCGCATCCATCTGCATTGCTTCTCCTTCTTCGGTTTCCTCCCCTCGGTAGTTCTGTAGCGTTTCATCTCCCAGTCCTCTATCATCGGGCGGACGGGAACCCCGACCTCCCCCTCCAAAACCACAGCCGCCGCCGCGCTGCCCTCTCATAAACTCTAGCGCCATCCGATCTTTCGACCCTCCAAATTTGATATTTCCTTTCAATGTATCACGTTCCTTATTTTTTATGGCATACACTAATTAAGGCATGTAGAATCTGATTTTGGCATCAGTTTTCCATTTGGAGACTTTTGATATTTTATTTAATTCTTTTAAAGTAAACCATATATTCTCTTTATTAATGCATTAGAGACTTCTAGAATTCTCCAAATTTGATGATACTTCACCCACAAGTCACATTAAACATATTGGACATGAATTGGCCATTAATTTTATCCTTCGGGATTATTTTGCTCATTATTTAATATTTTACACTTTCTCTCTCCTAATCTACACATGAACATTGAAGATCATCCAAATTAGATGAAAATTTACACATAGCCTTATTTTAACATGTATATTTTGAATCTAGAGTTATTTTCCTCTTTTAGAGTCATTTATTATATTATTTGATATTTTGGGGAAAAATCATATCTTCTTTCCCAAATTGAATTAAATTAACTATTATTATGTAGTGAAACTTGACTCCCAAGGCAAATGGGACCCAAGGATCTCAAATTTCACATTAGAATTCACTTTTGAGATCTCTTTCTATGAATTGACGTTTTTGGCGACGTCATTGTATTTATCTCATCATTCTCATTGTTTATTTAATTATGTCACATGACCTTCACTCTTATCACCAAAAAGGTTGTATTTCATTATTATGCACTAGACTTTACATGTATTCATGTTTTATATCATTAAGGTATTATTCCATATTTATTTGAATATTGTAACATTGTTCTCCATGATGGACATTTTAGTTCTTATATGCATATTATTTTTAACATAATACTTGATCAACATTATCACATGTGACACATCTTATGGGTATAAATATTAATTATGAGATCATTAGGGCATATTTGTTTATATGTCTACATGTATTAAACTACTATTGTGTATATCATTATCCTTATTTGTCTAAGCCCAAAGAACTAAGGTCTCTAACCTCTCAACCTTGGAATAGGATAAGATTCTAGGTTTTGGTATGTTATAGTGATTGTGAGGGTCAGACTTGCTGTGTCAACAAACTTGTTTCAACATCGGTAGGGTTTTCCATAGGAAGAGGGTGTAGGGACTTTGTAGGCTATTTTATCAGTTAGTACACTACTACAGAAATGGCTTATAAAGTTGGTTTTCAAGGTGTCGGTTGTATACAAAAACCGACACATAAACCCTACTGTGTCGGTTTTTAACAGAAACCGACATCCAACCCATGAAGGTCGACCAGACACGGGTACCGATTTTATTAAGTGTCGGTTAATTAATAAAGAACCAACACCTAAACTCAACCGCCAAACCCAAAATTCCAGCGAAAAAAATGGCTCCAATATTTTACATATTGCGTCGGTTTGTAACTAAATAACCGACGACTAAATGGTATTCGTGAGATAGGAATAGTTGTCGGTTGTCGTTTAATCAAAAACCGACGACTATAATATAGTATAGGTGTCAGTTTTTGCAAACGAACCGACACTGTTGGTTTAGTTGTCAGTTTTTTTAAATAACCGACACATATTTTCAACTTAATAGCTCACCCTGCCCAAACGATTCTTCCCATTTCCCTATTTCGTTCCCGATTTCCCTAGCTCCAGCGATTTCTTGCTCCCTGCCGCCTCCGCCGCTCCCTTTCGTTCGTGCTCCACCGTCGTGCTCCGTCGCCGTAGCTCCTTCCTCCGTGCTCGCCGCTCGTCGCCGTCGAGCGAGAAGCAGTCGGTTCCCGCCCGCCCGCCGGCCTCCCTCTCCGCCGTCGCCGGTAGCAGCTAGGTCTCCTAGCCTCGCCGCCCTCTCCGCTGCTCCTCTCTTTGCTGCCGGAAGCTGGTAGGACTTGCTCCGGCCGCTGCTCCTCTTCCCTCAAGGTGCCCGCCCTGCCTTCTTCTTCTTCCTCTGCTCGTCTTCCCTCAAGGTGCTGCCCTGCTGCTGGGCATTTTTTTTTAATTTTATTTACTTCCTATGAGAATCAGTTTTAATTAGGGCTCATACACATATTGATGTCTAACACCTAAATGAATATCTAGTTAGTGTATTTTCCTAGTATCGTGAAAGATTCTCAATCGTATGTATCAAATGGGATTCTTATATATATTCAGATCTTAATGTTATAAATGGAAGACTCGAATGTTATAAAATCCCATCAAAGTAGGTAGAAACAACTTATATATATTCAGATCTTAATAATTCCATGAAGTGCACATTATCTTACTCAGGAAAAGTATGTGTATAATGTAGGATTAGTTCCATATAATGGTTCTATTTTAGTAAGCACCTAGAAACCCGTCCAAGATTTACTCATTAGGAGCATTTTCTCATTTGTTCTCTAAGTACATTTGTAGACTTCTTTCTAAGCTATCATGTCTACCACAATAAAGTTGGTTATGACAAGCAATAAAAGGTTAACTGATGTTATACAACTTTTTTTGAAAATATATAACATCATTATATGTACTTACACTTTGTTAATACTAATATTGTGCAGTCTCTGTCCACCCATAACAGTCACTATGAACTGGGCCTCTATGTCAATGTTAATGTTCCCTATTGAAGAACAATTGGACATCATCCTAGATGATCGTTCCTTAAACCAATTGGTCATACCCAAACATTGGCGTTTTCTAAAAGGAAGACACTACATGCCTGGTAAAGTGACCATAACTTTTGGCAATTATTCACATGTTATCGAGGTTGAGTATGATTTGGCGGGAAATCTTGTATCAAAATCCGGTTGGCGTGATTGGATTGGAGAGATGCATGTGGTCCATTGCAACAGGCTTTTTCTCCGTCCAGTTGGCCATAATTCCATCAAAGTTTGGATAACCAACAACAACTGTGAGACCCCCGATCATCTACTGCGGTATGAGCGCACGGCATCGCATATCAGCTCGGACGAATCTGAATCTGAGGCCCCTGTCAGTTCAGATTCGTCTAAATACAGTGAGGATCTTCGTGACACAGCTTCATCATCAAAAATAAGTTATTGATGTGGGACCATGTTGGTGTAGTATTTAGTTGTCTATCTATCTAGACTTGTATGTATTAATAGTTTTTTTAATTATGCGCATGTTTAGGGGTACACCGACCCCTTTGTTTAGTTATTGTTTAGGGGTACACCCCTGTGTGTGGATGTAAAAAGAGATTAATGAATGGAACTGAAAGTTGCTACATGAATGCTTATAACTGAAGTGTGTGTTCCCATGAATGTTCCCATTTGCATGATTACACTACTATTTTCTCATATTTTTTAGTCTATTTTAATATGACATACTTGCTTATATCTTGCTTAATGATGAACTGTAATGCACACATGTGACATGCTTGGAATGTAAATGATGAACTTTTCCCTAAATTGCCAATCATGCTTTTAAAGACATCAATAATCACCCTAACTTGAAGAACTAGGATTTTAGGTATAAGAATGACAATACATTATTTGTTGGCCTAGAAACCCGTCCAAGATTTACTCATTAGGAGTAAATCTTGGATAGTCCCCGGTTTGGGATTGTTCTTGAACACCTAATCTCGCTTAGGATGTAAGTGTATAATGTGTATTGGGTTTTCAAGAAAATTTTGGCAGCATTTCCCCGTTTGTTCTCTAAGTACATATGTACTTGGAGAACAGTGGGGAAATGTTGCCGAAATTTTCTTGAAAACCCAATACACATTATACACTTACTAGTGAGATTAGGTGTTCAAGAATGGATAGGTGGTACACATTTATTATATATAATAATGACATCACATGTATTTGTTAACCCTAGACCCTAATCTTGTCCTAATATATACTTGTTTTCTCTTTGATCATAGAATGGATAGATCATGGATGTCCATTCGCAATCGCTGCACCCCAGAGTTTATTTCTGGTCTTCACCAGTTCATTAAATTTACCGAGGAACATAGGAAACAACCTGGAGATAGGTTCTACTGTCCATGTAGACATTGCGGTAACAACTTGAAAGTCAACACTGGTGACGAAATCAAAACTCATGTCATGTGCAACGAGATTATACAAGGCTATACAGAATGGCACTGGCATGGAGAGATTTCAAACCCGAAACCAGTGGATGTCGATAGCAGTGCTTGTGTGGAAGAAGAAATTGCCTACGAGTTCCAGTAGACATCGTTGATGCGATGCTGGATAGTTGTGGGGTAGAGCACACCGATCCACCTCCCATTTTTAGAAACATTGTGCATGATGCTGAGATGCCGTTATACACAGGTTGTACTAAGTTTATGAAGCTTAACGCTGTGTTGAGATTGTATAAGTTGAAAGCTAACAATAGATGGAGCGACAAAAGCTTCACGTCATTGCTGTCTTTGTTGAAAGAAATGCTTCCTGAAGGAAACGGGCTGCCTATCTCAACATACCAGGTAAAAAAATTGTTGTGCCCAATGGGAATGGATGCTAAGAAGATACACGCATGCCCTAATGATTGTGTATTATTTCAAAAGGACTATGCAGATTTGAAAGATTGTCCAAAATGTGGTGCGTCACGGTATAAATTGACGACTTCGGGGGAGTCCAAAACTGGTTCTCCTGCCAAGGTGATGTGGTATCTACCTATAATATCACGGTTTCAACGCTTGTTTTCCAATCCGATAGATGCGAAGAATTTGAGGTGGCATGCAGATGTTAAGAAAAATAATGATGGGATCCTACGACATGCGTCTGATTCCCCGCAGTGGAAGAAGATTGATGTATTGTACCCTGAATTTGGTGAAGAAGTCAGGAATCTAAGACTTGGGCTTTGTACAGATGAGATGAATCCGTACGGGACATTGAGCAGCCAACATAGCACTTGGCCAGTCATGCTTGTTATATACAATCTTCCTCCCTGACTATGTATGAAAAATAAGTACGTAATGCTGTCGTTGTTGATATCGGGCCCTAAACAACCTGGAAATGACATCGATGTTTATCTTGAACCTCTGATTGATGACTTAAAGAAACTCTGGGGTGAAGGTGTGATGACCTATGATGCTTCACGAAGAGAGACATTTCGTTTGCATGCTATGTTGTTTTGCACTATTAATGACTTTCCAGCATATGGGAATTTGTCTGGATATAGTGTTAAAGGAGCTAAAGCGTGTCCTATATGTGAAGAGAACACTGATTCAACAAGACTAAAACATGGCGGTAAGAATGTATATCTCGGTCATCGAAGGTTTCTTCCAAAATTCCATCTGTATCGTAGGAAGCGCAAAGCATTCAATGGATTGAATGAGAAACGCAGTGCACCTAAACCTATACCAGGGGAGGTTGTTTATGAAAGAATAAAAGACTTTGTCAATGAATTTGGTAAGAGATCACAATGTACTACACGGATTGACAATTCTTCATTCAAGAAGAAGTCAATATTTTGGGATCTTCCTTATTGGAGTTCTTTGACAGTCAGACATTGTATCGATGTAATGCACGTTGAGAAAAATGTCTGTGATAGCATCATTGGTACTCTGTTAAATATACCAGGTAAGACTAAAGATGGGATAAAATCCAGACTGGACCTACGTGAAATGGGAATAAGGTCAGAATTAACAGAAATACGTGAAATGGGTGGTAAAAGAACATACTTACCTCCCGCATGTTACACGTTGTCTAGAAAAGAGAAGAAAGCTTTTTGTGAATGCTTGATAAATGTTAAGGTGCCACATGGTTACTCATCCAACATCCATAGATTGGTATCAATGAAAGATCTTAAATTTATAGGACTTAAATCTCATGATTGTCACACTCTAATGCAACAAATATTGCCCGTGGCAATTCGATCTATATTGCCGAAGCATGTAAGGTTTGCAATCACCAGACTTTGTTTCTTTTTCAACAGTCTCTGTAGCAAAGTTATTGACCCTGAGACTCTCGATAATTTGCAAAGAGAAGTGGTTGTTACCCTATGTCAGCTTGAGATGTATTTCCCTCCTTCGTTCTTTGATATCATGGTACATCTTGTTGTCCACTTGACTAGGGAAGTGAAAATCTTGGGCCCGGTTTTCTTGCATTGGATGTATCCCTTTGAACGATACATGAGCATTTTTAAAGGTGATGTTCGAAACCATTATCGACCTGAAGGGAGTATTATTGAAGGTTATGTGGCGAGAGAGGTTATGTATTTCTGCAATGACTTTCTCAGTGGTAATGACACTCCTGATAATGACAAGAATATTGACGAGCTATTTGGCAAAGGAATTTTGGGATCACGTGTGAAAGTAATCAGCCGTGAGCAGTTGGAACAAGGTCATTTGTATATTTTACACAACATGGACGAAGTGAACGTTTATATCGAGGAACATACCAATTTCATCAAAAGACAATATCCTCGATCCAATACAATGTGGCTTTCTAGAGAGCATAACAAGACTTTTATTAAGTGGTTTGAAGATAAAGTCTTACATCAACTATCTCAAACACCAGATGATATTACTGAAACTATCAAATGCCTCGCCTTTAAACCAAAGTTGACTGTTATGTCTTATGAAGGGTATGACATTAATGGATTCACATATTACACAAAGCGCCAAGATGATAAGAGTGTCGTCCAAAACAGTGGGGTCACCCTTCAAGCATCGACTATGTTTTTTGCAAGTGCAAAGGATAAGAGTCCACGTGAAGCTAAAATGTCATATTACGGTGTCATTGAAGAGATATGGGAATTTGACTACATAGATTTCAGAATTCCGCTCTTCAAATGTAATTGGGTTGATAACACCAAAGGAGTTATAGTGGATGAATTGGGTTTCACTTTAGTGAACTTTGAAAAGATTGGCGAGAAGGCTGAACCATTCATATTGGCATCACAGGCGAAACAAGTATTTTATATCGATGATCCTGCAAATGATAAATGGTCGGTTGTTCTTCATGGTAAAAGACAGTTCATTGAAGATCCTATAGATGAAGAAGAGTACTATGATAAATATGATGACTCCAGTCCATTCTCAGTTGGGTTGCCAACTCCAGAAAATATTGAAGCTAATGATGACTTATATGTGCGCGGAGATCACAATGAAGGATTGTTAATTGATAAAAGATCACAATTTTAGAGGCATGCATGTTTATATTTTTTTATTGAAGCTAAATGTTTACTTTTTTAATATCAATATCATTTTCTGATTTGATGTTTCATTATCTTCTAGTTAATACAAATGCTAAACATTGTGGGAGGGTGCTAAAGAACTATAGAACCAATCTCACCCGAGATTACATACGCGATGCTGAGAGTAGGTTCTTGATCTATTCCAATTCTAGACATTGATCAGTATTTCACTAACTCTACACTAATAGTTTTTTTTTGTATTCTCTTTGAAAAATAAATATAGGAAGAAGGTTATGTAGGACGGACATGACATAGCTATGCAGGATATGCAGGAAGAAGCCCCAATGAAGAGAAGCAGGATACAGATACAATACATAAAGTGCAGCACACACAAGTGGTTCAGATTCATATAACAACATGACAGACTAACACATATATAGTGCATAACAACAGCAACGTCGAATTTACATACAACACTAACTTAGTACATATATAGTGGGACTAAGGTGACGATACCACCTGCTAAAATAGGTTACTGACTACATGTTACGACTGGGAGGTCGTGATTCAGCAACGTATGCATTAGCAGGAGGACAAACAGATCACCATATGAGGACAAACATATGGTGATCTGTTTGTCCTCCTGCTAATGCATATTGTTGCTGAATCACGACCTCCCAGTCGTAACATGTAGTTGTCGGTAATCTGTTTTACCAGGTGGGATTGTCACCTTATAAGTCCCACTATATATGTACTAAGCTAGTGTTGTATGTAAATTCGACGCTGCTGTTGTTATGTACTATATATGTGTTAGTCTGTCATGTTGTATGGACATCGATTGTATTGCTCAGATATTATATAGTCTCATTAGATAATATGAAATATATCAATCTTATTTATAGCTCATTAATTATATATATACATCATTCTCTTTACATGTGTTTAAAGCTGACCCCACTACAGGAACGGACTTACCAGATGTACATGCTCCCTATACGATGGGAGAATTAAATGAATTAAGAGAAGAATGGGCAACAACCATACAAATAGTGGGGGCTTTAAAATATAATTGGGATCTTGATAGCGAATAATGACTAAATAATGATATTTTGTAAATGAATTTCTGAATTATAATATATGTGTGAATGTTTCTACATGTCTGGATGTTTCTACATGTGTCTGAGTGAAAATGAATGAAAGTGTTGGTTGCTATATTAATGTTTCTACATGTGTGAATGTGAATGAATGGAACTACAGATTGCTAGCTACATGAATGTTTCTAAATGTGTGAAAATAAAATGGAACTACAGGTTGCATTGCTAAATGCATGTGTGAATATTTTTGTTGTTAATTTTGCAGGTTTGTGGCCTGTTGTCGGCTGATATCAATGGATGTCGTAAAACCTGCAGTTCATAACTGAACTGAACAGGTTTCTCATCCTGCGACCAGCCACAGTAGGTCTGCAAGCTGACAGAAAAAAAATACAATAGGCGTCGGTTATTTGTAATAGAAACCGACGTCTATTTCCTTAACACCACGGCCGTGCTGTCCAGCACGGCCATGTTGGGAGTTATATGGCGTCGGTTATTAGCTAATAACCGATGCCTATAGTGCCCAAGTTGGCGCCCTCCTGTGGCGCGAAGATATATGTCGTCGGTTATTTGTAAAAAACCGACACTGATAGTGCCCAAGATGGCGCCCTTTCTGTGGCGCAAAGGGTTTGGGCATCGGTTTCGTATCTAATAACCGACGCCTATAGTGCCATGATGGCGCTTTTTCAGTGGCGCGCGAAGAGTTTGGGCGTCGGTTTTGGAACTGACGCCTAATGGGTGAGCTTTTAGTGTCGCCCACATAGGTGTCGCTCAGAAACCGACACTAAAGGCTTTAAATAACCGACACTAAAGGTATGTTCTGTAGTAGTGGTAACACTAGAGGGGTTTCTCGTGACCGACTCAGGGGTTTCTAATATATAGATGTATGATCAGGGATGCATTGTAGACCATCGATGTTATGACCCACATTGAGGTTAGCCAGTAAATACCTCAATTAGCATGAAACACCTTGATTAGTGTTGAGTATATTATTAAATAGCATGGTTGATTAAGATAATCTAAGTCATGAATCAATAGTTGAGATTTACTCATATGAGGTAATTAATGATGATAGCAATGTTGATTATTAAGTTCATTAAGTTGAATCAAGTAATCACATATGCAATTTGAGCTTTGATCAGGTGAAACAGTCTAATCAGTATGCTTTTTTGCCTTGAGAGTGTAGAGGACCTTGTGCTTGAAGTTTGGCAAGAAAAATCAGTTGAATTGGACTTCCGAGGCCATAGTTATGGCGTTTATACATTCCTTGGACTATTTCTGCAATTTTCCCATTTGTTAGGTTATTAACCTTTTTCTTTTTTTTGTTTTCCTTTTCTGGCTTATCTCCTTCTCTTTCACATGAGCAACGGAATAGTTCTGCTGAGAGGCGGCGCCCTCTGTTGAAGCTAGGGCAACCGATGGAGTGGCGATTCAGGGCGATTCAACTAACCATCGAGCTCCGCCCACTCCTCTCCTTCTTTTCTTCCTCGTCCTCCACACCCTAGTGCTGCCCAGCCGCGCCCCTACCTGCCTCAACCCGCAGGAGAAGCCATGGACGGCCAACGCAGCTGCGGCGCGACCAGCAACTATGGGTGGAATAGGGCGGCTCCGCAACACCTTAAACCAGCAGACGACGACGTTTCCAATTCCTATCTCCACCCTAGCTCCAGGCACAGTGCCCTGCTATCTAGGGCGGCGCCCCTGTAGCCGCAACCAGCAGCTTGCCTAGCCATGGCGGCTGATGGTGCGGCGCCCAGCGGAGCTGCTCGATTAGCAAGAAGAGGAAGCTCGATTTCTATGGCTAGAAAGGGAGTAGCACACATCCACTACCTCGTCACTTGCAAGCTATCAACATATCACAGGGACGGCGCCCCTACCTAGCTACTTGGGCAGCGCCGACCTGCAGTAGAAAAATTTCAAGCAGCAACTAGGCCACCTTGGGCGCCAAGGCTATAAAGGAGGTTATTTTGAGCTCCGTTTTGGAGATACAAGCAATAAGATGTAGCTTCTATTCAGATCCAACCATCAATTGAGCCTCTCCGTCAACCTGTACGGAACAGTAAAGAGATAAATCAAAGGAAGAAGACAACCCAATTTCGCCCGGAATCAGGCCTTGGACGCATCTCCGGACGAATCCGGACAGTCCAAATCGCTGTGAGTAGGATTTCATTTATTTATCATTAATAAACTCAAGTGTTTGAATATTTTCTGTTTTGTGCGCGAATTACGCTGATAACAGGCGTTATCAGGCGTCGGGCAGCTTTTGGCGTCGCCCGACCTTTTTAGTTCATAAAATGCTTCTAGACACTGTTATATGATTAAATTTAGCATTTGAACAGTATGGATTGAATCAGTAGATTTATATGGTTCATTGGAACCTAAATTGCTCATTTGAATGTTGAAATTAGAAATTCATATCTGAAAATGGTATGGTTTGGGTATGAACCCAGACAATAGGAATTTCTGATAAATTATCAGATATACGATTTCAAAGTTGATATGAATAAATAAAAATATGCAATAAAACCCTAATTGCATATATCTTTTGACATTAATATGTGTAAATTGATATTTACATGAAATGGCACATTTCTCTGAATTATTCCAGAAATTCTCAAGTATTGTTATTAAATTGTGTTGTGATAGGTAATTAACTTTTAATTGAGTTAAGTGATGCACAAACCAAGATTTGGGTTAATGTGCACGTTTTTCGAGAATTTTAGAGAATTGATAATTGTTGAGTATGATTCTCATATGTGAAGTAAATTTCTTTAATTTGTGCAATAAGATGTTCAATTGCGTAAATTCACTATTTATGTGCCAAACTGAAATAAGTTGGGTTATTTATGCATTTCTAATTCGCTTGAATGCATGATATGAGAATTTCTCAGAAATTACAATGATTTGAAATATATTGCTCTGTCAGTTTAGAATGACAGTGTATTGTGATCTGATATGAAATCAGTAAATGTGATATTCCTGTTTAAGTGTTTATATGTTAACCAGTTAATAGACTTAGATGCCCTGACACCGTAGAACCCCTTTTGGAGGTCTGTGCCTTAGGGGTGAAACGACCTACCTAGCGTGAGTCTATATGGTCGGTGGCTCGTGTTCAACAATAATCCGTGCGTGTGTCACGGTGGCACGAGGACAGAGAGACAGTGTTCAACAATAATATGTGCGTGTGTCACGGTGGCACTGGAGTAAATAGGGGTTATTCAACAATAATCCATGTGTGTGTCACGGTGGTAACCCAGACTCTCCGCCTGTGTACTCAGGTTAGAGGAGGAGTCTAGAGTACACTCTTTGAGAGTTCAGTGAGGCCCTTGAGCGCCTGAGAGTCCTGACGCAGACCAGGACAACAGTCAGACTTAGCATTTCCCAGGTGTGTCACTAAGTCTTGTACGGTGGGTTCGTAGTTCGCTACGAGACTTTATATGCAGAGTACACTGCATATGATCAGGGCATAAGTTAAAAGATGATTACTTAGAATTAAGGTAGATTAATATGAAACTTGTGTATGTTCAGATTTAGAATTTATAATACTTGTTCTTTAAATGTTCATTATACTTTTCTGCGATAATTGCACTGTTTAATTAGAACTGCTCAGTTTGTTATTTTATTCACATATTCCTGTTAAAGGTAAAATATGGAGTTGTTTAGTGATATCTAAATGAAATGCTATTCACTGAGCGAGTAGGCTCATACCTCTACTCAAAACATTTTCAGGTCATCATCAGCAGCAGGAAATCTAAAGGATCCTTTCATCCTAACGCTTAGTCTGTAGAAGGTATACGTAGTTAGTAGTTAGAGGTCTCTTAGTCCTTTCCCCTCGGTCCTTGGGACATGGTGTGGGTGAGAGAGAGTGTGTATGTGGAATGTGTATAAAGATGTAAATTAACTGTTATGTTTACTTTATGTTGAACAATGTAATTTGCTGTAGACTTTGTTTATATCTCCTGTCAGTTTAAATAGAAATGCTTCTGTAGTTTGTTTGGTTTAGTTTACAGCCTAAATCAGGTTATCTTTTTAATGTCTTTAAGATGTTTTAAAAAATGATGGATGGTTTGGCTTGTGTGTTATCCCTTCGTCGCGCCCTAATCTCGTGATTAGTGGGTAAATGCGAGATTGGGGTGTGACAATCGGAGTCTAGAAGAGGTTGAACTTGGGGGGGTTATTGCTGACCAGGGAAACTACATATTGAAACCCGATATAATCGGGGATTAGACCGCTTAGGAGGATAAGGTGAATCGACTGCAGAAGTTTCCTCATACTAGGATTCATTGGAGAGAGAGATAGGGAGGTGAAAAGATTGCAGCTACTATTTCAAGATTAGTGGTCCTACTCGCACTAGGATGTGTAGGAGTGATGACACACGAGCCCTTGGATAGGTCCGCAAATCACAAGATAAATCATAGGTTGTTCTATCAGATCTTCTAAATAAAAGGAAACAAAACATGCGTTGACACCCTAAATAACCCTGGACTTTAGGTTAGATTATTAAATCCATTGAATTTTTGCTAAAAACTATATAGAAACTTTCTAAATTTATTAGAGGGGTCAAACAAAGTCCCATTAACTTCAAATTTGAACAATAAGTCAAATAAAGGGTCTAGATTCTCTCTGTATACTTATATTTAGGTTTTGCACAAATTTTGGTTGTAGTTTCCATATAGGTCAATTAACTTGGTTTTACTACATTTAACTGATTAAATATGTGGCAATAACCTTCCTTTGTGAGACTTTGAGTCCAACTTCAAGATGAACAATAATTGTCTCCTATAAATTTATATCACATGTATTTTATGCCCTTTTCGAGAAACTTTCATGGAAGAGAGGGAAAAAAGAATATATACTTCCCTCTTATATTAAGGTCAAAAAAGTAAAAGGAAAACTTCTTGAGCAAGGCATCTATTCAATAATTATATATTTGAATTCAAAGCCTTTTCTCTTTCCCTTACTATTCCTTTTAAGCATTCTTTGAAGAATAGGGGAGATAGAAAGTGAGAGAATAGTGTTGGTTCTCCTTTTATGTATACTGAACTCATTTTAACTATAAAGAAATAAATGAAACACATTTCATTTACTTCCTATGCTATACCTCATCTAAAGGATCCCATATCTATGGTAGCTTGCATTAAAGTCCAAGTTTCAAATTTTATAGTTGGGAATGTGCAATTAAGACCATGAACTTATTTTATTTGAAATTTAGTATTTTACATCGTCACTGTACTCTCACGTCTGGATAGGAATGTTTTGAATATAATGTTTTTTGGACTCCAACTTTATTAGTATTTTGATGTTGTACATGTGGATGCTATCTCTTGTGTATATGATGTGGTTGAGGACACAAAGCCTTTGTACGAGATTTTGGTATGATTTATGAAATAATTTGAGATGATGGGCTTTTATGCAAATGTTGTTGAGTAAGTCTGTGCAAATTTAATCGATTCTAATTAACTCTCTTTTTAGTGATGTTTTATTAGCAGTTAAGCATGTTTAGGTTTTGAGTAATCTTGCTTTGTGTGATGGGTTGGCACATTGAAGTTCTCAAGAAGGCCCTTGATCATGTAGACTTTGCTTTCCTTCACTTGTTGAATCTCCTCATAAGAGATGCATAGCGTTCTCCATACCTCATAAGCCATCTCACAAGAAGAAATCTAGTTGAACTCAATGGGGGTCATGGTGGCATAGAGGATATTTATTGCTCTTGCATTCAAAGTGACTTTATTCATAGTAGTTTTATCCCATTCTTCCATATTTTTATCCAGTAGCTTGTATGGACGGTCCACCATTTACCTTAGCCAAGAGTTTTCCTTGGATGTGGAATTGAAACCTTCTCTTCTAATAGAGGAAGTTACTCCCATCAATGATTGGAAGGTTGACGAAGTATCTCCCATCTTGGTAATCACTCATGTTCTCCTACTTGTGGAAGTATGCTTGAAGAAGGCCCACTCTAATACCAATTGTTGGATCCTAGGATGGGTGATTTGATGCTCTAGAGGTGGGGGTGAACAAATCTGAATGGATTTAAAAAAAAATCATTAGACCTTCAAATTATTTAACAAGATAAGGTTTCTATTTTGCAACTTAAGTGGAACAAAACTTACATAGTAAGGATGATAGATATTGAACATGCACCAATTAACAAGCTATGTAGAGTGGTTCCATACTTTAAACTAGAAGTATGTCAGTTCACTATCTAGAGAGGTCAACCTTTAGGATTTGCACTCTTATATTCCTTTATAAGACATACAATACATGACCCACCAAATGACTTACCTATCCAACCAAGAGTCTTCTACCTCACCAAGGACTTACCAACTTTGCAATGAGTCTTTTGCCTTCACCAAGGACTTACCCTCTCTTGTACAAGTGTTCAACCTTTGAGGAATTACCCACTCTTCTTTAATCTTCAGCCTTTGACTTCACCTCTGCAAAGGAGAAGCTTTCACCAAGGACTTACCCGCTTGAGCATAGAGTCTTCTGCCTTCGCCAAGGGCTTACCCACACTTGCTCCAAGTCTTTGTACTTGCCTTTTTCTTCACCAAGGGAATCCTTCCCTTGTTCTTCTTAACCTCTCTTAGACAAGAGAGAGAACTTTTGTCTTCATGGTTGAATGAGAGATTGGGAGGTGGTGGAAGTGAGAGCCTCATAAGATATACATGTAGGACTAGCTCTCTTACAATTCTCCTACTCACTCTAATGGATGATGCAAGTGATTAAGCTTAGAGAGAGAGAGAGAGGAGGTTGTAAAAACGCTCAACTATAGAATAAAGACCTTCATAGTGTTTGGCTAACCATGGGATGAACCCCAAGGGGTCCGATTTATAATTGAGGATGCCTAGAATCCTTTGGGAACACTTAAGGATGCATACTAGCCATTTGAGATGTTGCAATAGATTTTTTTTAGTTTTGTAACATTCCAATGACTAGAAACACTTTTCTGAACTTTTATGTATAATGTAGTCAGTCGAGTTTCAATAAAGGTAATTCAACCGATTGCACTATATGACAAATCATATTTGATCCATCGGTGAAGTTTATCCTGGATGAAACTCGACTGATCACTTAAATCGGTTTTTCCCAATGTAGGGATCAGTCGAGTGTGCAACTCGAAAGAACCATGACATTTTCAATATCCATTAAGGGATCGGTCGAGTTTGTAGCTCGATCGACAAACAACCTATAATGAATTTTGGAAAATGTCATTGAAGTGCTTAAATATTCTATTTAAGTGCTCTTGATTTTTTTAAGCTTAATTACAAATCATACATAATTACAAGTGATTTACGTTCCACAAAAGTGAACTTGCATTGATCTTGACTTGTCTTTTCTCCAAGTTGAGATGCGCAAGTTAGGGCATTTGGAGTGTGTCTATACCTAATCTAAAATCACTTGACTAGAAGCATTAGACACATATATTTTGAATAATTTAGTCATCATCAAAACAAGGGTTTGGTCAATTTAGACCTAGAGTCAACAGAACTATGATAAGAGAGAAAACCACCTCCAACATGATCAAAACAGGTTGTTCACAAACATGAAACTGAAACCTCGAGAAGTGAGGTGCAATAAAGAAAATCATCATTCCAATACCCTAAAATTCGATCATCATAATAAGAGAAAACCAACTAAAACTCTAGTTTTGGCAATCACCAAACAAGATGTGAAACCAAGATCAAGAGGGAGAGAAGACCAAGCGTATAGCACACCATGCATGAAAGGATCACCGCTCCCATCATCAACAAGAGTTTAGCCATATAGATTTGGGTTTAGCAAGAAGATCATCCATTCAATATTACCATGGAAAGTAACCCTAGAGCATAGATAATATCACTAACATACATATAATCACATTTTAGAGATAGATTAATGACACGCAAGATGAGTGCAACAATAATTGAGGGAAAAGTTATATAACTTACACAGATTACGATGTAGAGATCTAGACAGCAAGCAAGCTCCAAGGAAAGAGAGAAAACCAAAACTTGGATCAACTCCTCAGCCAAGCAAAATCACCTCAAGAGAATAAGACCAACCCGAGGTCAAAAGAAAGCTCAAAGAGAGAACATCAAACCCTAGACCGAAAAGAAAGGGAAAAGATGAGATATGCATCTCGTCATAGGTACTACCATGGAAAAATCATGGATTCAACCACATATAGTGAAGTTCCTCAAGAGAACCATGGATCTGCCAAGAGAAGAAAAAGAGGGGTAGGGTTTGCAAGAAAACAAAACCAAGAAGGATAGACCACTTACCACAATTAAGAATCACTAAAGGATCACCGAATAGGATATTCTCCAGCCCTATATCACACATGCAAGGGTTTAGCTTCCTTTATCCAAGGTTGATCTCTTCTCTACCACCAAGATCACAAGGACAAGCTCTAAGATTGAGAGAGAATAAGAGGGTGTAAAGAGATCACTTGCATGTTAAGAGAGGGTTATAAATACACTAGGGTAGGAGAGAGGCGAGGGAGGTTAGGTGTTAAGACACTAGATCCACTTGTCCCTCCAAAACTTGACCATGCAAGCACTAATGACCCGCATGAAATAAGGGTGATAAAACCAAGGTAGGGTAGCGACCACTTGGTCCTCAAAACACATCGGTCAAAGAAGAACCATGGTGACAACATGGTAGCGATCATTACCACCAATACATGAGCCCAAAAACACCTTTGACCACAACAAAAAGGTCCAAGCAAAGCTCATCAATCTCTATAAATACAAAGTGAAGCACATTAGTGGCAACACACAAAGGATCAACATCAACATCAACTCTAGCACCCATGCAAAACCCTAACATCAACATGTGAAGCAAAGTGAAACACCTCATCAACCAAGGTGCATCAAGGTGCCCCTTTGCATCATTCTCTTACTCATGATACAAAAACGTAGGATACACATCCAACAAGTGACAAATTGCAAGATAAACCCTCAACATGGGTAAATTGCAACTTGACTGAAAACTAGCACACATATAGTATAAATAGTTCAAACATCATCCAAACAAGACCAAAATTAACACATAAGCATCTCACATGTTATTAAGGCACGTCACATGATTATATTAAGGTTTTAAGAATCTTATTATGTTAACCAAGCAATATCAAGCAAAAGCTAGGGTCATGGGTCTTACAACTATTAGAAGACTTCAAAAGTGGAAAATAAATCTCAAATTTGGATTCTACATATCAAAATTAGTCTAATGAGTTAATTTTAACCTTAATTGAATAAGGTTATCTATGCCAAATTTATTTAGGAGAGAGAATATAATTTAAAGCTAAAAATATTAAATAAAATAGTAAACAAACTTAAAAGTGAAAACTAATGCCAAAATCAGAATGTACATATCTTAACTAGTCTAGGTGTCACATTTGGTATTAATTAGACAATGCTAGATGCCTCAAATAAATATGGGAAAGAAATAGCATAAAAATACCAAGAATATACTAATATTTAATACAATGAACTGATTTGGTAAAGTTTCTATTTAAACCCCTATCACACTCCTTTTATTTTTCTTACTTTTCTCCTTATACACCATCCAAAGGTCATCACTAACTTTCTCACCATCCTACAGTTCCCGTTCTTTCTTAAACCTTCGACTAAATAGATAAGAGTCGGGTACAATAACACGTGAATAGATCAATTTTCTCTTATAATTTTCTCCCTCACCTCTATGTATTTTTATGCAATTTCTTCTCCCTCGCCTTCCTCATTCAACCTTGAACACGACCATCCTATATTAGCTAGGGTTTGGCATCCTCTATGCCCTTAACTGTATCCAAGTTTCCTCTCTCCCATGTACCTACTTTGTTTCTCATTTCATTCTTGTCTTCTCACAACCTTGGGTCTCTGGATCTATATATAACACCCCCTACACCATCATTGATACTCCAGAAATGATACCTCATCCTTCACCGTACATCTATGTGCTCTGCAACCCCTTCCTTACTCCACCTTCATGTCATAATTAGCATGTGCTTGTCACCCCCCTTGAGACCCTCATAGGCTTTTTAGGACTACAATACCACCCAATAAGTCTGGGTCAAACTTTCTACATACACGAATTCGACCAACTCAAGGTATTTCTTAAATCCCCTGTTTTTGACCTTCTTCCTCACTGATTTGCATTAGGGATGGTTTTACTCATGTCGTGGCCCTATATCGTTGGATCTCCTCTGTCTCACATTGCCATGGAACTTCGGCCCTCTGAATTTGATATTTCCTTTGAATGTATCATGTTCCTTGTTTTTTCTGGTATTTTGGTCCTACTACATCTTGTCATTTAGGGCAAAAGGTTGATCTTGGACTCTTGTGCTTCCAACATCACCTTTTTGGGGTCTTTGAATTTGTTTAAACCTCATGAATTTGTTGGTGAACTCACCAATAGTTTTGGCACCTGAGGTTTCAATTTGAGTTCCTTTCCATCATAACTATAGCTTAGACATGCTCCTTCTCATGATTATGTGAAAATGAAGAAGATGGTTGGTACAATTTTATAACCATACCCTCACTTAATTTGGAGGATTTGGTCATGCCTCAATAGGCTTTCTAGTATTTTCTTATTGTTGCCTTGAGTTACCTGTGCACTAGGTTTGCTGAGGGCAAGGGTCAGGTGGCAAGAATATATTGAACCTCCTCAACAAGGTGTGTCTAAATTAATTAATTATGCAACTTTTTCTGGGTTTCTAATTGTTCAATACTTCTAAAAAATATAATGATTAATCTATGAGTTAGAAAGTTCCACAAAAATAGCCATTGGAATCAGAAAGCTATCATCTATATAATAAACATATTCCATAACCCAAAAAGAAATACAATAAGAGTAGGTAATATAGGGTTTATAATATGAATACTAATTAATGTTTGTATACAAAAATCTATCTTAGGCAAACAAGAACCCTGACTTAGAATTGGGGTTTGGCTTTGACAAGTTGTCAAACATCTTGAGGTATGTTGCATCCCCATTTATCATATTGAGCAAATCATATGTATTTACTCTTTCTCTTGGTCCTTTGGGACACAATACTGTATATAGTTTTCTCTCTCTCTCCCCTCTGAGAGGTTGACTCATGCAGACTTTATAATATGAATCTTTTGTTGGGTATTCCTTTTGATTCTAAATTGTACTTTACTTCATGATGGAACCCTAATTGCGGATATGGACTATTTTTCCCACTTATGTGGTGCATGTTTCATGTTGTCTATTTATCTTATGAAAATCTTATTAATTCTATTTATATGACTGAACTTTCACTTGCTTGGACATTTTCCATACTTTATGATTTAGTATCCATAGGGACGGATAAGTGCATTGGTTTTATGTGTTGTGCCTTTTATTTTTGGGATGGAGGTTATGTGTCCCATACTCTGAGTTATGTTCCTATGTTATCTCGGGATGGAGGTTATGTGCCCCATACCCGTGTTTTGTGCCCACATTATATTCAGAGTTTGGTTATGTGGCTTACTCTATCAGATTTTAAGGTTATGAGCCTTAGTCGTCATTGTCTATTTATATTTCACTAGTGCTATGCCTCTCTCACATGCATGTAGGTTGATTATTGTTGTGATGGGTTTTGTGCCCTAAATTCTTTATGCGTGATTTTGTGGTACAACTCTTACATTTTATTAGTGCTTTTCTTGATTATCATCTTATTGCAATTCATGTTCATTTTATGTCCACTTAGATAGTACTTTTCCTCTTCTATGGAAGCCCTGTTATATTTGATGTTCTTTTTCTTAATGTCTCTCAATTCCCCATTAACATGCTCATACTGTCTTTTATGCTGATATTTTCCATCTTTATCTTCTCTTGTGGGGTATGTTTATAACCCCTAGGTAGAGAGAAAGGAGGAGAGAACAAGGGTTGACCATGATAGCTTCAAGTATAGTTGAACCTTCTTGGGAGATAGATTCAAGGTGGTTAGATAAGCCTCTGTTGACCCTGTGCTATATTTTAGTTTTCTTATGTAACACCATGCATAATGAAGGATGGTGATAATATCAAGCATTATAATAGTTAGATATTTTATATTATGCTCCTATCATACTTTTGAATAAATTGGATTTTCATCCTTTTATGAAAATTTATTTGTGTTTGGAAAATGGGACGTTTCATTTTATTTGATTTAGTAGGAAGTTTATCCCCTCTCAGATCCCACTCCTTATAGGGACAAATTCCATCTATATCACTCACTATATTCCTCATGTGTCACACTATATGTAACCTCCACCTTTTTTCAGCAACTTGTATTTTAGAGCACGTTGAGCTAGTGTGAAAGTAAGAATAATATGCTTTACAGTTCATGTCTAAGGATCACAATCACCACTGTAATATTGAGATATGACTATGGCATTTCATTACACTACTTCCATGTATCAATCTCAAGGTGGGTCCATCTAGTACAACTTGTTCTCTAACAAGTACGCACACATTTGAGTTGATTTCCAATATTACAACTAAAGAGACATAGTCATCACTGAGTATACATGCTAGTCTTGTGTATTATTGTCGTCATGAATTATTTATGATAACAACTGATTAAGAACATAAAAAGAATGAATACTCTTATTATACGTATGATCACATGTTTTAGGCCCTTAACCTGAACCATATGTTATCAAATCAAAATACTCTTAAGACCTTATTAGGTTTATTCATTATCTCAATACCGAAACAAACATAATAAGTGGTATTACTTGTTATTAATAATCAAATCAAGTAGAAAATACCCTTTTGTAATCATCAAATGACCAGGGTGGTCCAAAGTGTGGTATTTAATTATGTGATTGAAATGTAATTTTATCTCCTTTAAGTCTTTAAATATGCAATCACATTGACCCTTGGGTTATGTTGATCATTGGAGATGCAAAATGTTGCTTGAGCTAGAGGAGATAATATTCAGAGGAGTAACTTGTGCATGTTGGTGATTTAGCTTGCTTTTTGAATAGAAAGCCTAAAATCAACACGGTAAAACCTAGTTCAGAACAAATCCACGTAAGTTCTTTCATCTGTTTTCACTTTTTTTTCATTGGCCAAAGTCCTTGGTCATCCATGGTGAAAAGCATGCTCTTATATCTACAACCTTTTCTTTCCCCCTTATATGATCATTTAGAGCTAGATTTAGCAACATTGGACATTTTTAGGCTATTTGGAAAATCTTTTGGATATAGGGTTTGTGCTTTCCGGATGAAGATAACATTCTTCATCCAAATGCTAAATATTTTGCGTTCTAGATGCAATTCCCACATGCAACCATGGAATCTCACCAGTGACATTACTAAGTCTTGAATATACAAAGAGACTATTCCAATAACTAAGGGTCATTACGTAGATGGCACACAATCAATCCAAGCCTTTCTATCTCCATCAAGCCACCGTCGATAGAGCAACAATTACTACAAACGATATCTAAGAGAAAAACACGAAGATCATGAAACATCATAACACTATTGATCATTCATTTCATTCTTCTCGAACTAAATCTAATAACATTTCCTCTACACTAGAGAATTCAACATGCATTCAAGAACTCTAGACACTGCGACAACAACTGTATCGATGACCAACCTGCATAACAACGACTCAACCTTAACGTTTCATCCACCTTAAGTAACACATGTTCTTATTATTGATTCTTAGACAAGAAATGTGTATTTCTCAATGCTACTAGATTACTAAATAAGATTTGGATCAGACTCTTCATGAAAGCGAGGTAATACTTACTTGAATCAGTAATTTTTTTTTTATAACAGTCAAGTGCCCTCTTGAATCAGTCCTTGGTGCTTTAGTTGTAAATAAAAACAGAAAAACGTGAAGAGTTTTAAGAGCCGAAGTCCTGTAAATTAGCACCGGAAGTTAGGCACAAAGTTTATTTATGAGGTAAAACCCACCACAAGCGAGCCTTTGCTTACGGGCTTAAAATTGTTTGTTATTTGACACGGAGAAAACAAAACGAAGTTGGTATGCCAGGGCCGGGGGGAAAAGTAAAATTTAAACTTCTGCTGGCGCGCATCTGCGCCGATTCGAATTCGCAATGCGACCATGGCGAAAGAGTAAGCGCGGGGCGCTGTCTTCCCGCAACTTAAAACCAAGACCCACCGCTCAACTTCCCGCGGATTGCCACTGGCGTCCAACGGTTGAGATGTCTTCACTGCCAAGCACACGGATTCATAGCTTTTACAACCGTAGATGTACCGCGCTCCCCCACAAAGGCGAAGATTTCACAGATACCGCCTCTCTCGCCCCTCAACACCACCAGACGTGTATAAGAATCGACCCCCACCACCGCAAAGCAGCACATCCCAACTCTCAACATCCACTCCGGCAACAGCCATCCTCGAAGCATCTTCCACCATGTCTGGACGCGGCAAGGGAGGCAAGGGTCTCGGCAAGGGCGGCGCCAAGCGCCACCGCAAGGTCCTCCGTGACAACATCCAGGGCATCACCAAGCCGGCCATCCGCCGCCTGGCTCGCAGGGGAGGCGTTAAGCGAATCAGCGGCCTCATCTACGAGGAGACCCGTGGTGTTCTCAAGATCTTCTTGGAGAACGTCATCCGTGACGCCGTCACCTACACCGAGCACGCCAGGAGGAAGACCGTCACCGCCATGGACGTCGTGTACGCCCTCAAGAGGCAGGGCAGGACCTTGTACGGCTTCGGCGGCTGAGCTTGAAGCAGCTCTTGATGAACTGGGAGGGGTGAGGAACGCATTGACTATAAAAGTGTTATTGGTTCACATCTTGTGATCATGGTGCCACCCTTTTATGTTGTTCACAGACTAGTTTGCTTGTTGTAATTTGGATCCTGATTATTGGAATGAAGTGTTTGATTTGGCTGCGATTTGTTTCTCTATGTTTTGGTGGTTATGTTGGTGCGTGATCTCAAATACGTTTGAACAAACGACATGGCCGGAGCGACTTGAGTTGTGTTACTCTCTTTGATACGGTCCATGTGGTCCAATCTGGTTCTAAGTAAAGCTCCCATCTTTACTGAAATCCGACATAAGATCCGTTGATCTGTAGGTGTTTAGCAGGTGGTCGTTTTAGTGGTGTGTTTAGTATCCTGACATGCTTGGGTTCTTGATACCTGGTAGCCAAGCTGAGTACTGCTGCTGATTTCAGTTGTCACAATCAACAAATAAGACATTTATATTTCGTGTAGCTCCCAGATATGATTTCGCGAAAGCAATTTGATTGGCTGTCACTAAAATATGTATCTCTAGTTTATCAACCTTTGCTTCCATGCATGCGGTTGTAGTTAACACCTCCCAACCCCAAATCCTTATCCTGGGATTGTGTTCGTCTTACAAACCGGCACCCTTGTGAACGTTCCTGCAAAGTTATATTATATCATTTGTTGCCTGATATGAGGTCCTTTAGTTTACAGAACAATTTTTGATGTTTTAACATCAAACCAACTGTATTCAAACCACAACCTTTTTTTAACAATTAATAGACATCACATTCATACGAATCCTCTTTTTTATTTTTATAATGCTGTAGTAAAACTATTAACTTTCGTGGTGGTGGAACTGTTGTTGGTATAAGCGCTGGGCTAAAGCTGACGTGGACTTGATGAACCGGATTCAATTTTTGCTTGTGAAACTTGTTTTGTTTCCTCACCATATTTGACCTGCTTGTTCTCAATTCCAATGGGATGAACTTGAAAAAGTTTGTCTAGCTAATGAGCTATAGCTATAACACAAGTTTTACTCCAGCTAATCAGTTATAGCTATAACACAATTTTTTACTCTAGCTAATGAGTTATAACTTCAACTTGAAACTTTTTCGTCATTAAAAAGCTCTAGTCTAGGTAATGACTTATAGCTATTTCAAATCAAAATTAACATAAATCAAACCTATATATAATTCACCATGCAGTTTTTCAATTAAGATATGTTAATCCTTCACCCCATATAGAGAAAATTATGCCACTCACTTGTTGGCATGACACTAACAAATTTCTAGATGATAGACCCACATGTCAAGGTATTTTCATCGCACCACATGTAATGTGGTACAATTCACTGGATAGATTGTTAATACCACAATTAAACAAAATTTTGAGAGTTCTACTATATGGGTCCGGTTCCAAGTTCCTACAATTAGTTTATGAGTTTCTATCCCACCCCATACCAGATTTCATAACAAATGTCACTTGCAAGACACTTAATTAAATGATCGGCTCCATTATCTTTACGTCCAACATATTCAACATCGATATCTCCACTAGAAACTAGGTCTTTTAATAATTTAAATCTCTTTCATTTTTCTTGGAAGTTTGAGTTCCTTATCATAGTAGGAATGGTCTAGCAATCACAATGATTTGAGATTGCATGATTTGCATGCTACAAGTTCAACATATTTTACTAGAACATAAGTTCATACAATCATTTTGTTCCCTTACTATTTTCATTTGAATATGTACCCATCTCAATGGTATTATATGACAACATAGTATATTCCTTTGATCTCTTGGTTAAAGTATCTCATTCTACTATGAATATATAACACAACCCCCATAACTCAATAGAGTTTAAGACAATCTAGCTAGCATTAGAATATCCCTCAAATAAAGAAGGAAACTTTTGTTAAGCAACTACATCAACATACCAAAGTTCTACACAAAAATATCCCAACAGTACTAATTATAACTTTATATCCACTAAAATATATTTCCTAAACCTCATCTTGTAGTGGGTTTGTGATATTCAGAGTAATGCATTTGAATAAGAATCAACTTCTAAGATAATGTTGGTATTACATGGAGAGGAACTACCTCTAGTAAGTCTTCAAATGTTGAGCCTGTGGGGAAATATGGGCACAAATTAGGTAGCAAAAATATATATTTTTTCTATCCATATTTCCCAGAACAACAAGACTGCGCCAATAACTATGCAAGGGAAAGAATGGTTTAATAAGTTCAGACTTGGTCCTGGAGCAAGTACAATGACTATAATTCGTTAAAGTAGTGCAACACTCCCAGTTGTGCTTGGACGACGTATGTACAACTCCTTGTCTTCACCACAAATAACAGACCTAGACGGCGTCTGCAACAACTCCTCCATGAACTGCAGGCTGACGTTGTCCTTCTAGCGACGGGTAAAGGCTACCTCGCCTCTATATAAGTCCACGCGGACCACCTAGAATATCTGTCGTTCTACTAGAACAAACAGGAACGAGTTGTCCCTCCTGTTGCTGTATTAGTCACCAACTTACTCTTCCACAATTGTTCTCCCTTGCTCCCTCTCTTTATCGGGCAGGACCTTGTACGGCTTCGGCGGCTGAGCTTGAAGCAGCTCTTGGTGAACTGGGAGGGGTGAGGAACGTATTAACTATAAAAGTGTTATTGGTTCACATCTTGTGATCATGGTGCCTCCCTTTTATGTTGTTCATCGACTAGTTTGCTTGTTGTAATTTGGATCCTGATTATTGGAATGAAGTGTTTGATTTGGCTGCAATTTGTTTCTCTATGTTTTGGTGGTTATGTTGGTGTGTGATCTCAAATACGTTTGAACAAACGACATGTCCGGAGCGACTTGTGTTACTTTCTTTGATACGGTCCATGTGGTCCAATCTGGTTCGAAGTAAAGCTCCCATCTTTACTGAAATCTGACATAAGATCCGTTGATCTGTAGCTGTTTAGCAGGTGGTCGTTTTAGTGGTGTTTTTAGTATCCTGGCATGTTTGGGTTCTTGATACCTGGTAGCCAAGCTGAGTACTACTGCCGATTTCAGTTGTCACAATTCAACAAATAAAAACTTAATATTTTGTGTAGCTCCCAGATATGATTTCGTGAAAGCAATCTGAGTGGCTGTCACTAAAATATGTATCTCTAGTTTATCAACCTTTGCTTCAATGCATGTGGTTGTAGTTAAAACCTCCCAACCCCAAATCTTTATCCTGGGATTGTGTTCGTCTTAGGAAGCCGCACCCTTGTGAACGTTTCTGCAGTGTTATACTATGTCATTTGTTGCTTAATATGAGGTCCTTTAGTTTACAGAAAACAATTTTGATGTTTTAACATCAAACCAACAGTATTCAAACAACAACTTTTTTTAACAATTAATAGACATCACATTCATATGAATCCTTTTTTTTAATAATTAATGCTGTAGTAAAACTATTAACTTTCGTGGTGGTGGAACTGTTGTTGGCATAAGCTATAGTTGGGATAAAGCTGGCGTGGATTTGATGAACCAGATTCAATTTTTGCTTGTGAAACTTGTTTTGTTTTCTCACCATATTTGACCTGCTTGTTCTCAATTCCAATGGGATGAACTTGAAAAAGTTTGTCTGGCTAATGAGCTATAGCTATAACACAAGTTATACTCCAGCTAATCACTTATAGCTATAACACAAGTTTTTACTCTAGCTAATGAGTTATAACTACAACTTGAAACTTTTTCGTCATTAAAAAGCTATAGTCTAGGTAATGACTTATAGCTATTTCACATCAAAATTAACATAAATCAAACCTATATATAATTCACCATGCAGTTTTTCAATTAAGATATGTTAGTCCTTCACCCCATATAGCGAAAATTATGCCACTCACTTGTCGTCATGACACTAACAAGTTTCTAGATGATAGACCCCCATGTCAAGGTATTTTCATCGCACCACATGTAATGTGGTACAATTCACTTAATAGATTGTTAATACCACAATTAAACAAAATTTTGAGAGTTCTACTATATAGGTCCAGTTCCAAGTTCCTACAATTAGTTTATGAGTTTCTATCCCACGCCATACCAAATTTCATAACAAAGGTCACTACAAGATGCTTAATTAAATGATTGGCTCCATTATCTTTAGATCCAACATATTCAATATCCATATCTCCACTAGAAACTAGGTCTTTTAATAAATTAAGTCTCTTTCATTTTTCTTGGAAGTTTGAGTTCCATATCATAGCAGGAATGGTCTAGAAATCACAATGATTTGAGAATGCATAATTTGCATGCTACAAGTTCAACATATTTTACTAGAACATAAGTTCATACAATCATTTTGTTCCCTTGTTGTTTTCATTTAAACATGTACCCATTTCAATGGTATTATATGACAACATAGTATATTCCTTTGATCTCTTTGGTTAAAGTATCTCATTCTACTAAGAATATATAACACAACCCCCATAACTCAATAGAGTTTAGGACAATCTAGCTAGCATCACAATATCTCTCAAATAAGAAGGAAACTTTTGTTAAGCAACTACATCAACATACCAAAGTTCTACACAAAAATATCCCAATGGCACTAATTATAACTTTATATCCACTAAAACATATTTCCTAAACCTCATCTCGGTATGGGTTCGTCATATTCAGAGTAATGCATTTGAATAAGATTCAACTTCTAAGATAACGTTGGTATTACACGGAGAGGGACTACCTCTAGTACGTGTTCAAATGTTGAGCCTGTGGGGAAATATGGGCACAAATTAGGTAGCAAAAATAATTTTTTTTCTATCCATATTTTCTAGAAAAACAAGACCGCATCAATAACTATGTAAGGGAAATGATGGTTTAATGAGTTCAGACCTGGTCTTGGAGCAAGTACAATGACTATAATTCGTTAAAGTAGTGCAACACTCCCAGTTGTACTTAGACGACATCTGTACAACTCCTTATCTTCACCAGATACAACAGACCCAGACGGCGTCTGCAACAACTCCTCCATGAACTGCAGGCTGACGTTGTCCTTCTAGCGACAGGTAAAGGCTACCTCGCCTCTATATAAGTCCACACGGACCACCTAGAATATCTGTCGTTCTACTACAACAGACAGGAAAGAGTTGTCCCTCCTATTGGTATACTAGTCACCAACTTACTCTCCCACAATTGCTCTCCCTTGCTATCCCTCCCATTATCGGGTAGGACTTGCTCGGGTTCTCTCAGTTACCACAACTAGAGAAAATAAACTGTGACATCCTAAGCAACACAAAACGAGATTACTCAAAATAAAACCGCAGAAGAAAGATTAACGAACAGATTATTGAAAAACACTAAAAATTAAAACCGTTTCATAAAACTGCCAAAGAATGAAAACCTTTATATATAAGTCCTTTCTTGCCTCAAAGCATATAGAAGACATGCTATAGGCTGTTATCGAAGAACCTGTTCTAGAACACATATATATATATATATATATATATATATATATATATATATATATATATATATATATATATATATATATGATTCCACTAAATTTGTACATAACCGGTATACAAACCAACCACATAAAGAATGCACGCTTACCAAAACATCTACAAAATGTTCTTGAAGACCCGAGTGTCCAGGGATACTCTAGGACTCTACCAGAAAAAGACATCCAGCAGCACTGCCAACCTTGACTACTGGTCCTCTCGCTACTCCTCAACCTCTACTGCATGACCTCTACCTCTTCGTGCTCGTCCACCTAAAAAGGGTGTAGGAAACCCACAAGGTGAGATTCCAAATCTAACGGGAGATATAACTCACCACCAACTCTATTATTATCACAGATAAGAGAAACTAAGCAACAACATAATTACAACTGTGTGAAGAAGGTATATTATTAATAGGAAGGGAAATTACTTTTGAATTTATGAAACATCTTAACAATTTAAAAGGAATACGAAAAACATGTATATTTCCTATCAACAACATTGTATAAAGATCAAACAAGGCCTCATCCAATATTTTCATATTTTAATCCTATACAATTATACTACATGACTGATTACTATTTTGTTATGCCCTTAGGGTTTGGGTTGTACCACCGATATCCCTCTGACCACTTGATAAGTCAAAATCGGTGCCATACAATGCCTGATGAAAGAGCCGGAATACACGACCTCACCACACCTCTTGGTCAGGACAAGAAAAAACACCACAGAGACATATCAGTCAACTGCAATAATGATATATAGTCAAATTTAGGGATTGGCTCACGCATGGACATCCACATATATAATCATGACCATCCCACCTTGGTACATGTATGACGCTAGAAGAACATGCTCACACATGGCCGTTCTAACAAGGAGTGGCTCACACATGGCCATCCACACTACAGTGGGATCGACTCACGCATGTTCGTCTCACATATCCTGTAGTTAAGGATGCAAGGAAGTATTCGACTTGTACCCCACATATTAAAAAATATGCACTCCGAGTTAACCTCCTTTCACCATTCAGAAAATGCTGACACTGGATGGATCTATGGAACCAGACATACTACAAGATTAGGTTCCACTTGATTAATTAGGTTATTTAAGCATCTTCAACATCAATCTAGTTACAACGTACAACCTTTCTATAAAATCTACATAAATAAGGGTATGACACATCACCAGAACATACTAAAGCACATAAGGTGTGATCTCATTACTTCATGTCTATTTTTCAACATGTGTCTAACACAAGGGCCACATATCTTGGGTGTGACAACCCCTCCTCTCATCACTGAGGAAAATCATCTCATGCAAGGCAATAAGCCATCATTAGGTCATAAGACCATATACTTATCTTTAAAGAATGTCAACAACACTTTATGCCTCAAAAGGCCAATTCAAACTGATCATAACCACCATAGCACATACCTGGATATGTGCATCAACTAGTGTTGCCTGCATGGTTAGAAACTAATAACAAGAAAGCAATACATCATCAACACCATCATCACATGGGACTCATTGTTGGTATGTATGCCCTGAGAGCCAATCATGGGATGATTGGTGGGATACATTAAGATTGATTTGATAAACATCAAAGGCAAGCTTCCAATTCTTTCTGTTTCAGTCATATGAGATAGTGATAAAATAGATTGAATATCTAGAGAATGACAGTACTCAATGACGTATGCCTTCAGGTTCAGAACCTGAACGATGAGATCATACGGATGCTAAGAGTTTGTACATTCTTGTAATGTCCCTAGTCGGATGTCATTGTGGAAGGTAGATAGACAAAAATGACACACAAGACTAGATTGTGGTGTTGGTTGATGACACAATCTCATTAGTCATGATATAGAGATATCAAACCAAACACATAGGTACTTTCTAGAGAACAAGTGTACCGGAGAGACCCATCGTGAGTTTGACACATGGAACCATGACATGATAGTCACAGTTACTACTCATAGTGATGGTGGTGAATGTGATTCTTTGACCTGAAATCACTACACTCAACACATGTCGTTGGGTACACTTTGACATCATCAAATGCAGTCCTGAAACATGGGTTGTTATAAAGGTGATGATTGGGTGGCTTTGACACATGGGGATTTTGAGGGGTGAGTGATAGATATGGGATTTGTCCCTCCTGAGGGAGTTTGATATCCATGGCCACTTGATGAGTAGGATTGAGATAGGCGTGCGCACACATGTGTGAATCAGTATGTGATATTGATGTCATACATATCTCCTCCAATCTACTCTGAGATCAAGGAAGTGAATGAACGTTGACAGGATGACTGTTCCATGCCTTGAGTTCATTCGGGATATCAGTGATAAAGGAATTATACATTCACTATAACACCATTCACGGATTGTAGGATTAAAAGTTGTTCTCCAACTTTCTATTTCACTTGGGTAGCACTGATGTGTGACTAGGCACCACTCTTTGCTTGTGAAGTCATAAGTGTTATGGACTTTCACTGCCAACGTGAAAAAAGACCTGTAGGGTCACACACATAGGATTTAACCTAGAAGAGGAGTTTTGTCCACAAACTATGTTTAGATTGTTTACTAAAAGAGTTTAGTAGTTCAATTAAACACTCAATTAATTGATAGCTCAAAATCATAGTGTTCAAGGTGTTGGACAGATTGATTAGAGTACCAGATTGATTGAAACTGTAATTGACTATTTCTGCACAATCTGCACTCCCAACCAATCGGCTCATGTGATGAACCGATCGGCTCAACTTGGTGAACCGACCGACTCAGTTGGTGAGTCGATCGGTTCATGGACAGGGTGAAACGATCGGTTCAAGTGTTGAAACGATCGGTTCAACTGGTCCAACTGAGCAAGTTGGGAAAATAAGATTGGTGAGAAATTTCTTTTCATTTCACTTGCCCAATTTGATTGGAACAAGGATTGGTAATTGGTACCAATTAGAAACAAAAGAGGAAAAGTCAATCGGGAACTGACCAGGGCCGCGAACCGACCGGTTCAGAAATCAACTAACCGGTTGAGGTGTCCCAACTGATCAGTTGAGGTGTCAACCGACCGGCTCAGGTCCCCAACTGGCTGTTTCAGAAATGAAACGATCGGTTCAGGTCACGCAGTTGGTTGTTTTTGTGGAAAATCTCGAACCCTTCTACTCCTGTTTTAGTCCCGCATTGCCCGGGATAGAGAACCCTGTCCCATGACCCTCCTATATATAGGGGTATTGGGGGCTTCTCTGGATACAACTCAGTGCAACCAGTTGCTCTGTAAAGTTGTCGTTCTCTCTAGTTTTGGTAACCGAGAGAGCCCGAGCAAGTGCTACCCGATAAGGGAGACACAACAAGGGAAAGACAACTACAGAAAGCGATTGATGGCAGGAGAGTGTGTCGGTGACTAGTATGCCTACAGGAGGGTGCGACTCCTTTCGATTTCTTATGGGACAAGGAGATCGGAGTTCCAGGTGGTCCGTGTGGACTACTTCAGAGGTGGGATATTTCTGTCGTTCAGAGGACAACTGTCAATCCCAACAGTCCTGGTGAGACCAGGAGTCATCAGTCCCGGTGCGACCAAGAGCTGCACAGACACCATCCAAGACCGGAGGTAAAGACCGCGCAAGGCGTGAGGTATTATCACCGAGCAAGCCTCAGGATAAGGTATGATTCAACAAACCATCCTTTCCTATTGTATAGACGTTGATGCGTTTCCTTGTTCTGGGTTTGGGGAGGAGAATTTTTTTTGTTTCCGCTGCCTTCTTTGCCTCCCCTAAAACCAAACAGTGGTATCAGAGCCACATCAGCTGCTCTATACTTTAGGATTATTGATATGATCGATTTTTGGTATGTCGCCTTTATTTATTGCATACGATGCGAATAAAATTGGCTTTATGCATGTCCAATCCTAAATCCACAAATCCCAATTTTCATATATGATATGTATTATGAATGCACTTGATACGCGTCACCCTTAAATGAGTTTTGTGGTGGATGTATAACGCGGTTATGGTCAATAAACCCTATCTGTGTATGGTTGTATTTGGTTGCTTACATCTCGGTCTACGCACCGATCTTCCTTCTCCTATTCCTGATGTAACTTGAAATAATTCGAGATTTCTTTCCTACCTTTGCTCCCCCCGAATGTAACTTGGGATTTCCCCTTTTAATGATGTAAAATAGGATAGATTTTATTTCCTGTTATGTCAAAGAACGGCGGACATCCTGACGACAGCTGAGACAATCAGTTCAAGGAGTGAACCGATCGGTTGACGTTCCAGACGATCGGTTCAAGGAGTGAACCGATCGGTTGATGACCGGTTCGAGGAGCGAGACAAGCAAGTGGCGGCCATGATGAGATGCACGATGACCAGGTGAACCGATCGGTTGGAGGAGCCACCCGATCGGCTGGTGGCACCCAACCAACCAGTCTGATGGCGAGCCGATCATTCATGTGATGAGTTGATCAAACCCAGAAAGGCAAATCACATAGTTCATCTTGTACAGGTTGTATGTGATGTAGACCTATATGATCGTGATTCCTCTTGGCTCGAGGAATCACATTAGGATGGCCATAATCATCGCTTTTATCATTTTGCATATTTTCTGTGGGATATAGCATGTATATGATACATACTATGTATTGTGGTGATTGGATATGTATATGTATATAAAACCAAATCCCTCATTAAATATTAAGTTTTAGATGCCTTCCAAATGCGACACACGTGAAAAGCTTGATCGACCAAATGTGGGCACGCCCTAGCGTGGTGCACCATCTATCTCGTGGAAGCGTGAAGGATGAATGTGTGGGTCTGCCCTAGCAGGGTGCATATTCATCGTGTTGGCTTTGGGTCAGACTTAACAAGGTGATCTAGATGGGATCTAGTACCTTGAGGCATGGAGATGACCATGGAAAGGAGTTGCATATGACATCTTATCAAGAGTTGCATATGATTCAATTGGCAAGAGTTGTCTACCTGAGAGATCTAAGTTGTGGGTGACAGCCCTAGCTGGTCCATGACTTAGAGGATTTCAGGATCTTGCCCGCTAGAAGGTTTTGCACTGCAATATTCCGAATTGATGGTGAGGGATATCAATTTGAACTAAAATAGTGGGAGCGATAATTAATTAAAGGGCTAATTATATCGTCAACCATTCAAATCAATCAAATAAGTCAAAAATGAGTTTTGGACTAAAATTGCATATATTTCGTTTTGTTAAAATAAATGGTTAATCAACAATAATCACTTTATTTGCGATCGGTTTTTGAACCAAAAAATTAAATGGGAATAATTCCACGACTGGTTAGGATGATGAGAAGTGTTCTCAATCAAAGAGCAAAATATCTAAGTCCTAGTTATACCAGAACCAGATGAACTCAATCCCACCACATCAATGGCTGAAAGTATGCTTATGGAAGCATACCGAGGATGACATTGATGAGGAGTGCTTGATGTTGTGTTCTTTGAACTATGAGTTGCAGAGAAAACATGAGACATATGATGTCTCAAGGACACTGTCCTAGTATGTCATGACAGAAGGAGATCCAATAAGGTATTCACATACTCAATATGATTGGGTATATGGAAAAACCTGAATAAGATGGATTGCCTCTGAGGCAAGAGTTGGATATTGGTATGATACTGCAAATGTTGCGAGGATCACACAGTTCATGATGAACTATGACATGGACAACTTTGACAAGCATTGAAAAAGTTGTTGGACATGTTGAGGATAGTAGAGGCAATTATGAAGAAAGACAAACCCTAATGTTTGATGTGATCAATGAAGGGTAAGTCTTAAAGGCAAGGACAAGGGCAAAGCTAAGAAATGTTTTGATGCTAGCCAGCAATCCAAGTCATCTTCGGCCTCAAGGCACATGGGGAAAGGGTGTATGAGGGAATTGCCCTCCATATCTGGAAGAACAAAATAAGATGAAAGGAGGGGATAGAGATCTCCACCTAAGGTATCATGAAATGAACTGCTTATTTATCTGAGGCATGAGATACCAAGATATGGATATGTCATATATGATATGCAAGATCCACAAAGAAGTGATGACCTTTGTAGAAGGACCATGAAAGGAGTACTCATCATTGGAGCAAGTGTTGCTTTCATAGATAGGAGTATCTTTCAGTTTATTTCAGCTTAAAGGGCACAAAATAGAGTTGAGAACTGCTATTTCTATTTGCCAATAGATAGAAACACTTTATTTTGCATATTGTATGACAATGATGGCAATTAATAAAGTTGATATTTCAATCTCTTAAAGATATGATCTTTGTGGCAATGCCTTGTTTATCTTGTGGTACTTGGTATGCATAAGATAAAATGATACCTAAAAGTTATTGATAACTCAAACAATCAAATTAGAATCAATCATGAGAAATTCATTTCTAGTTTCCATATGATGGATAAATCTAGACTCTTTTGGTTAGAGAACCAGTAAGAGACATGAATATCTTGGACATGATTAATCAATCTTCACTATTGATAGTGGGAGAATAATTATCCTATTAGGTATAATACATGTGATGTATTTACATACCTATTGGAGCAAATGCTAATACTTCAAATGGTGTTTAGAGAAATACCAATATGAATATCTTGAAGTGGTCAAGAATATCATAGATGAAGTACAAATTTGGTAAAGTGTTAATTCTTGATGAGATCAATGAATAAAATACTTAGACCAAATGTTTGAGATCCTTATGAGCAATTATGATAGTGTATCATAGTGAACTCATGATTAAGGCATGGTGATGTCTAAATCAAGAAGGAGTCATACTCTAAGAAGTTAGAGAATGATTATCAAATAACTAAATTCTTCTTAAATAAAGAATACCCCACACTAATAAAGGACATTAAGAATCACAAAGAGTTGTGAGTTCTTATATCCTTGACAGATACACCTCAATTATCTATGTGATGAGTTGGTCATGTGATGAGTCAGCTATCTAGATGATGAGGAACCGAATTTTGAGTTATGGTTTATGACCATTACATCCTAAATGACTTCCATGTGAACCATAAGGTATGACCTTGATGGTAGCACCCATTGTATGGAAATCCATAAGTGCAAATAAATCTTAAGCGTTAAGACACATGGATGACATTTTGAGAAGGATGATGCTTGTTGATTGTAACTTAATGACTAAGACATTTGGCATATGGATACTAAAACCGCATTCCTATGAGGAATAAAACAAGGATGTGTACGTGACACAACCTATAAGGTTTATGATTCCACTAATGCATTTTGAAGTCTATAAGTTACAATGGACTAATCAATGTGATTGATTGAGTACAAGCAACTCAGAATTGAATCTTTACTTTGATGATATAGTCAAAGGGTTTGACTGATATGTCAAAGATAAAGAAGGGATCTGTGATTTAGTGGGAGCATATTCACATTCCACATGTTGAGAAATGGAAATGTTCTAAAATGGAAATCCAAAGTGGAAATTATCTTTAAGGAAGATAGAGGCGTTTCCTATGTGATAGGAATAGAGACCTATAGAGATAGTTCTCGAAAACCTCTTGACCTGAAAAGAGAGAACATACATTGGCAATCTATACTGAAGGGTACAATATGTGCAGATTTAGTGGGAGAAAACTTGTCCATACTTCATGGAGTTAGTATCCCAAGGCCAAGTGTCCAATTATTATAAAGAATGTGAACACTATGAATAGATATGGATCTATCATGTATGTAATCATCCCATTATCTTGTATGTAGGACATGTCAAGAATAAAATGCATTCATCATCTTGTATGTAGGACATGACAATATGATGTGCTCATCCTGATAACTCGTATGTGGGACATGACGAGTGGATGTCTGTCTACTTCCAGTAAGGGTTACTGGAAACCATAAGAACTTGATAAGTACTTGTGAAGTACTAGTTCTATGGAGATAAGGAAGAGTTCGATGTAAAGAGTTACATTGATGCAAACTTTTGAAAAGGACAGAACATTAATCGCAATATATATGGGATATATAAAAGTGAAAGTTTGTTGATAATTGGAAGTGTTCTAATAAAACCATTTAAAAGGAAATGCCGAGTATCCGTGTGTTAGAAAACAGTAGTGGATACTATATGGATCTAGGAGTTCATAGAGATGAACTTATAGATATTCCGGTCATTGATGAAAAGTATGGAATCCTTGATCATGCAATGTGGCTAAAGGTTAGCAAAGGAATAGTGGATTGCATATTACGACAACTCCATCTCATACATGTGACGTACAATGAAGAGATGTGAGACATGCAATTTATACTGACTTTGGCAAGGTGTTGCCATTACTCAGTATGTTCGCACTAGAGCAGAGTAACATGTGGGACATGTTTGAAGATCACTATGAATATGATTCAAGGGTGATTGGCTCACAGTGCAAGTGGGAGTCTGTTGGTATGTATGCCCTGAGAGCCAATCATGGGATGATTGGTGGGATACATTAAGATTTATTTGATAAACATCAAAGGCAAGCTTCCAATTCTTTCTATTTCAGTCATATGAGATAGTGATAAAACAGATTGAATGTCTAGAGAATGACAGTACTCAATGATGTATGCCTTCAGGTTCAGGACCTGAACGATGAGATCATACAGATGCTAAGAGTTTGTACATTCTTGTAATGTCCCTAGTTGGATGTCATTGTGGAAGGTAGATAGACAACAATGACACACAAGACTAGATTGTGGTGTTGGTTGATGACAGAATCTCATTAGTCATGATATAGAGATATCAAACCGAACACATAGGTACTTGTTAGAGAACAAGTGTACCGGACAGACCCACTGTGAGTTTGACACATGGAACCATGACATGGTAGTCACAGTCAGTACTCACAGTGATGGTGGTGAATGTGATTCTTTGACCTAAAATCACTACACTCAACACATGTCATTGGGTACACTTTGACATCATCAAACACATTCCTGAAACATGGGTTGTTATAAAGGTGATGATTGGGTGGCTTTGACACATGGGGATTTTGAGGGGTGAGTGATAGATATGAGATTTGTCCCTCCTGAGGGAGTTTGATATCCATGGCCACTTGATGAGTAGGATTGAGATAGGCGTGCGCACGCATGTGTGAATCAGTTTGTGATATTGATGTCATACATATCTCCTCCAATCTACTCTGAGATCAAGGAAGTGAATGAACGTTGACAGGATGACTGTTCCATGCCTCGAGTTTATTCGGGATATCAGTGACAAAGGAATTATACATTTACTATAACACCATTCACAGATTGTAGGATTGAAAGTTGTTCTCCAACTTTCTATTTCACTTGGGTAGCACTGATGTGTGACTAGGCACCGCTCTTTGCTTGTGAAGTCATAAGTGTTATGGACTTTCATTGCCAACCTGAAAAAGGACCTGTAGGGTTACACACATAGGATTTAACTTGGAAGAGGAGTTTTGTCCACAAACTATGTTTAGATTGTTTACTAAAGGAGTTTAGTAGTTCAATTAAACACTCAATTAATTGATATCTCAAAATCATAGTGTTCAAGGTGTTGGACAGATTGATTAGACTATCGGATTGATTGAAACTGCAATTGACTGTTTCTGCACAATCTGCACTCCCAACCGATCGGCTCATGTGATAAACCGATCGGCTCAGCTTGGTGGACCGACCAGCTCAGTTGGTGAGTCGATCAGTTCATGGACAGGGTGAACGATCAGTTCAAGTGTTGAAACGATCAGTTCAACTGGTCCAACCGAGCAAGTTGGGAAAATAAGATTGGTGAGAAATTTCTTTTCATTTCACTTGCCCAATTTGATTGGAACAAGGATTGGTAATTGGTACCAATTAGAAACAAAAGAGGAAAAGTCAATCGGGAACTGACCAGGTCCGCGAACTGACCGGTTCAGAAATCAACTGACAGGTTGAGGTGTCCCAACCGATCGGTTGAGGTGTCAACCGACCGGCTCAAGTCCCCAACTGACCGTTTCAAAAATGAAACGATCGGTTCAGGTCACACAGTTGGTTACTTTTGTGAAAAATTCTCAAACCCTTCTACTCCTACTTTAGTCCCGCATTGCCCGGGATAGAGAACCCTGTCCCATGACCCTCCTATATATAGGGGTATTGGGGGCTTCTCTGGATACAACTCAGTGCAACCAGTTGCTCTGTAAAATTGTCGTTCTCTCTGGTTTTGATAACTGAGAGATCCAGAGCAAGTGCTACCCGATTAGGGAGGCACATCAAGGGAAAGACAACTACAGAAAGTGACTGGTGGCAGGAGAGTGTGTCGGTGACTAGTACGCCGATAGGAGGGTGTGAATCCTTCTGATTCCTTATGGGACAAGGAGATCGGAGTTCCAGGTGGTCCGTGTGGACTACTTCAGAGGTGGGAGATTTCTACCACTCGGAGAACAACTGTCAATCCCGACAGTCCCGGTGAGACCAGGAGTCGTCAGTCACGGTGCGAATAGGAGCTGTACAGACACCATCCAAGATCGAAGGTAAAGACCATGCAAGGCGCGAGGTATTGTCGTCGAGCAAGCCTCGGGACAAGGTATGATTCCACAAACCATCCTTTCCTATTATATAGACGTTGATGCATTTCCTTGTTTTGGGTTTGGGGAGGAGATTTTTTTTTGTTTCCGCTGCCTTCTCTGCCTCCCCTAAAACCCAACACTCATGCCACACATTTTACATCATTAGAATTAGGGTTTCTCTTTAATCAATTAGGGTTTACAATATTGGATAGTCAACTGCCCTTAGATTATCACTGTCATCATCATTATAACACATGTTATGAGGTATAGAAATATAACTCTCAACATCATTCATAAGGTATGTTATGAAATATAGAAACATAACTTTCAACATCATTCATACGACTACCCCATAGGGTAGTACATCATACCATGTGACCCGAGAATTAACATACTGTATCATAAACACCATCACAAGGTATTGATTAGGGTTACAACATAGGGTATCAGGTTAACCCTAGGTGTGTCAGGCAACCACTCCAAACCAGGGTATTGATTAGGGTGTGTTAGGTGATAAAACATGGCACCGGGATACCTACTCAAGATGTGTATCAGTTTATCATCACGAGGGCATCGGGCAACAACACCTAAGAAGGGGGTATTGACAAACTCAACATGTCAGGCAACACCATCACATGGTGTGACAGACATCAGTAGGTATCGGGAAACACTTGGGTATGTCAGTATCACAAAGGGTGATGGGTTGCTTAGGGTTTCAACAACACGTCCAAGCTGAGACGGACATCCCAACTACGTATGTATCAGGCAACCACACCAAGAAGGGTATCAATTTAGGGTGTGTCAACCATTGCCCAACTAAGGGGTTGGCATATTGGCATAATGCAACGCATGAGTTGGGTCTATCGGGCATCAACACTTCTCTAGATGTGATGGCTAGAGTCCTGACGGGCAACACTTCACCAAACAATGCATAACGTATGTTCTCATATCAGTTTACTCATGCATAAGGCATGATGACCTAAACATTACTAAGGCGTGTCAACCCATGCCTCCCCAATGACGTGATGACCACAAGCAAAGTATGTCACTCTAGGCCTTGCCAAGGTCATGACGACCAATCATAGTTGTGATAGTTAGTGGCATCACAAGTCGTAACAGCCACCCATATCATATCGGCCTAAACATGCATATCGACCCACTCATCTTCAACCTTAAAATGACATTAAAAGCAAGTTAAAAGAATTGCAACACATGATCAACATCTAAGCAAGATTCCACTTTCAAAATAGAACGCAAAACCACTAAGGAGGAAGTACTAACAAGCAAGGGATAATAAATCAAAGATAAAGAACAAGATAGCAAGTAAATGGTGATAATAACAAAGAGGGTTTAGAGTTATATAACCCGCCTCAAGGATCACCACCAAGCTCCAAGCTTCTTAAGCTCAAGGTAGAAGAAGATCTTCCAATCTTGATCACCACAACACCTCTAAGAGAGAAGATGGAACCAAGGTTAAGAGAGCATGAGAGGGAAAACAAAGTAATCAATGTCCATGGCCGAGAAGGAGAAATAAAGAGAGAAAGAGAAGCAAAGGATCATGGATTACCAAGGTAGAGGATGAAGAGAGCACCACAAGCATGGGACTCGTCCTCCAAACTCCAAGGGAGAGACTCCTCTAGCTTAAGGTCGTCCACCAAAGAGGGAATGTAAGGATAACCAAAAGGGTTCTTTTACATGGAGAGAAAGAGGTATATATATAAGAGGGATGAAAGAGAAAGCAAGGGGAAGGTGTCACCACCTTAGAAACCTAGGTGAAACTTGTCCACAAAGAAGGGCCACATAAAATACCATGCAGTAAGGTGATAAGATCTATGTCTTATCCACTAGGTCATCTAAGATGGTCAAAGTCGATACACACATCTACCCTCTTCACAAACTGATAGGGGTTAACCCTAGGTACCACAAATCGATATGGTGCATATATAAGCACCAAAAAACCAATAGGATGTCCCTCAAGACACCCACAAACTGATACATAGCCTCTTTAAGGCTGTCAAGCCCGAGACAACACTCCTATGTGTAAGACACACCTCAAACATGTGTCAAAAACACCACCAAGGATGTCACCACACAACTAAAGGCCAAACAAGGTGCCATCTCTATATCTTTCTCCTAGTTGATGCCAAGAGAGAGAAGGAACACTATAAAGGTGGCAAAATTTCACAACAACCCCTATTCAGGGTAAATTGCAATTTGCACCAAACCTCTCCACAAAATACAAGAATCAAGCTCAAACAAGACACTCACGATTCCAACATGCGCTAATTACATTTCAGATGATTAGAGCTAAGCAACATGCCTAAGAAAAATAAATAGGATTATCCAAAAACATGGGTCATGGTCCTTACAAGCCATAAACCCCTAATAGGAATTTCACTCCTGAAATCCTAAGAGAAAAGGGAGGGGTACTTCCTCCTCAACTCTTCCTCGAGCCCCCACTTGGCTTCCTCAACCCCATGATGAGCCAAAGAACCTTCACAAGAACAAGGTCCTTCCTCTTCAACTTCTTCACTCTCCAATCAAGGATCAACAATGGAACTTCTACATAGGTCACATATGTTGGGTTTTAGGGGAGGCAGAGAAGGTAGCGGAAACAAAATTTTCTCCTCCCCAAACCCATAACAAGGAAACACGTCAACGTCTATACAATAGGAAGGGATGGTTTTTGGAATCATACCTTGTCCTGAGGCTTGCTCGGTGACAATACCTCATGCCTTGTGCGATCTTCACCTCTGGTCTTGGACGGTGTCTGTGCAGCTCCTGGTTGCACCGAGACTGACAACTCCTGGTCTCACCGGGACTGTCGGAATTGACAGCTGTCCTTCGAGCGGCAGAAACCTCCCGCCTCTAAAGTAGTCCACACAGACCACCTAGAACTCTAATCTCCTTGTCCCACAAGGAATTGGAAGGAGTCACACCCTCCTGTCAGCGTATTAGCCGCCAACACACTCTCCTGCTATCAGTCACTTTCTGCAGTTGTCTTTCCCTTGCTGTGCCTCCCTTATCAGGTAGCACGTGCTCGGGCTCTCTCGATTACCAAAACCAGAGAGAACGACAACTTTACAGAGCAACTGGTTGCACTGAGTTGTTGTCTGAGAAGCCCCCAATACCCCTATATATAGGAGGGTCATGGGACATGGTTCTCTATCTCGGGCAATATGGGACTAAAGCAGGAGTAGAAGGGTTCGAGATTTTCCACAAAAACAACCAACTGCGTGACCTGAACCGATCGTTTCACAACTGAAACGGTCAGTTGGGGACCTGAGCCGATCGTTTGATACTTCAACCGATCATTTGGGACCCATGAAATGGTCGGTTCACTTCTGAACCGATCGGTTCGTGGTCCTGATCAGTTCCCGATTGACTTTCCTTCTTTTGTTTCGAATCAGTATCAAATACTAATCCTTGTTCCAATCAAATTGGACAAGTGAAACAAAAAGAAATTTCTCACCAATCCTACTTTCCCAACTCGCTCGGTTGCACCAATTGAACCGATCGTTTCAATACTTGAACTGATTGTTTCATCCTGTCCATGAGCCGATCGACTCACAACCTGAGCCGATCGGTTCACCAAGCTTAGCCGATCGATTCATCACAGGAGCCGATCGGTTTGGAGTGCAGATTGTGCAGAAATAGTCAATTGTAGTTTCAATCAATCCGATACTCTAATCAATTGATCCAACACCTTGAATACTATGATTTTGAGCTATCAATTAATTGAGTGTTTAATTGAACTACTAAACTCCTTTAGTAATCAATCTAAACAACGTTTGTGGACAAAACTCCTCTTCCAGGTTAAATCCTATGTGTGTGACCCTACAGGTCCTTTTCACATTGGCAGTGAAAGTCCATAACATTTATGACTTCACAAGCAAAGAGCGGTGCCTAGTCACACATCAGTGCTACCCAAGTGAAATAGAAAGTTGGAGAACAACTTTCAATCCTACAATCCGTGAATGGTGTTATAGTGAATGTATAATTCCTTTCTCACTGATATCTCGAATGAACTCGAGGCATGGAACAGTCATCCTGTCAACGTTCATTCACTTTCTTGATCTCAAAGTAGATTGGAAGAGATATGTATGACATCAATATCACATACTGATTCACACATGCGTGCACGCCTTTCTCAATCCTACTCATCAAGTGGACATCGATATCAAGCTCCCTCAGGAGGGACAAATCCCATATCTATCACTCACCCCTCAAAAGCCCCATGTGTCAAAGTCACCCAATCATCACCTTTATAACAACCCATGTTTCAGGACTGCGTTTGATGATGTCAAAGTGTACCCAACGACATGTGTTGAGTGTAGTGATTTCAGGTCAAAGAATCACATTCACCACCATCACTGTGAGTACTGACTGTGACTACCATGTCATGGTTCCATGTGTCAAACTCACGGTGGGTCTGTCCGGTACAATTGTTCTCTAACAAGTACCCATGGGTTTGGTTTGATATCTCTATATCATGACTAATGAGATTCTGTAATCAACCAATACCACAATCTAGTCTTGTGTTTCATTGTTATCTATCTACCTTCCACAATGACATCCGACTAGGGACATAACAAGAATGTACAAACTCTTAGCATCCGTATGATCTCATCATTCAAGTCCTCAACCTGAAGGCATACGTCATTGAGTACTGTCATTCTCTAGACATTCAATCTGTTCTGTCACTATCTCATATGACTGAACCAGAAAGAATTGGAAGCTTGCCTTTGATGTTTATCAAATCAATCTCAATGTATCCCACCAATCATCCCATGATTGGCTCTCAGGGCATACATACCAACAGACTCCCACTCGCACTGTGAGCCAATCACCTTTGAATCATATTCATAGTGATTTTCAAACATGTCCCACATGTTATGTGCTCTACTGCGAACATAGTGAGTTATGGCAACACCTTGCCAAAGTCAGTATCAATTGCATGTCTCACATCTCTTCGCTGTACGTCACACTTATGAGATGGAGTTGCCGTAATATGCGATCCAATATTCCTTTGCTAACCTTTAGCCACATTGCATGATCAAGGATTCCATACTTGTCATCAATGACCGAAATATCTATAAGTCCATCTCTATGAACTCCTAGATCCATATAGTATCCACTGCTGTTCTCTAACACACAGATACGCGGCATTTCCTTTTAAATGGTTTTATGGGAACACTTCCAATTATCAACAAACTTTCACTTTTATATATCCTATGTATATTTTGCGATTAATTTTCTGTCCTTTTCGGAAGTTCGCATCAATGTAACTCTTTACATTAAACTCTTCCTTATCTCCATAGAACTAGTACTTCACAAGTTCTTATCAAGTTCTTATGGTTTTTAGTAACCCTTACTGAAATAGACAGACATCCACTCGTCATGTCCCACATACGAGTTATCAGGATGAGCACATCATATTGTCATGTCCTACATACAAGATGATGAATGCATTTTATTCTTGCCATGTCCATACATGCAAGATGATGGGATGATTACATACATGATAGATCCATATCTATTCTTAGTGTTCACATTTTTCATAAGAATTGGACACTTGGACTTGGGATACTAACTCCATATAACATGGACAAGTTTTCTCCCACTGAATCTGTGCACACTGAACCCTTCAGTACAGATTGCCAATGTATGCTCTCTCTTTTCCAGGTCAAGAGGTTTTTGAGAACTATCTCTATAGATCTCTATTCCTATCACATAGGAAACACCTCTATCTTCCCTAAAGATAATTTTCACTTGGATTTCCATTCTAGAACATTCCATTTCACATCAACATGTGGAATGTGAATAAGCTCCCACTAAATCATAGATCCCTTCTTTATCTTTGACATATTAGTCAAACCCTTTGACTATATCATCAAAGTAAAGATCCAATTCTGAGTTGCTTGTACTCAATCAATCACATTGATTAGTCCATTGTAACCTATAGACTTCATTTGCATTAATGGATTCATAAACCTTATAGGTTTTGTCACGTACACATCCTTGTTTTATTCCTCAAAGGAATGCGGTTTTAGCATCCATATGCCAAATGTCTTAGTCATTAAGTTGCAATCAACAAACATCATCCTTCTCAAATGTTATCCATGTGTCTTAACACTTAATACTCATTTGCACTTATGGATTTCCATCCAATGGGTGCTACCATCAAGGTCATACCTTATGGTTTACATGGGAGTCATTTAGGATGTAATGGTCATATACCATAACTCAAAATTCGGTTCCTCATATTCATCTAGATAGTTGACTCATCACATGACCAACTTATCACATAGATAATTGAGGTGTATCTGTCAAGGATATAAGAACTCACAACTCCTTGTGATTCTTAATGTCCTTTATTAGTGTGGGGTATTCTTTTATTAAGAAGAATTTATTTATTTGATAATCATTCTCTAACTCCTTAGAGTATGACTCCTTCTTGATTTAGACATCACCATGCCTTAATCATGAGATCACTATGATACACTATCATAATCACTCATAAGGTTCTCAAACATTTAGTCCAAGTATTTCATTCATTGATCTCATCAAGAATTAACACTTTACCAAATTCGTACTTCATCTATGATAATCTTGAACACTTCAAGATATTCATTTTGGTATTTCTCTAAACACCATTTGAAGTATTAGCATTCTCTCCAGTAGGTATGTAAATACATCACATGTATTATACCTAATAGGATAATCATTCTCCCACTACCACTAGTGAAGATTGATTAATCATGTCCAAGATATTCATGTCTATTACAGGTTCTCTAACCAAAAGAGTCTAGATTTATCCATGACATGGAAACTAGAAATGAATTTCTCATGATTGATGCTAATTTGATTGTTTGAGTTATCAATAAATTTTAGGTATCATTTTATCTTATGCGTATCAAATACCACAAGATAAACAAGGCATTGCCACAAAGATCATATCTTTTAAAGAATAAAACATCAACTTTATTGATTGCCATCATTGTCATACAATATGAAAAAATAAAGTATTTCTATCTATTGGAAAATATGAAATAGCAGTTCATAACTCTATTACATCCCTTGAAAAATAAACTAAAGTACTCCTATCTATGGAGGCAACACTTGCCCCATTTATTGAGTGCTTTACACTTTACATCTTGGTATCATATACCTCAAAAAGTGTTACAAGTTTATTTTTTAATGACACCTTTAAGTAGAGATGACAGTTGCCTCCTTCTTCTTTTGTTCTTCCAGATAGAGAGGACAATTCCTTTTCCAATGTCCTGGCTTTTGACAATGGTGGCAATTTCCTTTCTTGGTCATGCCTCCCTTGGCCTTGAGAGCTGAAGACGACTTGGACTCCTGGCTAGCATCAGAACCTTTCTTAGCTTTGCCCTTACCCTTATGCTTGGACTTGCCTTTCTTGCCCGTGATCACCATCACAGACTTAGGCTTGTACTTCTTCATCTGTGTCTTGGCTGTCCTCAACATGCCCAACAACTCTGACAGTGGCCTATCAAAGTTGTTCATGTTGTAGTTCATCACAAACTGACTGTAGGATTCTGGCAACGATTGCAGTATCACGTCAGTAGCCAACTCTTGGCTCAGTGGAAATCCCAATCTTTGCAAGTTCTCCACATACCCAATCATCTTGAGTGTGTGAGGACCAACTGGATCTCCTTCTGTCATGACGCACTTGAACAATGCCCTTGAGACATCGTATCTCTCTTGCCGTGCTTTATCTTCATACATGTTCCTGAGATGCTGAACCATCTCAATCACACCCATGTTCTCATGTTGTCTCTGCAACTCGTGGTTCATAGAGCACAACATCAAGCACTTTGCATCAATGACATCATCAGAATACTTCTTGTAAGCATCCCTTTTTGCCTTTGGTGCATTAGGAGTAGGTTCCTCTGGAATTGGAGTATCCAGGACATAGAGCTTTCGCTCTTGAGTGAGAACAATTCTCAATGTCCTATACCAGTCGTTGAAGTTTGTCCCATTTATCTTATCCTTGTCAAGGACCGATCGCAAAGAAACGTGATTGTTGTTTGTTGCCATTTGTACTACAAAAGGAAAATATACAATTTTAGTCCAAAACTCATTTTGACTTATTTGATTGATTTGAAAAGTTTGACGATAAAATTAGGCCTTTAATTAATTATCGCTGCCACTATTTTAGTTCAAATTGATAGTACTCACCATCAATTCGGAAGATTGCAGCGTACAACCTTCTAGTGGGAAAGATCCTGAAATCCTCCAAGTCATGGACCAGCTTGGGCTGTCACCCACAACTTAGATCTCTCAGGTAGGCAACTCTTGCCAATTGCATCATATTCAACTTTTGATAAGATGTCATATGCAACTCCTTGCCATGATCATATCCATGCCTCAAGGCGCTAGATCCTATCTAGGTCACCTTGTTAAGTCTGACCCAAAACCAACACGATGAATATGCACCCTGCTTGGGTAGACCCACACATTCATCCTTCACGCTTCCATGAGATAGACGGTGCACCATGCTTGGGCGTGCCCACACTTGGTCGATCAATCTTTTCACATGTGTCGCATTTGGAAGGCATCTAAAACTTAATATTTAATGAGTGATTTAGTTTATATACATATACATATCCAATCACCACAATACATAGTACGTATCATATACATGCTATATCCCACAGAAAACATGCGAAATGATAAAAGCGATGACTATGGCCATCCTAATGTGATTCCTCGAGCCAAGAGGAATCACGGTCATCTAGTTCTACATCACATGCAACATGTACAAGATGAACTCTGTGCTTTTCCTTTCTTGGTTTGATCAATTCATCACATGAACGATCGACTCGCCATCAGACTGGTCGGCTGGGTGCCACCAGCCGATCAGTTGGCTCCTCCAACTGATCGGTTCGCCTGGTCATCGTGCATCTCATCATGACCGTCACCCGCTCGTTTCGCTCCTCGAATCCGTCATCAACTGATCGGTTCACTCCTTGAACCGATCGTCTGTAACGTCAACCGATCGGTTCACTCCTTGAACCAATCGTCTCAGCTGTCGTCAGGATGTCTGCCGTTATTCGACATAACAGGAAATAAAATTCTATCATATTATACATTGTAAAAAGAGAAACCTCGAGTTACATTTGAGGGGAGCAAAGGTAGGAAAGAAATCTCAAATTATTTCGAGTTACATCAGGAATAGGAGAAGGAATCGGTGCGCAGACCGAGATGCAATCAACCACATACAACCATACACAGATAGGGTTTATTGGCCATAACCACGTTATACATCCACCACAAAACTCATTTAAGGGCGACGCGTATCGAGTGCATTAATATTACATATCATATATGTAGTTAGGGATTTGTGGATTTAGGATTGGACATGCATAAAGCCAATATTATTCACATCGTATGCAATAAATAAAGGTGACAAACCAAAATCGATCATATTGATAATCCTAAAGTATAGAGCAGTTGACATGGCTCTGATACCACTGTTGGGTTTTAGGGGAGGCAGAGAAGGCAGCGAATTTTTTTTCTCCTCCCCGAACCCATAACAAGGAAACGCGTCATCGTCTATACAATAAGAAGGGATGGTTTGCGGAATCATACCTTGTCCCGAGGCTTGCTCGGTGATAATATCTCACGCCTTGCGTGGTCTTCACCTCCGGTCTTAGACCGCGTCTGTGCATCTCCTGGTCGCACCGGGACTGACAACTCCTGGTCTCACCAGGACTGTCGGGATTGACAGCTGTCTTCCAAGCAGAAGAAACCTCCCACCTCTGAAGTAGTCCACACGGATCACTTGGAACTCCAATCTCCTTGTCCCACAAGGAATTAGAAGGAGTCGCACCCTCCTGTCAGTGTACTAGTCGCCAACACACTCTCCTGCTACCAGTCATTTTCTGTAGTTGTCTTTCCCTTGCTGTGCCTCCCTTATCGGGTAGCACTTGCTCGGGCTCTCTCGGTTACCAAAACCAGAGAGAACGACAACTTTACAGAGCAACTGGTTGCACTGAGTTGTTGTCTGAGAAGCCCCCAATACCCCTATATATAGGAGGGTCATGGGACAGGGTTCTCTATCCCGGGCAATATGGGACTAAAGTAGGAGTAGAAGGGTTCGAGATTTTCCACAAAAACAACCAACTACGTGACCTGAACCGATCGTTTCACAATTGAAATGGTCAGTTGGGGACCTGAGCCGATCGGTTGACACCTCAACCGATCGTTTGGGACCCATGAAACGGTCGATTCACTTCTGAACCGATCGGTTTGTGGTCCTGATCAGTTCTCGATTGACTTTCCTTCTTTTGTTTTGAATCGGTATCAAATACTAATCCTTGTTCCAATCAAATTGGATAAGTGAACCAAAAAGAAATTTCTCACCAATCCTATTTTCCCAACTCGCTCGGTTGCACCAGTTGAACCGATCGTTTCAACACTTGAACCGACCGTTTCATCCTGTCCATGAGCCGATCGACTCACAACTTGAGCTGACCGGTTCACCAAGCTCATCCGATCGGTTCATCACATGAGCCAATCAGTTGGGAGTGCAGATTGTGTAGAAATAGTCAATTGCACTTTCAATCAATCCGATACTCTAATCAATTGATCCAACACCTTGAATACTATGATTTTGAGCTATCAATTAATTGAGTGTTTAATTGAACTACTAAACTCCTTTAGTAATCAATCTAAACAACATTTGAGGACAAAACTCCTCTTCCAGGTTAAATCCTATGTGTGTGACCCTGCAGGTCCTTTTCACGTTGACAGTGAAAGTCCATAACATTTATGACTTCACAAGCAAAGAGCGATGCCTAGTCACACATCAGTGCTACCCAAGTGAAATAGAAAGTTGGAGAACAACTTTCAATCCTACAATCCGTGAATGGTGTTACAGTGAATGTATAATTCCTTTGTCACTGATATCTCGAATGAACTCGAGGCATGGAACAGTCATCCTGTCAACGTTCATTCACTTTCTTGATCTCAGAGTAGATTGCAAGAGATATGTATGACATCAATATCACATACTGATTCACACATGCATGCACCCCTTTCTCAATCCTACTCATCAAGTGGCCATGGATATCAAGCTCCCACAGGAGGGACAAATCCCATATCTATCACTCACCCCTCAAAAGCCCCATGTGTCAAAGCCACCCAATCATCACCTTTATAACAACCCATGTTTCAGGACTGCGTTTGATGATGTCAAAGTGTACCCAACGACATGTGTTGAGTGTAGTGATTTCAGGTCAAAGAATCACATTCACCACAATCACTGTCAGTACTGATTGTGACTACCATGTCATGGTTCAATGTGTCAAACTCACGGTGGGTCTGTCCGGTACACTTGTTCTCTAACAAGTATCTATGGGTTTCGTTTGATATCTCTATATCATGACTAATGAGATTCTGTCATCAACCAACACCACAATCTAGTCTTGTGTGTCATTGTTGTCTATCTACCTTCCACAATGACATCCGACTAGGGACATAACAAGAATGTGCAAACTCTTAGCATCCGTATGATCTCATCGTTCAGGTCCTCAACCTGAAGGCATACGTCATTGAGTACTATCATTCTATAGACATTCAATCTGTTCTGTCACTATCTCATATGACTGAACCAAAAAGAATTGGAAGCTTGCCTTTGATGTTTATCAAATCAATCTCAATGTATCCCACCAATCATCCCATAATTGGCTCTCAGGGCATACATACCAACAACATCCTCATCAAGCTCCACCTCCACAGGCTAAACACTAACTTAGTATCTAGATGAAACTTCCTCAACATACTGACATGAAACACTGGATGTAACCTATGCAACTTAGGTGGCAACTCCAACTGATAAGCCACCTTCCCAACACGTTCCACAATTGGGTAAGGTTCCATAAACTTGGGTTCAAGGTTATCCTTCTTCCCAAACCTTAGAACACCCTTCCAAGGAGATACCTTCAGATATACCTTGTCTCCCACTTGGAACTCCAAGGGTCTACGACGATTATCTGCATATGACTTCTGTCAGTCCTGTGCTGCTTTCAACTGTTACTGTATCACTTTGATCTTTCAACTGTTACTGTATCACTTTGATCTTCTGTGTCGTCTGATGTACAAGCTCAAGACTAAGAAGTTGATACTCACATGTCTCATACCAACACAATAGAGATCTGTAACGTCTCCCATACTATGCCTCATAAGGTGCTATATCAATACTACTTTGATAGCTGTTGTTGTAGGAAAACTCTATCAAACTAAGATGTACATCCCAACTTCTTGAGAACTGAAGAACACAAGCCCTCAGCAAATCCTCTAAAATCTGAATGGTCCTTTCAGATTGATCATCTATCTGCGGGTGAAAAGTGGTGCTAAACATCAACTGCGTACCCAAAGCTGTGTGTAGTCACTCTCAAAAGTGACTTGTGAACTAAGGACCTCTGTCAGACATGATAGTAGCCGGAACACCGTGCAAACGCACTATCTCATCCACATAGATTTGGGCAAGATTCTATGATGTGAACATTATCTTCATGGGAAGGAAATGCACTGACTTAGTCAATCTGTCAACTATCACCCAAATAGAATCATAACCTTTGGCTGTCATAGGCATAACCTTTGGCTGTCCTAGGCAGACCAACCACAAAATTCATAGTCACATGATCCCATTTCCACAGAGGTATAGATAATGGTTGCAACATTCCTACAGGCTTCTGATGCTCAACTTTGAATTGTTGACGTACCACACACCTTGCAATGAACTTAGCTACATCCTTCTTCAAGCCTGGCCACCAATACATATCCTTCAGATTATGACACATCTTGGTGCTACCTGAGTGCATTTCATACATAGATGAATGATCCTCCTCTAGCACTATCTTCCTCAAGTTATCAGCATCAGAAACCACTATCCTGTCATGATAACAAACTGTCCCATCATTTGACTAATGGAAGCCATCACACTTCTTGCTGCCAAACTCTAATCTAATCTGTTGTACAACAACATCCTTTTGTTACGCCTCTCTGATCTGCTATCTCAGTGTAGGCTTCACTTGTAGTTGTGCCAACAAACTAGCTAACAAGGAAACCTCCATCCTAACATTCATTTGACACAAGGAGACCAACATGTCTCGCTTGTGGCACATCAAAGAACTCAACTGGCCTATATCTATGGATGAGGATGAAAACTTCCTGCTCAACACATCAACTACAATGTTCACCTTCCCTACATGATAATCGAACATGCAGTCATAATATTTGATCAACTCCATCCAATGACGTTGTCTCATATTCAACTCTCGTTGTGAAAGTATATACTTCAGGTTCTTGTGATCCGTCTAACACTTATTTCCATACAGGCAGTGCCTCTAAATCTTCAAAGCATGGACTACCACTGCTAACTATAAAGAGTTTGTCGGGTAGTTGTCCTTGTACTTCTTAAGTTGTCAGGAAGAAAAAAAACCACTTGCTTGTATTGCATCAATACACAACCCAGACCATTCCTGGATGCTTCGCAAAAGAAGATGTATCCTTTTCCTTGCTCAGGCAAAAATAGAACTGGTGTACTTGTCAACTTCTCCTTTAACGTCTGAAAAGCACATTGACATCTGTTGTCCCAAACAAATGACACATCCTTCCTCATCAAATTTGTTAGGGGTAGGGCAACAACACTAAAGTCCTTGATGAACCTCATGTAATAGCATGCCAAACCTAAAAAAATGCAAACTTCTGTCAGCATCTTTGGCTACTCCCACTCCGTCACAGACTCCACCTTATTAGGATCCACACATACTACTTTGGTAGATATGACATGCCCTAATATAACCACCTCCCTCAACCACAACTTACACTTGCTAAACTTAGCATAAAGCTGGTGCTGCCTCAGCACGATCAACGCCTGCCGAAGATGCTATTCATGATATTGACTATCATGACTATATATCAAGATGTCATCTATAAAGACCACCATGAACTAATCAAGGAATGGTCGAAACACTCTATTCATCAAATCCATGAACGCTACTAGTGCATGGGTCATCCCAAATGACATAATCACAAACTCATAGTGATCATACCTCGTCCTAAAGGCAGACTTAGGTATGTCATCCTCCTTGATCCTCAAATCGTGATATCCTAATCTCAAATCTATCTTTGAGAACACCGTCGTGCCACACAACTGGTCAAACAGATCATCTATTCTTGACAAAATTAGGTACTTTTTATTTATCGTGACCTTGTTCAACTGTCTGTAATCTATGCACAACCTCATAGATCCATCATTCTTCTTCAAAAACAACACTGGACCACCCTACGATGATATACTCAGCCTAATAAAACCCTTGTCAAGCAGCTCTTGCAACTGTCTCTTCAACTCTGCCATCTCTGTTGGTGCCATCCTATATGGTGTTTGAGCTACCGGTTGCATTCTGGGGACCAGACTGATCTCAAAATCAATCTCTCAGGGTGGGGGAACACCTGTAAACTCCTCTAGAAACACATTCTCAAACTTTCTAACAACTGGCACCTCATGAATACTAGGACTCCTTGTCTCAGTATCCATCACGTGTGCCAAAAATGCCTCACAAAACTGTCTCAGAAGCTTCCTTGCTACCATAGATAATACCAGACATGTCGAAAGGATCTTCCTATCTCCTTGAAAGATCCACATCTCACTACCACTCACAAACGTCGCTTGCTTGGAATTATAGTCGAAACCACTCTATACTTCTCTAGGGTATGCGTTCCAAGGATTACATCAAATCCATGCATGTCAAGTGGTATGAGACCCACTTGAATGCCGTATCCTGAAAAAGGAGATAACACATGAATGTCACACATTCTACAACACTATAGAGCCAACCAATGGGGTTTTGAGCAACAAAATATTATTCTTACGACTAATAAGAAAATGAAAACTACTAAGCACTTCATGTACGATAAAAGAGTGCGTTGCACCTGGGTCAACTAAAATAGATTTAAAGCAAGAAGAAGACAAATCAAAATAAAATAACTCCATCTAACATGTCACCACTCGCAGGTTGACCACCACCTCTAGCTGACTCATGGCATAGAACCTAGTTGTTGCCTGTTGTCGCTCCCATTCTATGCTTCCCTAAGTAGATGATCTGACCTACAATGCTTGGCCACGTCCTTATCCTCCTACACTACTGTTCTACTGCCTCTACGAGCCCTACTGGCCCTGTCTTGGTTGTTGGGTCACTTTATCATCTCTCACTAGACATAATAGTTTGGTATCACCAACTTGTCCACACTTATAACTCATCATGTCCTCATACCAAGGCCTAGGTGGTCCTGTCACTGATACCGATACTGTGCTATGAGCTCCAGTAGGCAGAAAACTACGACCTCGTCCCTTACTTGGTTACACATAATAGTCATCATATAATAACTGATTTACGAATTGTCTTGTTCCTAGTAATGGTGAACATCAATATATTTCATAACATTTCCATCTAAGTTGTAATATTATATAATTAATGAGCTAAAGTTAATGTATTTTCAACTTAGCGATCAATTGATATGACTTTTCTAGTTCAAGTTGGGACACCTTTGTGGTAAAATCTTTAGATACTTTATGAAGAGATCACAGGTTCAAGCCCCAGTGAAGACGTGAATAGAACCACCAATTATTTAATGGCATGGTTTTTATACATTTACAAAATATTAATATCGATGGTTCTCGTTAACTTTTTCACAAAATAAACTATGTTTGAGTTTGATAATTTCATATTATGTATTTGCTACTATGATGTTAAGTCTAATAAAATAGTGATATTTAAAATCATACATAGTAATCTCAAATTTCATTGTGTTGTTTTTTTCGTTCATTGCTACAAACTTTGTTTCTATTACGACCCCACCTTCTGATAACCCCCAATTAAGGGAGACCGAGAGGTCGAAGCCGCACCCATAAATTCCGGATCAAAGGTTCGACAGATAACCAATAACAATTATTAAATTCTAACAGACTATACTGAAAAATGGTAATAAAATTTTTCTTTATCATACCTTTGAAAAGTTTGGAAGTACTATACTTCTAACCACAGATGAACTACTCTAACTAGTTCCTCCTTGTTCTTTAATTCTTGAATTCACAATGTGTCACTTTACTATTTGTACTTTGGGATTTGTACCTAAATCGCCGACAAACAAAACAACAGTAAGTCGAAACTGGTATGTGGGTGAAACAATAATCAAGCAATTATGCTAACAATGAAATCAAGCAATTATTCATTTAACAATCAAGATTACCTTTTAAATATAACTCCACGACCCACAAGTTCCCTGACCTCTGAGCTGTCCCTGCAGTGGACTTGGATACTACCTTCCTTATGGTAGATCCCCATTAAACCCCTCATGATCCACCTAACCGGTGTACCAGTTTCTAGGGTTGAGTCACATGGAACTACCCATAGGCAGACCACTCCTTAACTCATGGTATGCTGAAGAGTCTCATGAACCACACATGGCAGCCCAATTTCTAACTCTCGGTAACCTAGACCTTACTCTAGGATTACCACTTTTTCAACCTTTTTAAAGCAACAGAGGTGAACACGGATCTAGCCAGTTATATGCATACTTATGGTGACAATCATAGTCACTTTATAGTTGCATGAAATAAATAGACATTCAACAGTTATTTTCAAGCAACCGATAAATCCTTCGGAAATCGCCGCAAAACTAAAGTGATAATTCATAAGCGTAACCACATACCTTTAATTGCAGTTTTCAAGACAGATTCAAATTATGAAGAGTAACCCAATCAACAAGCAATGATGAACAGAAATCGTGAAATAAAAGTACCAATTCCTTTTATTAATAATTATCCAATTTCATTATACTATTTAGGATTTCAATTCCAACATTAGGGTTTCTTTTGGAAATTAGGGTTTTTACTTCTCCTTTCCTCATTATCATCCTTAATTTATCAAACTACATGAAACTCCTAATTTCTTATTGAATTTCCTTTATTAGAAATCTGATTTCCTTATTTCATAAAAATATGATTTTTATGTACTTTTATCCCAAATTAGGGTTTCCATGCCAATTAATCTTCTTTTTAGATATTGTAACTTTAAGTTAAGCACTTTTGCAATCAAAAAATAAATACAACCACCTTTATTATTATCAGAGTCAAACTTAACAATTTGACCTATTGAATTACCAAATTACACTCTAATCATGCAATTAGGGTTTCTCATCAATTTTTAATAAACTTTATTAGCCAATTAAGGAACTTTTGCAAAACGGAGTGGAATTAGGTTCTGGAATTATTTTTATCGTATTCCTTGCATTTTTCTATACAACTTTTATATACAAAGTTTTCTCATTGGATAATCCTAGTAATTTCTATCATTTTCGCAAGAAAAGCCCTTTTTCTGATTATTCGTTTAGGGAGGTGAATTACCAGAAAATTCCCAGCCGCTGGATCGGTGCGCCTATGGTCCACGCTCTGATCCAACACTCAGCGTTGCATGTCTCCTACACTTAAGCACCTTGAAGCCCAGGTCGTCAGATCCCGCGAGTCCACAGTGGACTAAGATCTAAGGGCTTCGGCTTATCTTTGACCCGGCCGCTCGATCCTAATCGAACGGTGGCTGCACTTCGCGTCTCTTCGACTCTGGTTCTTCTCAACGTGGTGGTGCCGCAGCGGCGCTCTCGCCAGAGCAAAAGCAATTGAGAGGGAGGGTGAGCAACAGGGCTCAACAAGCGACCGTTTGAGTTCGATTGGTTATAAGGACTCGAGGGGTCCCCTTTTATAGGCGATGGGAGGTCCTCTTTTAGGGTTCCCAACTCTGCCGCCAATCCTAGTTCCAGCCCAATTGGGCGTTTCTTGGATTCACATCGAAACCCCATCGAACCAGGGTTGAAACTCAACCTCTTGCTCTCCCGGACTCAGAGGGGAAGTTTCCAAAGATGCACATGCATCAGAGCTCTCGAAATCTAAGGATTAAGAATCCTTCCTCGCACGGCTACAGTCCCTGTCCCTTTGGGACTTGGACGATGAGACGTGTCCCTTGGATCAAGATCCAAGGGCTCTCATCACACACGCAAGAACAAAAGGGAAATTAATTCCCATTCAAAATTAGATTTTATTCCTATTTCAATTGAATTTTAGAAAATTCATATCTCCCAATTGGTTACTCTTTTCTTTCCCAAATTTTGAGGGAATCTCGATTTCAGTCTTATCTTTCATCCTTCAAAATTTGGTGTCATTATAATAAGGATTCGATTCCTTTTATTAATATGCAAGTTATCATCATATTAATCACATTTTCCATGTCTTCCTTATTTCTTTTATCATTAATTCATGATTTTGAGTTCCTTGAACCCCAAGGAACCTATTAACTCGAAATCCTATTTTTGGAAACATATTCCATATCCTTTTTCTATTTTATTGGATTTCTTTATGTACTCTTTAATTCTATCGATTTGGGCTCAAATAAAAACAAGGCCCAATAAGAAACATACAAACAATTATTCATGAAATCCATTTCAGTCCACATTACATCAATCATGGAATTCATTTATCTTTAAATGAAATTTACAAACTTTATTACATAATTTGGAAAAATGAGGTTATAACATCCTCCCCTCCTTATAGGAATTTTGTCCTCAAAATTCAACTATAAAACAAGTCAGGATATGCTTTTTCCATGTCCGTCTTTAGCTCCCATGTGGCCTCATCCTCTCCATGGTGTTTCCAAAGAACCCTTACCATCTCTATATTCTTATTTCTAAGCTCTTTTACCTTAGTATCTATAATACGCAAAGGTAACTCAGGATAAGATAGCTTTCCTTGAAGCTCAATAGGTTCAATGCTCAACACAAGGCTTGGATCTTACACATATCACTTTAGATTGGACACGTGAAAAACATCATGCATCATGCTATATTGTGGGGGTAACGCCAAATGATAAGCCACCTCACCAATCTGTTCTAACACTTCAAACGGACTCACGTATTGGGGACTCAACTTTCCTCTATTCTTTGCTATAGCTCGGAGTGGTCGGATTTTCATGTCACATATTCTCCCACAGTGAACTGCATGTCAGTCTACTTTGCATCTGCTCACGACTCTTATCGTCTCTAGGCTCTTTTCAGCCATTGCACGATCAAAGCGACTTCATCTACACACACTGTGGTCCTTTTCTAACCATCACGTGGTCCTTCACCAACATCACCTTACTGAAGTGGTGACCGACACAACCTCTCTTATAGAGCTTCCTTGAATCCCGATATTGGCTATGGTGGTTAACTTCACATCCTGCATAGGACAAGAACTGACTCTAGCTATCACCCCGAATGAGCACATATGCTCTCATCAGACCCTTTAGTCTGGATCATACTAACCATTAGTTAGGGATGATAATCTGTACTTACATCGAGTTCTTCATGTACCTACTTCTACCTCATGGAAGGGAACCTTTAGGTCATACTTAAGAACTTTTGAACTCGCTTCATGGTGTAGTTGAACCATCTCTCTCATGGGTAGTTCATCCAGATCTGTCCCTTGACAGAACTCTTTCTTTCTCATATCATCTAGGTAAGGCAATCTACCATAACCCATATTGCATCTCGATCTTCCTCGGTCCAGGGGAGACCTATCACAACATCTATAGTGATGAACTCCCATTCCCTCTCGGGAACTCTTTATCCTCTATATCAATGCATTGGGTTATCGGTGCTCATCCTTCACCCGCTGTCATGCATGGCCACATACCACCTACAACCTCATCTTAAGCATCCAAAGCGCTACTGTCGCTTATTATCTTCGTGGTATGGGGTAAGGTGATCTTGAAATCAGGATCTCCTATATGCCATTATTCTTCAAGATCAATACCTCTAAAACCCAAAACCATTCTATCGGGGTTTCATCACCTTCTTTTTCAAAGGAGTGCACTTGAGGTTCTACCACTATCCTTTCATAGTATCAAGGACTAGACTGGCTAACCAAACAACGCTTAACCTTTCAATGTATCTTGAGTGTTATCCAAACACCCTTTCCTTTCCAAATTTAGGGTTATCCAAACAACCTCTTCTAGCTTCTAGTCAAACAAGTCAGATGTATCTCAACCAGAGCATCCATTACCACTTTACATCCTTATCTATTAGGTAGCATTGAAGACATACCTTCCATGTATTTCACTTATCATCTCACCTCGAATTCTATGTCTATCTTCATCAAGAAAACTCTGAGATCATCCTCTTAGTTATCAAACTCAACCTTGTATCACATGCAGATCCCACATAGCTCAAAATATTCTCATAAGGTGATTATCTTAATACTCTTATCGTTTGTACATGTCCATGAATCATTCACTCCACCAAGGTATGTTATCATCTTTGTCTTCATATCTCGTAGCAACGTTCCAACCCACCTCATCCTTTATCCTTGGTGTATGGCATGCATACTGTCCCATCTCTCACTCCCATAATAAGAAGAAATAAGCATTTGGCGGTCGTCCAAACGTAAAGTTCTTCCTATTCCAAGAGTAGAGATGACACATCCCACCTTGCCAGTACACCTTCAAATCTAGGTTGAAACGTGCCATCATCTTGATATCCACATTACTTCCATGGAAAACTGGTCTCGAACTTACCTGGTTCAAGCACAATCCTTGGTCATCTCCTCTAGGTCTTTAAGGTGCCGACACTTTTGGGGTCATCCCTCTTCCCTCATGCATCATAGAGTGCCCTACTCATCTGCCCTTTGGGTCCCATGAGTTCATGAAGGTGATCAATCTCCTAACCCATGGCCCTCAGACAATGATAGCTGTTACCTCCCAACCCTATGGTCTTGTGCAACTAGGGAATTAGGCAACTCCTACTTCCATCTGTCTTACCCCTACCTGACCCTAGGATAGACTAGGATTCTCTTTATAGTACATGTTCAACTTAGAACCTTACCCAAGCATTCATCACCTCTCTTCTTACATTCCTAGGCTGACTTCCATCCTTCAATAGGGATCATGGCAACCTGCATACCTTAGTCAAGCCCCATACCGGTTACCTCTATAGTAACACATCCGCAAGCACATGGAGGTGGTTATCTGAGAGTCTACAAGTTCATTCTCATACCATGTACTTTTCACTTAGCTTCTCCAGATCCTATGAGACCTCTTTAGGTTACCTTAAACCAATAAAACTGATATACACCCTACCAAAGGGGTCCCTCCCCTAGGATGGGAGGAAAACTCTCTCTTGACCACAAGGTCACAAAAGCTCTAAGGTCTAAGGTTTACATCCACATGAGCCTAATTAACCCTAGCAAGCTATTAAGGCACGAGGAGATCACCCACTAAACCATGCTAGGTCATACTTGTCCTCTTTCCTCACTGCTGGATCGAGATCATACCTTCCTTTATCATCAACTTAGTTGTGAGGGGTTCGTCAAACATACCTTAAACTTAAGGGTCTTCCCTTTTTCCTCTATACATGAGGAGTACCATACTTGAAACTATAGCAACTTAATTCTCGTCATGAGCATTAGGTACACCACTTCCCCTCTTAGGCCTAGGAACCCTAGGTTTATGTTCTTGATGTCCAGCTGCATGCTCTATCTTTTAACCGTGAATCAAGCTTGCAAAAGGCATAACGTGCACTTCTCGTCATCCTTCAACTCGAGCAACACTTAGAGTTGGATCCTCCTCAAGGACAAACCATAAGGTACAAGGCCTCATAACCTGCTACTAAACCTTTCTAGGTCTAAGGAACTCTTCTTCCTACCTCAGAAGGTAAACACATATACCGTAGGCACATAGGCACCAGATGCTTCATCTTCTATCTCTAGGGTTTGGTCCCTCTAAAGGCAACCAAGATATCATCAACTTTCAGGGATCGATATTGAAGCAACCACTATCATCCATTATTCAGGGTTTTAGACTTCCAACCTTCTTGCTGGGTTTCCTGCTCTCTCTAGGGCTAACCCAACCTCACCATTAGAGGTCCTCTCTTCATGAAGGATCAACCTCAAAAGCATGCCCTACATGGGTGAAGCCTAGGTTCGAACTTATGTTTGCTCAAGATCATCCATAACCCTTTATGCTCCATCATAATTCCTTATCCAGGGTTTCACCCTACTGTTAGCACTATGACGTACCCTAGGTGTCAGCTATACCCTACTAACACAAGCCCATAGGGTTTCTAAGGTCCTTCACTAACCTCATCATCTAAGGAGCTATTCTTTACCCTAACATGCACGACCCTTCCCAGGGTTGGGTTGCCAAAGGTGTTAGGTCACCCATGGATCATACGGCATCCCAAAGGAATGTCCTTTCAAACACCTGGTCCAACTCATCTCTCTCTAACCTTCACTTAGGGTTAGGGTTAGCATCATCCTCAGAGGATGTGCCAGGTCTCTACTAGCAATGGAGATCTCTATCTCCAAGACTGACTTATCCTCCTGACAAGAAGGTCTAGCCTCAGGTCTCTTCAGAGGACATGACAACTTATGTCATATGACCTAAGCATGTATCTATTATTTAATTTGTGCTTAAACTATTAAGCTTATGTCCATGACATCTTATTTACATGCCTTTCATTAATTTGATGGAGGATTCCTTAAACCTTATCAACCTTACCCATACCTCAAGAGGGTGAGGAGGAGAGAGAAAACCTTAATCCTTTAGGTCCTTATCAGAATTTTTGTGATGAGAAGGGATGAATAAGATGAGAAGTCCTAAAGGTATCTTATTTCGATTCATACCTGATCGGCCTAAATCGCACGTCCTAAAATTGGAGGCGTATTTGAGGTAGTCGAGCTTTTACATTTATAACCCAAATCCTTCTAGGCCCCCACAACTTTGTTTACGGGGTCGAAGTAGTCATACGGGGTCAAACACAGGGACAAGGTGGGTAGTGTTGAGAACTCTGAATCGACACTCTACACTCCGGTGGGTAGAAAGAGATAGTAAATTCCCCAGCGGGAACAACAAGCTATCACAAACAAAATAAAGAAAACTATCTCCAACTGGAGTTACAAGATGGATTTAAGGTTTTGGCAATTTAGCAGTTTTTAGGAGTTTTCATGCAACAGAAATAGAAAGATAAAACTAGAGCTTAAAGCAAGGTGCAAGGGATAAGACTTCAGTAAGACAAGCGGCAGCAGTAACATCCTGCACCCCTCCTCTCAGAGCGGGTGCCTCTAACCAAGCATCAACACCCCTCTCGAGGTTGTCGGACTTGAGTTAGAGTGGAATGATACTAAAACAACTCCATTCCAGGCACTCTCGTACTCCAGAATCGGACCAAACTCTAGAGCCACAACCCAACTCTCGAAGTGGTTGCGACGGGAAAACACGATTCGGTAGCTAAGCAAAACGCGATCCAAAACATGCAAGCTAGAGTTCAGATATCCAACATAGCAGTCACCCAACATAAGGCACCAAACATTAAACAACAAGTAGTTAAGCTTCCCTATTTCCATAAGCAATAAAGGTCTTAATACAATGTATAAGTGAAGAATTTAAATAACAGAATTAAAGATAGATGTCGCCTCCTTGATGTAGAAGAACGACAGACTACTGTAGCTCTCCAGCCCGATATCGGTAAGGAGCCGAGCCCGATACAGCAGTGTCGGGCGGCACCCCCTCTCGGGCAGCACCGACTGACGACTGACTGTATCGCTCAAGGACCCTGGCCGATACGCTCATGTCGGGCAGCGCACCCTCTCGGGCGGAACGCATAACGGCGAAGCGTATCGGGTTCGATATCATGTCAGGCAAAGAGCTACGTGTCTACTGTCGGGCACTCGTGTCGCTCATCGTCGTTGGCCGATATCGGCCCGCAGCATCGCCTGAGACAACCCTAAGTGAACCATTCCCTCCCTCTCGGGATGACGAAAAGCTCACCTACTGTCGCCCGGCACAAGCGCTGGGGTGCGATATTCTTGCTCTCGCAGCTCCCTTCGAAGGTGGCTCCAAATGACCTAACTGTGACTCCCCGATTTCTGAACTGTCCAAACTGTCCAAACTGTCTTTTCGGCTTCCTGTAGCACACCTATTCTCCTCTTTTGCTGTGATAGTCGATGTGGTGGAGTTGATCAGGCGTCGCTTCGTTTGCCATCCATTCTAGGATGAAGATGCCGCAGTCGTTGGATAGTTGAATTTGCTGCAGACTGCGGTGGTAGAACTGGAGTTCATGCCATCTACTTGTTTGCGTTCCCAGGAATGGTTGTATCAGCGCTGCTATATCGATGTAGTATTTTCGTACTAATTGTTCGAGAGATGTCAGCGCTGCCAATGTACACTGCACTGGACGATCTTTGTTGCTGTCTGAGCTGTTGTAGAAAATCCCTGCTCGTTGTTGAGTGTACACCGTTAGGAGCATCCAGTGGTTGTTGTGCAGGATGGGAAGGAGAATGATATCTGGGACTCTGCACTCCAACTCTGCTAGAAAAGCTTTCTTCGCCCCTTGCTCATCGGCTAGGCATATGTCGTTGAACAACATCAGATCAGCTATGTATGCGTGTTCAGACTTGTTCTGTAGTATCTGGATGTAGGCGACCGCCACAGATAATGCCAGACATCCTCCATCTTTTACCATGTCCCTTAAGTCATCAATTGGGACTATGACATTGCCTGCCGCGTAGGCTACGTCTGCAAGGGTGGAGTCAGCCAACTTCATGTGAATTTCATCGACCTGTTCCTGCGTGAGAGTAGAGCATGAGAAACGGTCAAAGTTACGGATCGACTCCTCAGGGTTCTCAGGCGAGGCTTGTTCGTCCTGTCCGAAAACTCGCCGCAGGATGTTTATCTGTTTTCCTGCCCCACAGACGTTCGTCTCTGCTTCTGCTTCTTTTTCTGGAGAGCTGCTGGGTTGAGATGATTCATATTCTTGTTCACTTTCCAGCAGCTCTTCTAGTATCCCCGCGTCTCGGAAGTAGCGCTTGTCCTTTATAAGCAGTAGTGTATATTTGCTTCTGAGTTTGTAAAAGTTGTGGTTCTGGAGTTGTTTGAAGTATCCGAAGATATGTATCATCTCCATGGCTCTGAGGACTATAAATGCGCTATTTCCACTTCCCTCCTCTTCTTGGATTGGGAAGTCCCTTAGTGAGTAGAAATTCCAGACGCCGCTGTGGCGCTGGACTCCATACTTGATGACACGGTGGAGACGTAGCGGCAGCAGCCTTAGCCTTTCATCCTCGGGGTGTAGGAACGTGCTGCCTGTGTGCAGGACCTCCTTGCTGCAGCAGCAGTGCAGTTGGACGTCATGATTTCGGAGGTCGGCAATGCACAGGAACCAGTTGTTTCTGTGTTTGTAAGGGGCCAGCACCAGCTTTGGGTTGTGTTTTTCAATGTAATCCAACATACTGTCTACCTGCGTAGTTTTGTACAACCCCATCATTAGTCTTCTTTCCAGAGCCGGGGTGGCAGCGTAAACTGTATGTTGGCCTTTCTTCTTCTCGGCGTTTTCTATAATGGCGCCTTGTAGTACTCTGAACAACCTTTTCCCCATGACGACCTTGGGACGGAAGATGTTTCTTAGTGTTCCCCACTGCAATGAAAAATAACCGTCACTCCAGAGTACCTCTTCCTCGTCAGCTTGCGATCTCAGGACCTTGTTCAGCAGCTTCTGGTCCCTGATCATCAGATACCCTATGACTCTTCTGTCGAAGTCAGCCATTTCGAAGGAAGGTATCTCTGTCGGTGCGGAGAAGTCGTCGAGGTCGGCCTTAGAGCTTCTTCCTCAGGGGTGGTGTCTTTCATTTGCAGTGCATATGTCCCCCCCTTCTCCCTCAGATTCATCAGAATAGCCCTCCCCGACGCTGATGTCTTCGTCGTTATCCTCAACTTCGTCAAAGGGGGCTGAGGGAGCGGCTTCATTCAAATCGAAAGGGCTTCCTTGTCTGGCTGGAGCTTCGTCGCCTTGCCCTCGTGATGAATTTTCTCCGGACACTGGTGAAGATCTGTCAGAGGAGGAGGTGGATGATGATGACCCCGACGACGCTCCTGACGATGAGGACTGCGAGCCTGAACTAGGAGGCGACGGAGACCTTCTCGGCTGCCTTGGGCGCGGATGGTCGTCCTCTCTGTTCAGCCTCCCCTCGATCTCGCCAAGGCACTGCAGAACTTGTTGGAGCGTGACATTTACTGCCTCTAGTTGGCCAGGTAGGCTGGCCAAAGTCAGCAGCTCTCATTCTTGGCTATCCAGCCTCTGCTCGAAAAACGAGAACTTGCGGGTTAGGGAAAGAAATGTAGCAGAGTGGCTTTCAGTTACCTCCCGCAAGAAATCGAGTTCTTGCCCCAGCATTTTCCCGAGAGAAGGAGGAGTTTCGGCTTTTCTCCCCCTTGACCTCGAAATGCTCCTCCCGCGCGATGGTCTGCCTGATGAGGCATAACCTATCTCTATTGTCCGCGCGGCTGATGCTTCTGGGCAAGGTGTCGGTGCTGCTTCGCCCTCTTGTCATATTGGAGGAGACCGTGTTGTGGACGGATGCTGCTCCTCTCAACGTTGTCGACGATTTCCTCAACATCTGCAACGGGGGACTTTGGCGGTGGTGTCGGTGTCAGCCATGCCCTTTCGAGCTCCATTTGTAGGATCTCGGCGAATAGATCATCGCTGGCACCCAGCTGTACATCCTCAGTTGCCCCTAAGGGCGCAACAGAAACTTTTGGGACTGCAACTGTCTCTCCCGCTGCAGTTCCCGTTCTTGTCTCGGTGACCTCCACGATCACCGGTTCCTTTTCTGCCACAACTGGCCTTGTTGTTGTGGCCGGTATTGGTGGCTCCGGGGCAGTGAGCTGCTCGGCAGGAGCTGTTGACGATACGTCCTGCCGAGTACTCAGAGGGATGGGCTCTCTGGTTATTCCCCTTTCTTGAGTTCTTGGGGGCGGAGCGCAGCCTGCGCCTGCTGCCACAACTTCGATCTCGGCTGTGGTGAAGACCAGCTTTTTTACGTCGTAGGCGGCGCAGCGAGTAAGCGGGAGAAGAATTTTCATTCTTGCGAACTTGTAGAAGTAACTCCGCCCCTCTTTTATTTGTTATACCTGACCTCATGAGGTACTTGAGGTCGATCAACTCGTCCCCTCTTGTCCTCGAGAGGCTGCGCGGCTCGCACGGGTATCCCAACCCGACCGCAATTAGGTTGACGATGCCACCCATGCAATATTCCTTGGTGGCATCCTTTATTGGGTGCAGCCTGTTCAGCAAGAAACGCCCCAGGTTGATAGTCCGGCCCTCCATCATGTGCCACATGACGTGGAGCTCCTCAGAATAGATGTTGCTGGACTCGTTCTTGCTGAAAAGGAGGCATGCCACCAACTTGTGCATTATCCTCCAAAAGCACGAGTGCATTGCCACCACCTTGCTTCCTGGTTTGAATGACGACTCCCCGATTAGCTTCTCCCAGATATCTACGGGGTTGAACTCATCTCCTTCGGTGATCCTTGCACCATTATCTAGTCGTTCCCTCTCCTCTTCGTTGGAGGAGAATATCTGGTTGAGCAGCCTTTCTGAAACGATGTGCTCCGCATTGTAAAACCACCCCTGGAGTCTGTCTGCTCCGCCATACTCTTTGGCTTCCGCTGGTGTATTCTTCACTCGGCGAAGAGACGCCATGAATTCCCTTGTGAGTTCTGTATAGGAGGCGGACAGGCTGAGGCAGATTTGCCTCAGACCTGCTACGGCAAGTACGTTTTCCAGCCTCTCAAAGATGCCCAACTGCATGAAGGATGACTGGTGGCAGAACTTGCTCGGTCTGTAGAGCTTGACTCCTAGCTCAGCATATCTGCGTCCATGCTCCTCATCCCTTGGCACGAACCTTCCTGGTGTGTGATCCAGGGGTTCTTCTGTTGGGGCGGGTACTGTAGCTGGAGTGGCCGCTTCTTCAGTTCTCACCCTCTTTTCAGTCGTTGAGGGCCCAACTGCCTCGGGATTCGGGTGCTTCTGCCCGACCGTTGCCACTTCTGCCTCTGGCTCGGTGACGATTCTCCTACCTTGCTCATCGATGCGTATAACAGTTTGCCTTGTGTGTGCCATCCCTATCATCAATTGAACAAATGTCTTTTTGTTATCAGTAGGTAAAATAATAAAGGGAAAGACACCCCGACACGACTGTATCGGGCTTCAAAACAAAATCAGACGAAACTTGCCCGATACAACTGTGTCGGGCGATACGATCGAGAGAAATTGAGTGCCCGGCAGGGTCTTAAAAGGAGCTGCCCGACAGATGCTACGGTCGCTGCCCGACACAAGGATCGGGCAGTTGCGAAAGAAGTGTGTCGCGCGATAACAGTGTCGGGCGATAAGAAAATCAACTTAAAATCTTCGCCCGATACACCGTACGTGATAAGGGTTCGTATCGGGCAAGCTAGGGCGGTAGGGCTGTCGCGCGATACCTTTGTTTTCCTTAAGATCTCTGCGCATCATGGGAGCAGGAAAGGTGGTAGCGCGACACGGGAGCAGAGAGCGAGAAAAGTACTGCGCGATACAGGTAGCTGGAAAAGTAAAAGCCGGGAGCGCGACACGGTAAAGTCTTTGCCTTATATATAGCAGACAGCGTTGAGGTAAATCCATTCCCTCCCGATACGGGTGCATTCTGAATGTCGGTTGGTATGCCGCCCGATCCGGTCCAGAAAAAGAGTTACTAGACCAAATCACGGCCGCTCGATACAAGACTTTTTCAGGACAAAACTTCGAGGTAAAACCCACTAAAGAAAAGTGCGAAAGACGGGTAAAACATCATTGGCCTAAGGCTAAGACCCGGCCTCAGATGGTATTACCCATCCCGGCTAATAAAACTAAAGCGGTGTCCCATAAAACAAAAGAGTCAGCACACGCAGCGCGTGCTTTGCCTCGGGCCTTATTACAGTCCATAATGTTTGTAATGTTTGTTTTGCAAAAAGGAAAATAACATCCTATTCTAGGAAAAATAAAAGCACGGGCTGCCTCCCGAGGAGCGCTGCGTTTTCCGTCTTCAGCTAGACGTCTTTGGCTTCTTCATCATACTTTATCAATTTGCTGGTTCGGTGTTGGACGGGATCTTCCCTGAAGGATTCTTCACAATCTCGGCGAGCTGGGCTAGCTGCTGATCGATTTGGCGCTGATGTGTTTGCATATCTACCAACTGGACTTGCAATGAGTTCAAGACGCCCGAATTGGACAGCGCACTTTGCTCTAGCTGATTATTAACGGTATCTTGCTTCTTGACAAAATCAAACAACTGGCCGATCACTCCAGATTGGCTTGCTCCTTTCTCCTGTTCACGGGAGGGGCCTTGGTACTTTCCTGGTACTTGGGAATTGCCTTTTACTGGTTGGAACTGGCTATTCTTGGTATACTGGCCGGATCCCCCTCTCTTCTCGAAAGGTTGCACTGGCCTGGCCGAGGTGTGCATCTGATGCAAATTTTCGACTGCATCCTTGTTACCATAATTAAAACCAGGGTGGTCTGGCCTCTTGAAGTTCATGTAGGAGACATTGTCGATCCTTTCTTCTTCTGAGTCGGAGTCTCTATCTGTGTCTGGTCTGGTGTAGACACAGTTGTCCACCCCATGTCCTCCTTCTCCACAGGTAACACATTTCATGACCTTCTCAACCTGCTTCTTCCCTTTTCCGCCATGATCCTTCAGTTGTTTCACATCTGTTGCTATCCTCTGAATTTGAGAAGTAATATTCTCCAGAGCTTTGGACTCAAGAGAGGTTCCTTCCCCCACCTTCTTCGCCTGCCCTCTATCGGATCTATCATAGTCAACATCGGCCTTCAACTCAGCCATGTTCCTGATGATCCTTTCGGACTTGCTTGGCTTTTTCCCTAAGAAGTCACTTCCTGCTGCCGCATTCAGTGACACCCTTTCATCGGGGGTCATCCCATTGTAGAAGGTGGAGATCAGGAAGCCTTTCTTGTAATTGTGGTGAGGGCAGTCCCTCTAATATTCCAGATATCGTTCCCAAGCGTCATGGAGGTTTTCATTTGGCTTTTGTGCGAAAGACGTGATTTTTAACTTGTTCCTCATCGTCTTCTCAGTGGGATAAAACTTGTTCAGAAATGCGTCAGCCAGTTCTCCCCACCCATTCAGCGCTTGGTGGGGTAGCCCAAGGTACCATGATAGAGCCTTATCCTCCAAAGAGAAGATGAAACCCTTGCAGTAGATGACCTCTTGGGAACCCCCCGCATCTTTATGGTGTCGCAGATATTTTTGAAAGCATCGAGGTGGTGGTAAGGGTTGTCGTTCTTAGAACTCCCCCTGAAGCTTTTATTTTGAATCATGGAGATCACAGATGGCTTGAGCTCAAAGTTCGTCGCATTAAACCTTGGGATGATAACGGGACACCTCGATCTATTAGCCTTTGTAGAAGCCAATTCTCTCAGAGTTTTCTCTTCTTCCTCCGAGTCGTCGCTGTTGCTGGCGTCTCGGTGTCGCTCCCGGTTGTCATGATTTCTCCTGTGTCTCCGGCGACGTCTGTGCTGATGATGCTCTTCCTCATGCCCTGGTGATTCTGGATCTTCTTGCCGCTCATTATCACTATACTGTTCGTTGTCTTCCGGTGGGGGAGAAACTGGCCTCCCCCCTTGGCTTTCGTTTCCAGAAGGTTGCTCTACGTGAGGCGACATGATGGACGGTTTCGGTGTTCAGTCGATTAGAGTACCTGAAAACCGCATAAAAATCAAGTTTAGAAAATAAAATTTGGGCATAGAATAATGCTTAAAGAAAAAGAAAAAGAAGTGCTATCAAGCCCATTTCTAAGCTTGAGGCACGAGAGTGTAGTTAGTGGATTCGGATTCGTCAACAATGCCATTTGCCTTGTCCCCGGCAACGGCGCCAAAAAGTTGACCGGCCTAAATCGCGCGTCCTAAAATTGGAGGCGTATTTGAGGTAGTCGAGCTTTTACATTTATAACCCGAATCCTTCTAGGCCCCCGCAACTTTGTTTACGGGGTCGAAGTAGTCATACGGGGTCGAACACAGGGACAAGGTGGGTAGTGTTGAGAACTCTGAATCGACACTCTACACTCCGGTGGGTAGAAAGAGATAGTAAATTCCCCAGCGGGAACAACAAGCTGTCACAAACAAAATAAAGAAAACTATCTCCAACTGGAGTTACAAGAAAGATTTAAGGTTTTGGCAATTTAGCAGTTTTTAGGAGTTTTCATGCAACAGAAACAGAAAGATAAAACTAGAGCTTAAAGCAAGGTGCGAGGGATAAGACTTCAGTAAGACAAGCGGCAACAGTAACATCCTGCACCCCTCCTCTTAGAGCGGGTGCCTCTAACCAAGCATCAACACCCCTCTCGAGGTTGCCGGACTTGAGTTAGAGTGGAATGATACTAAAACAACTCCATTCCAGGCACTCTCGTACTCCAGAATCGGACCAAACTCTAGAGCCACAACCCAACTCTCGAAGTGGTTGCGACGGGAAAACACGATTCGGTAGCTAAGCGAAACGCGATCCAAAACATGCAAGCTAGAGTTCAGATATCCAACATAGCAGTCACCCAATATAAGGCACCAAACATTAAACAACAAGTAGTTAAGCTTCCCTATTTCCATAAGCAATAAAGGTCTTAATACAATGTATAAGTGAAGAATTTAAATAACAGAATTAAAGATAGATGTCGCCTCCTTGATGTAGAAGAACGACAGACTACTGTAGCTCTCCAGCCCGATATCGGTAAGGAGCCGAGCCCGATACAGCAGTGTCGGGCGGCACCCCCTCTCGAACAGCACCGACTGATGAGTGACTGTATCGCTCAAGGACCCTGGCTGATACGCTCATGTCGGGCAGCGCACCCTCTCGGGCGGCACGCATGACGGCGAAGCGTATTGGGTTCGATATCATGTCGGGCAAAGAGCTACACGTCTACTGTCGGGCACTCGTGTCGCTCATCGTCTTTGGCCGATATCGGCCCGCAGCGTCGCCCGGGACAACTCTAAGTGAACCATTCCCTCCCTCTCAGGATGAGGAAAAGCTCACCTAGTGTCGCCTGGAACAAGCGCTGGGGCGTGATATTCTTGCTCTCGCAGCTCCCTTCGAAGGTGGCTCCAAATGCCCTAACTGTGACTACCCGATTTCCGAATTGTCCGAACTCCCGACTGTCCAAACTGTCCGAACTGTCTTTTTGGCTTCCTGTAGCTGCTATTTATAGGCAGCGGTTGGAGAAGTTATGGTGCTCGAAGCGCCACGTAGCTGCCTTATACGCCGGTCAATGGATGGGGACGGCCGATACAGGTATATCTCGGCATGAGGTGCTGGCTATCGGTCACGTGGCGGGCAGCACGCCTGCCGGTGGGTGGCTGTATCGCCCGACGAGCTGGGTCGTCGATACGGCTTTGGCTCCCTGTCGGGTAGAAGGTGTGTCGGCCGGCACGTTCCTTTCGCGCATCACCCTTCTCCGCCGAGCATCTTTGTGTCGCCCAGCCCCTGTCGGGCTGGGGTTGTATCGGGCGTCAGGGAGGCCGAGACGGGTTTAGACTTATTCGTGGGCCGGAACGGCCTTATTGCACAAAAACGAGGAAAACTCTGTAGAAGATAGGGAAAATTGGAGTAAGAGCATTGCTTGGCCAATTATTGCGAAAATGCTAATAAAATAGAGGAAAATAGCAGAAAAGGGCAGTTTTGATAACGGAATAAAGGGCAAAAACGTCACAAAATTTGGTGTTATCAATACCCTAAGACTTTGGCCAGGCAGTCACACGGATCTGGGAGTCCTCGTATTCCGACTAGCGGTGCGGAAAAAAAATATTGTCAGCCCCCGGTCGTGATCCTTTTCTAGACACCTCCATCTTTCGGATATTCCTCTAATAACTCCCTTGGGTTCTATGGAGTTTGTAAAATTTAATAATTATTAATGGTTAAATGAGGAACCTACGCTCTGATACCAAATGTTACGACCCCACCGCACCCATAAATTCTGGATCAAAGGTTCGACAGATAACCAATAACAATTATTAAATTCTAACAGACTATATTGAAAAACGGTAATAAATTTTTTCTTTATCATACCTTTGAAAAGTTTGGAAGTACTATACTTCTAACCACAGATGAACTACTCTAACTAGTTCCTCCTTGTTCTTTAATTCTTGAATTCACAATGTGTCACTTTACTGTTTGTACTTTGGGATTTGTACCTAAATCGCCGACAAACAAAACAACGGTCAGTCGAAACTGGTATGTGGGTGAAACAATAATCAAGCAATTATGCTAACAATGTAATCAAGCAATTATTCATTTAACAATCAAGATTACATTTTAAATATAACTCCGCGATCCACAAGTTCCCTGACCTCTGAGCTGTCCCTGCAGTGGACTTGGATACTACCTTCCTTATGGTAGATCCCCATTAAACCCCTCATGATCCACCTAACCGGTGTACCGGTTTCTAGGGTTGAGTCACATGGAACTACCCGTAGGCAGACCACTCCTTAACTCATAGTATGCTGAAGAGTCTCATGAACCACACATGGCAACCCAGTTTCTAACTCTCGGTAACCTAGACCTTACTCTAGGATTACCCCTTTTTCAGCCTTTTTAAAGCAACAGAGGTGAACACAGATCTAGCCAGTTATATGCATACTTAAGGTGATAATCATAGTCACTTTATAGTTGCATGAAATAAATAGACATTCAACAGTTATTTTCAAGCAACCGATAAATCCTTCGGAAATCGCCGCAAAACTAAAGCGATTATTCATAAGCGTAACCACATACCTTTAATTGCAATTTTCAAGACAGATTCAAATTATGAAGAGTAACCCAATCAACAAGCAATGATGAACAGAAATCCTAAAACAAAAGTACCAATTCCTTTTATTAATAATTATCCAATTTCATTATACTATTTAGGATTTCAATTCCAACATTAGGGTTTCTTTTGGAAATTAGGGTTTTTACTTCTCCTTTCCTCATTATCATCCTTAATTTATCAAACTACATGAAACTCCTAATTTCTTATTGAATTTCCTTTATTAGACATCTGATTTCCTTATTTCATAAAAATATGATTTTTATCTACTTTTATCCCAAATTAGGGTTTCCATGCCAATTAATCTTCTTTTTAGATATTGTAACTTTAAGTTAAGCACTTTTGCAATCAAAAAGTAAATACAACCACCTTTATTATTATCGGAGTCAAACTTAACAATTTGACCTATTGAATTACCAAATTACACTCTAATCATGCAATTAGGGTTTCTCATCAATTTTTAATAAACTTTATTAGCCAATTAAGGCACTTTTGCAAAACAGAGTGGAATTAGGTTCTGGAATTATTTTTATCGTATTCCTTGCATTTTTCTATACAACTTTTATATACAAAGTTTTCTCATTGGATAATCCCAGTAATTTCTATCATTTTCGCAAGAAAAACCCTTTTTTTGATTATTCGTTTAGGGAGGTGAATTACCAGAAAATTCCCGGCCGCTGGATCGGTGCGCCTATGGTCCATGCTCTGATCCAACGCTCAGCGTTGCGCGTCTCCTACACTTAAGCGCCTTGAAGCCCAGGTCGTCAGATCCCGCGAGTCCACGGTGGACTAAGATCTAAGGGCTTCAGCTTATCTTTGACCCGGCCGCTCGATCCTAATCGAACGGTGGCTGCACTTCGCCTCTCTTCGCCTCTGGTTCTTCTCAACGCGGCGGTGCTGCAGCGGCGCTCTCGCCGGAGCAAAAGCAATTGAGAGGGAGGGCGAGCAACAAGGCTCAACAAGCGACCGTTTGAGTTCGATTGGTTATAAGGACTCGAGGGGTCCCCTTTTATAGGTGATAGGAGGTCCTCTTTTAGGGTTCCCAACTCTGCCGCCAATCCTAGTTCTAGCCCAATTGGGCGTTTCTTGGATTCACATCGAAACCCCATCGAACCAGGGTTGAAACTCAACCTCTTGCTCACCCGGACTCAGAGGGGAAGTTTCCAAAGATGCACATGCATCGGAGCTCTCGAAATCTAAGGATTAAGAATCCTTCCTCGCGCGGCTACAGTCCCTGTCCCTTTGGGACTTGGACGATGAGCCGTGTCCCTTGGATCAAGATCTAAGGGCTCTCATCACACGCGCAAGAACAAAAGGGAAATTAATTCCCATTTAAAATTGGATTTTATTCCTATTTCAATTGAATTTTAGAAAATTCATATCTCCCAATTGGTTACTCTTTTCTTTCCCAAATTTTGAGGGAATCTCGATTTCAGTCTTATCTTTCATCCATCAAAATTTGGTGTCATTATAATAAGGATTCGATTCCTTTTCTTAATATGCAAGTTATCATCATATTTATCACATTTTCCATGTCTTCCTTATTTCTTTTATCATTAATTCATGATTTTGAGTTCCTTGAACCCCAAGGAACCTATTAACTCGAAATCCTATTTTTGGAAACATATTCCATATCCTTTTTCTATTTTATTGGATTTCTTTATGTACTCTTTAATTCTATCGATTTGGGCTCAAATAAAAATAAGGCCCAATAAGAAACATACAAAACAATTATTCATGAAATCCATTTCAGTCCACATTACATCAATCATAGAATTCATTTATCTTTAAATGAAATTTACAAAGTTTATTACATAATTTGGAAAAATGAGGTTATAACAGTTTCATAGCTAACATCAATTTAATTTTATTACTACTCTATCAACATTTGAATCTCAACATTTCTGTGAGTTATGTTTGCAAAGGAAAGTTTTCTAACTAAATAATATGGTAGAATTTTTTTTCCTTCATGTAATTTTTGGCCCCCACAGAGGTTGAATCCTGGTTCCGCCCCTGGCGCTACTCTGGCAAAGTGGAGAGGGTAGCAGTAGCATTTCTGACAAGTGTGTTTTGTGTAGCTGAATAAAGGTGAGGATCATACCTCATGATGACGAACTTCTTGAGAGTAATTTGTCTCATTCTTCTCCGTTCGTTGATGAAGTGGGCCTGGCTTGTCCATATGAATGTAGCTGCTAACGCCCTCAATCGGGACATATCTTAGCAAAGCCAACAACATGCATCCCTGCAATGCTTCTCCTTCCGCTGGTGTCGCCCTCTTCCCACCTCCTATCTTTCACATGGCCGTCTTCCACCCCTCACATCCGACCAATACTCGCCATCAGGACCCCCTGCCACGCCGTTGCTCCATGGAGTCATGAGCCTAGACAACCTCCATCGTCGTCGTGACGTTGGACGGATGGTGAAAATGAATGAAGAACCTGCAGCAACAACAATGAAAGCGAAGAGTGGTTTGGAGGCCATGGTGGTGGTAGATAGGACTAGGCTATGGTCTAGACTTTCTCGCAAACAAATGGTGTGAAAAATGTAGAACCCCAGACGCCTCTTATACAACAAAGGACCCTTTTGCAATTTGGGAAAATCAATGCAAAAGTTGCAAAAGAAATCTATATAGATAGATGGGCACTTTTCCTGTTTCAGAGGTTATGTAAGATTATAAAATGCTCTTTTAGAAACGTGGCAACACGTTTACGAAATATTGTTATGAATTTATAAATTGTAATGAAAGGATTTCCTCGTACCACTATACATACATAGAGGGTAGGTTTGAGTAATTAATACAACGTTAGAAAAAGTTCCGGGCTCTCGTTGATTTAAAATCGGGACTATATAAAGGGGTGCGAAGGACATACATTTGAGCTTCGGCTTGGATTCTAAAAACGTGAGTTTCCGCTGCTAGGCTCTTCCTTACCCACTTTCCTCATTCGTCTTCTTGTTCAATCTCCTAGCCCCTTTCTTGCTCTTCCTGCTTCCGCTAGGGTTTCCCTTTCACCATCCCCTCTCCAATACGGACCGTTTCTGACACGATTTTGGCGGCATGGACGCGATGCTTTTGACGCTGCAGTGCGTTGTACGCGACTTCGTTGTGGTCGGCAACCAATGCATATTATCGCTTATCTTCGGCATCTTGTTCGGGGGCCGAGCCACCGTCATCTTCGAGGCATTCATGATGCTGCTGGGTTTCCGCGCTTCTGGAATGCGAGGCGCGTCCCTGACCGCGACGGGGACCTTGATGGCCCAACTGGCGGATGTCGTCGACAACGGCCGCTTGGAGCGAGATATGGGAAAGAGGTTACTGGCGGCGGCACGCTGGGGGGTTTTTCTGCTGCTGCTGATCCAGGTGTCCGCCTGTTACCCTGAAGGATCTACTTGTTTGTGAAGCTACTGGTCGAGACGATCGCCGGCCAACATCTCTCTCGTTATAATTGTTGGAGTAGAACTGGTCTCCAGAAGCAGTAGTTTAAAAATATGCTTGTAGATTCACGACCTCGCATACACGGGCCCTAACCATGCACTCTGAGTTCCAATCTTCAACAGCCACCGTCCTTTGCCTTTCCTTTTCTGCTGACATTGCACTTCTTGCCGTTTTCGATTCCGAATGCTTGTTTTAGATGTAATCAGGTTAATCTTCCTCCGTTATATATAGCAGACAGCGTTGAGGTAAATCCATTCCCTCCCGATACGGGTGCATTCTGAATGTCGGTTGGTATGCCGCCCGATCCGGTCCAGAAAAAGAGTTACTAGACCAAATCACGGCCGCTCGATACAAGACTTTTTCAGGACAAAACTTCGAGGTAAAACCCACTAAAGAAAAGTGCGAAAGACGGGTAAAACATCATTGGCCTAAGGCTAAGACCCGGCCTCAGATGGTATTACCCATCCCGGCTAATAAAACTAAAGCGGTGTCCCATAAAATAAAAGAGTCAGCACACGCAGCGCGTGCTTTGCCTCGGGCCTTATTACAGTCCATAATGTTTGTAATGTTTGTTTTGCAAAAAGGAAAATAACATCCTATTCTAGGAAAAATAAAAGCACGGGCTGCCTCCCGAGGAGCGCTGCGTTTTCCGTCTTCAGCTAGACGTCTTTGGCTTCTTCATCATACTTTATCAATTTGCTGGTTCGGTGTTGGACGGGATCTTCCCTGAAGGATTCTTCACAATCTCGGCGAGCTGGGCTAGCTGCTGATCGATTTGGCGCTGATGTGTTTGCATATCTACCAACTGGACTTGCAATGAGTTCAAGACGCCCGAATTGGACAGCGCACTTTGCTCTAGCTGATTATTAACGGTATCTTGCTTCTTGACAAAATCAAACAACTGGCCGATCACTCCAGATTGGCTTGCTCCTTTCTCCTGTTCACGGGAGGGGCCTTGGTACTTTCCTGGTACTTGGGAATTGCCTTTTACTGGTTGGAACTGGCTATTCTTGGTATACTGGCCGGATCCCCCTCTCTTCTCGAAAGGTTGCACTGGCCTGGCCGAGGTGTGCATCTGATGCAAATTTTCGACTGCATCCTTGTTACCATAATTAAAACCAGGGTGGTCTGGCCTCTTGAAGTTCATGTAGGAGACATTGTCGATCCTTTCTTCTTCTGAGTCGGAGTCTCTATCTGTGTCTGGTCTGGTGTAGACACAGTTGTCCACCCCATGTCCTCCTTCTCCACAGGTAACACATTTCATGACCTTCTCAACCTGCTTCTTCCCTTTTCCGCCATGATCCTTCAGTTGTTTCACATCTGTTGCTATCCTCTGAATTTGAGAAGTAATATTCTCCAGAGCTTTGGACTCAAGAGAGGTTCCTTCCCCCACCTTCTTCGCCTGCCCTCTATCGGATCTATCATAGTCAACATCGGCCTTCAACTCAGCCATGTTCCTGATGATCCTTTCGGACTTGCTTGGCTTTTTCCCTAAGAAGTCACTTCCTGCTGCCGCATTCAGTGACACCCTTTCATCGGGGGTCATCCCATTGTAGAAGGTGGAGATCAGGAAGCCTTTCTTGTAATTGTGGTGAGGGCAGTCCCTCTAATATTCCAGATATCGTTCCCAAGCGTCATGGAGGTTTTCATTTGGCTTTTGTGCGAAAGACGTGATTTTTAACTTGTTCCTCATCGTCTTCTCAGTGGGATAAAACTTGTTCAGAAATGCGTCAGCCAGTTCTCCCCACCCATTCAGCGCTTGGTGGGGTAGCCCAAGGTACCATGATAGAGCCTTATCCTCCAAAGAGAAGATGAAACCCTTGCAGTAGATGACCTCTTGGGAACCCCCCGCATCTTTATGGTGTCGCAGATATTTTTGAAAGCATCGAGGTGGTGGTAAGGGTTGTCGTTCTTAGAACTCCCCCTGAAGCTTTTATTTTGAATCATGGAGATCACAGATGGCTTGAGCTCAAAGTTCGTCGCATTAAACCTTGGGATGATAACGGGACACCTCGATCTATTAGCCTTTGTAGAAGCCAATTCTCTCAGAGTTTTCTCTTCTTCCTCCGAGTCGTCGCTGTTGCTGGCGTCTCGGTGTCGCTCCCGGTTGTCATGATTTCTCCTGTGTCTCCGGCGACGTCTGTGCTGATGATGCTCTTCCTCATGCCCTGGTGATTCTGGATCTTCTTGCCGCTCATTATCACTATACCGTTCGTTGTCTTCCGGTGGGGGAGAAACTGGCCTCCCCCCTTGGCTTTCGTTTCCAGAAGGTTGCTCTACGTGAGGCGACATGATGGACGGTTTCGGTGTTCAGTCGATTAGAGTACCTGAAAACCGCATAAAAATCAAGTTTAGAAAATAAAATTTGGGCATAGAATAATGCTTAAAGAAAAAGAAAAAGAAGTGCTATCAAGCCCATTTCTAAGCTTGAGGCACGAGAGTGTAGTTAGTGGATTCGGATTCGTCAACAATGCCATTTGCCTTGTCCCCGGCAACGGCGCCAAAAAGTTGACCGGCCTAAATCGCGCGTCCTAAAATTGGAGGCGTATTTGAGGTAGTCGAGCTTTTACATTTATAACCCGAATCCTTCTAGGCCCCCGCAACTTTGTTTACGGGGTCGAAGTAGTCATACGGGGTCGAACACAGGGACAAGGTGGGTAGTGTTGAGAACTCTGAATCGACACTCTACACTCCGGTGGGTAGAAAGAGATAGTAAATTCCCCAGCGGGAACAACAAGCTGTCACAAACAAAATAAAGAAAACTATCTCCAACTGGAGTTACAAGAAAGATTTAAGGTTTTGGCAATTTAGCAGTTTTTAGGAGTTTTCATGCAACAGAAACAGAAAGATAAAACTAGAGCTTAAAGCAAGGTGCGAGGGATAAGACTTCAGTAAGACAAGCGGCAACAGTAACATCCTGCACCCCTCCTCTTAGAGCGGGTGCCTCTAACCAAGCATCAACACCCCTCTCGAGGTTGCCGGACTTGAGTTAGAGTGGAATGATACTAAAACAACTCCATTCCAGGCACTCTCGTACTCCAGAATCGGACCAAACTCTAGAGCCACAACCCAACTCTCGAAGTGGTTGCGACGGGAAAACACGATTCGGTAGCTAAGCGAAACGCGATCCAAAACATGCAAGCTAGAGTTCAGATATCCAACATAGCAGTCACCCAATATAAGGCACCAAACATTAAACAACAAGTAGTTAAGCTTCCCTATTTCCATAAGCAATAAAGGTCTTAATACAATGTATAAGTGAAGAATTTAAATAACAGAATTAAAGATAGATGTCGCCTCCTTGATGTAGAAGAACGACAGACTACTGTAGCTCTCCAGCCCGATATCGGTAAGGAGCCGAGCCCGATACAGCAGTGTCGGGCGGCACCCCCTCTCGAACAGCACCGACTGATGAGTGACTGTATCGCTCAAGGACCCTGGCTGATACGCTCATGTCGGGCAGCGCACCCTCTCGGGCGGCACGCATGACGGCGAAGCGTATTGGGTTCGATATCATGTCGGGCAAAGAGCTACACGTCTACTGTCGGGCACTCGTGTCGCTCATCGTCTTTGGCCGATATCGGCCCGCAGCGTCGCCCGGGACAACTCTAAGTGAACCATTCCCTCCCTCTCAGGATGAGGAAAAGCTCACCTAGTGTCGCCTGGAACAAGCGCTGGGGCGTGATATTCTTGCTCTCGCAGCTCCCTTCGAAGGTGGCTCCAAATGCCCTAACTGTGACTACCCGATTTCCGAATTGTCCGAACTCCCGACTGTCCAAACTGTCCGAACTGTCTTTTTGGCTTCCTGTAGCTGCTATTTATAGGCAGCGGTTGGAGAAGTTATGGTGCTCGAAGCGCCACGTAGCTGCCTTATACGCCGGTCAATGGATGGGGACGGCCGATACAGGTATATCTCGGCATGAGGTGCTGGCTATCGGTCACGTGGCGGGCAGCACGCCTGCCGGTGGGTGGCTGTATCGCCCGACGAGCTGGGTCGTCGATACGGCTTTGGCTCCCTGTCGGGTAGAAGGTGTGTCGGCCGGCACGTTCCTTTCGCGCATCACCCTTCTCCGCCGAGCATCTTTGTGTCGCCCAGCCCCTGTCGGGCTGGGGTTGTATCGGGCGTCAGGGAGGCCGAGACGGGTTTAGACTTATTCGTGGGCCGGAACGGCCTTATTGCACAAAAACGAGGAAAACTCTGTAGAAGATAGGGAAAATTGGAGTAAGAGCATTGCTTGGCCAATTATTGCGAAAATGCTAATAAAATAGAGGAAAATAGCAGAAAAGGGCAGTTTTGATAACGGAATAAAGGGCAAAAACGTCACAAAATTTGGTGTTATCAATACCCTAAGACTTTGGCCAGGCAGTCACACGGATCTGGGAGTCCTCGTATTCCGACTAGCGGTGCGGAAAAAAAATATTGTCAGCCCCCGGTCGTGATCCTTTTCTAGACACCTCCATCTTTCGGATATTCCTCTAATAACTCCCTTGGGTTCTATGGAGTTTGTAAAATTTAATAATTATTAATGGTTAAATGAGGAACCTACGCTCTGATACCAAATGTTACGACCCCACCGCACCCATAAATTCTGGATCAAAGGTTCGACAGATAACCAATAACAATTATTAAATTCTAACAGACTATATTGAAAAACGGTAATAAATTTTTTCTTTATCATACCTTTGAAAAGTTTGGAAGTACTATACTTCTAACCACAGATGAACTACTCTAACTAGTTCCTCCTTGTTCTTTAATTCTTGAATTCACAATGTGTCACTTTACTGTTTGTACTTTGGGATTTGTACCTAAATCGCCGACAAACAAAACAACGGTCAGTCGAAACTGGTATGTGGGTGAAACAATAATCAAGCAATTATGCTAACAATGTAATCAAGCAATTATTCATTTAACAATCAAGATTACATTTTAAATATAACTCCGCGATCCACAAGTTCCCTGACCTCTGAGCTGTCCCTGCAGTGGACTTGGATACTACCTTCCTTATGGTAGATCCCCATTAAACCCCTCATGATCCACCTAACCGGTGTACCGGTTTCTAGGGTTGAGTCACATGGAACTACCCGTAGGCAGACCACTCCTTAACTCATAGTATGCTGAAGAGTCTCATGAACCACACATGGCAACCCAGTTTCTAACTCTCGGTAACCTAGACCTTACTCTAGGATTACCCCTTTTTCAGCCTTTTTAAAGCAACAGAGGTGAACACAGATCTAGCCAGTTATATGCATACTTAAGGTGATAATCATAGTCACTTTATAGTTGCATGAAATAAATAGACATTCAACAGTTATTTTCAAGCAACCGATAAATCCTTCGGAAATCGCCGCAAAACTAAAGCGATTATTCATAAGCGTAACCACATACCTTTAATTGCAATTTTCAAGACAGATTCAAATTATGAAGAGTAACCCAATCAACAAGCAATGATGAACAGAAATCCTAAAACAAAAGTACCAATTCCTTTTATTAATAATTATCCAATTTCATTATACTATTTAGGATTTCAATTCCAACATTAGGGTTTCTTTTGGAAATTAGGGTTTTTACTTCTCCTTTCCTCATTATCATCCTTAATTTATCAAACTACATGAAACTCCTAATTTCTTATTGAATTTCCTTTATTAGACATCTGATTTCCTTATTTCATAAAAATATGATTTTTATCTACTTTTATCCCAAATTAGGGTTTCCATGCCAATTAATCTTCTTTTTAGATATTGTAACTTTAAGTTAAGCACTTTTGCAATCAAAAAGTAAATACAACCACCTTTATTATTATCGGAGTCAAACTTAACAATTTGACCTATTGAATTACCAAATTACACTCTAATCATGCAATTAGGGTTTCTCATCAATTTTTAATAAACTTTATTAGCCAATTAAGGCACTTTTGCAAAACAGAGTGGAATTAGGTTCTGGAATTATTTTTATCGTATTCCTTGCATTTTTCTATACAACTTTTATATACAAAGTTTTCTCATTGGATAATCCCAGTAATTTCTATCATTTTCGCAAGAAAAACCCTTTTTTTGATTATTCGTTTAGGGAGGTGAATTACCAGAAAATTCCCGGCCGCTGGATCGGTGCGCCTATGGTCCATGCTCTGATCCAACGCTCAGCGTTGCGCGTCTCCTACACTTAAGCGCCTTGAAGCCCAGGTCGTCAGATCCCGCGAGTCCACGGTGGACTAAGATCTAAGGGCTTCAGCTTATCTTTGACCCGGCCGCTCGATCCTAATCGAACGGTGGCTGCACTTCGCCTCTCTTCGCCTCTGGTTCTTCTCAACGCGGCGGTGCTGCAGCGGCGCTCTCGCCGGAGCAAAAGCAATTGAGAGGGAGGGCGAGCAACAAGGCTCAACAAGCGACCGTTTGAGTTCGATTGGTTATAAGGACTCGAGGGGTCCCCTTTTATAGGTGATAGGAGGTCCTCTTTTAGGGTTCCCAACTCTGCCGCCAATCCTAGTTCTAGCCCAATTGGGCGTTTCTTGGATTCACATCGAAACCCCATCGAACCAGGGTTGAAACTCAACCTCTTGCTCACCCGGACTCAGAGGGGAAGTTTCCAAAGATGCACATGCATCGGAGCTCTCGAAATCTAAGGATTAAGAATCCTTCCTCGCGCGGCTACAGTCCCTGTCCCTTTGGGACTTGGACGATGAGCCGTGTCCCTTGGATCAAGATCTAAGGGCTCTCATCACACGCGCAAGAACAAAAGGGAAATTAATTCCCATTTAAAATTGGATTTTATTCCTATTTCAATTGAATTTTAGAAAATTCATATCTCCCAATTGGTTACTCTTTTCTTTCCCAAATTTTGAGGGAATCTCGATTTCAGTCTTATCTTTCATCCATCAAAATTTGGTGTCATTATAATAAGGATTCGATTCCTTTTCTTAATATGCAAGTTATCATCATATTAATCACATTTTCCATGTCTTCCTTATTTCTTTTATCATTAATTCATGATTTTGAGTTCCTTGAACCCCAAGGAACCTATTAACTCGAAATCCTATTTTTGGAAACATATTCCATATCCTTTTTCTATTTTATTGGATTTCTTTATGTACTCTTTAATTCTATCGATTTGGGCTCAAATAAAAATAAGGCCCAATAAGAAACATACAAAACAATTATTCATGAAATCCATTTCAGTCCACATTACATCAATCATAGAATTCATTTATCTTTAAATGAAATTTACAAAGTTTATTACATAATTTGGAAAAATGAGGTTATAACAGTTTCATAGCTAACATCAATTTAATTTTATTACTACTCTATCAACATTTGAATCTCAACATTTCTGTGAGTTATGTTTGCAAAGGAAAGTTTTCTAACTAAATAATATGGTAGAATTTTTTTTCCTTCATGTAATTTTTGGCCCCCACAGAGGTTGAATCCTGGTTCCGCCCCTGGCGCTACTCTGGCAAAGTGGAGAGGGTAGCAGTAGCATTTCTGACAAGTGTGTTTTGTGTAGCTGAATAAAGGTGAGGATCATACCTCATGATGACGAACTTCTTGAGAGTAATTTGTCTCATTCTTCTCCGTTCGTTGATGAAGTGGGCCTGGCTTGTCCATATGAATGTAGCTGCTAACGCCCTCAATCGGGACATATCTTAGCAAAGCCAACAACATGCATCCCTGCAATGCTTCTCCTTCCGCTGGTGTCGCCCTCTTCCCACCTCCTATCTTTCACATGGCCGTCTTCCACCCCTCACATCCGACCAATACTCGCCATCAGGACCCCCTGCCACGCCGTTGCTCCATGGAGTCATGAGCCTAGACAACCTCCATCGTCGTCGTGACGTTGGACGGATGGTGAAAATGAATGAAGAACCTGCAGCAACAACAATGAAAGCGAAGAGTGGTTTGGAGGCCATGGTGGTGGTAGATAGGACTGGGCTATGGTCTAGACTTTCTCGCAAACAAATGGTGTGAAAAATGTAGAACCCCAGACGCCTCTTATACAACAAAGGACCCTTTTGCAATTTGGGAAAATCAATGCAAAAGTTGCAAAAGAAATCTATATAGATAGATGGGCACTTTTCCTGTTTCAGAGGTTATGTAAGATTATAAAATGCTCTTTTAGAAACGTGGCAACACGTTTACGAAATATTGTTATGAATTTATAAATTGTAATGAAAGGATTTCCTCGTACCACTATACATACATAGAGGGTAGGTTTGAGTAATTAATACAACGTTAGAAAAAGTTCCGGGCTCTCGTTGATTTAAAATCGGGACTATATAAAGGGGTGCGAAGGACATACATTTGAGCTTCGGCTTGGATTCTAAAAACGTGAGTTTCCGCTGCTAGGCTCTTCCTTACCCACTTTCCTCATTCGTCTTCTTGTTCAATCTCCTAGCCCCTTTCTTGCTCTTCCTGCTTCCGCTAGGGTTTCCCTTTCACCATCCCCTCTCCAATACGGACCGTTTCTGACACGATTTTGGCGGCATGGACGCGATGCTTTTGACGCTGCAGTGCGTTGTACGCGACTTCGTTGTGGTCGGCAACCAATGCATATTATCGCTTATCTTCGGCATCTTGTTCGGGGGCCGAGCCACCGTCATCTTCGAGGCATTCATGATGCTGCTGGGTTTCCGCGCTTCTGGAATGCGAGGCGCGTCCCTGACCGCGACGGGGACCTTGATGGCCCAACTGGCGGATGTCGTCGACAACGGCCGCTTGGAGCGAGATATGGGAAAGAGGTTACTGGCGGCGGCACGCTGGGGGGTTTTTCTGCTGCTGCTGATCCAGGTGTCCGCCTGTTACCCTGAAGGATCTACTTGTTTGTGAAGCTACTGGTCGAGACGATCGCCGGCCAACATCTCTCTCGTTATAATTGTTGGAGTAGAACTGGTCTCCAGAAGCAGTAGTTTAAAAAAATATGCTTGTAGATTCACGACCTCGCATACACGGGCCCTAACCATGCACTCTGAGTTCCAATCTTCAACAGCCACCGTCCTTTGCCTTTCCTTTTCTGCTGACATTGCACTTCTTGCCGTTTTCGATTCCGAATGCTTGTTTTAGATGTAATCAGGTTAATCTTCCTCCGTTCTATATCATAGCAAGAACGGATAGTTGTACGCCACAGGTTATATACAAGTAATACAGAAACTCCGGACTCTGATTTGTAGTATTTCAATAAATCTTGATTAAGCAGCCTATCAAATTCGTTTCCGTTTTAGCAAACCACATCACGGCGGCAGCGTACATAAAAACTTGTGGTAGTTCATGGATGACGTGACCTCTCAATGGCTCTCGCAAAGGTTCACGGGAAAAAAAAAGGTAAAAGTTGAAAAAAGCCATCTGTCTCCCTGTTTTACACCCCTTGCGTTTTAATTGTCCTAGACCAAAATTGGAAATGAAACCACACAGTAAACAATGCTTTAATTGGTGTTCTGATAGCAAGACAGGATATGTGTAGGTACGCAGGTATACATGTGAGGGGATGTGGAAATTTGGTAGGTGAAAGAGGGACAGAGGAAGGCTGGTGGGTGGGGGAATGAGGGGATGTGGAAATTTGATAGGTGAAAGAGGGACAGAGGAAGGCTGGTGGGTGGGGGAATAAATGAGTTAGCATGTGAGCTTGTCATTTTAATGTTTACCCATAGCTCACGAACATGTGACTTAGCATATGCCATTCACACGTTTCACAACCGTTGTATATTTCTTAGTACACTAGTCTCAAAACATAAAAACAATTTTTGCTCCATCAATTGCTAAATTTGAAAATGGACAAAACACCTAAAGTTTGCCCAGTTATTGAACCACAAATTGTCCAAAGCACGTGCTATTTTAAGTTGCAATCTTGTACTATTACAAGAAAATAAACATTAAATATTCTGTCATAACAGTTTGCCCGCATTCTCAAACTTATTTTAGCATTTTCTTGAAAACAAACCGATGTAACAAATTATGAAGAAATAGCCAATGCTTCAACGTATCTTTAGCTAGAGCAGAATGAAAATAAGCTGCTTTTGATAACATGCCATCTCCCAAGTACATGGAGATGAATAAAATGCACCACCAACTATACATATCAGACCAAATATAAAATAGCCTTCACACGCGAAAACATGCACACCCACACATTTGTTGACAGATCCTGATTGCATTTGTCAACCATAATCAAATTCCGCATTCCCTTTCAAAGTTCACCTTAAAAAATCCATTGATTGAACACAAGAAAAGACACATGTAAATATTGCATAAACACAATTCAAATTTTAATCCTATACCATACCTCATTTTCACAATCCCTTGCAAAAAAGGTGACCCATTCTCACGTTTGGCAATGAGCAACCCCAATGAGTAAGCATGTTTGTCAAAGCCTTGAAGAACAAAAATACACGGGCCTGCCTGTTAGCATTCTGGTACGTAGGGGCAGAACAAGGGGGCAAGCAGGGGGCCTGATCCCCACAAAATATTTAAAATTTAGCATTCATATTTATATATAATACATAAATACTCGTCCTTTTGAGAACAAAAATGATTTGGTAGCACATTAGACACTTGAATGCACTTAAGCGCACCCTAACTGAGTGTCCCATGTTTGATCTTGGTGACTTCATTTTATTCAAAATCCATCTATAATCATTGGTATATTGTGTTACTATATTGATAAAAGTACACAAAAAGTTTAACACAAATTGTTTGATATTCCATTGAACAACTGAATGCACTTCATCCCAGACCAAGTTCAAATCCCAGTATCTTCATTTTATGTAAAATCCATCTAAAATCATCTATATATTGCGTTGACTATATGATGAAATACATAATAACTTTAACAAAGATTTTTAGGTAGTCCATTGGACTAATGAATGCTGCGTGGTGCTCTTGTTACTTTGAGATTGCAGGTTCAGCTCTCTTTTAAAATATTTTTTTTGTGTATTTTGGCACATCTCTTAAACTCCTTTGACCCCTCAATTATAAACTTCTGACTCTTCCCCTCCTGGCGCGTACTTATATAGGCATGCACTCACAAGTGTGGGGTACATGAGATGTGTATGCATGCATGTGCATATCCATGATAATATTTATTATTATCCAATTGATCGTAGTGGAATATGCATTATCTATTGTATATTTTGGACTTGTTGAAAAGTGAATCGACAATAACATAGATATACTTATTCACATAGTATATGCAGCCCCAATAATTGACTTGTGTAGGGAACTAAATAAGATGAACATGGACAGCTATTAGATATAGAAATAAGAACACTTGACTATCATTTTTGATAAATTACAATGCTATTACGTTATAGCTTGATATCAATCAAAGTGATTGATTTGGGTGTTGGCGTATTGCTCTGTCCTCCAATGACATAAAATATCTTTGCAGCCTATAACTTAAACGTATATGCATAAGATGACATATACCTTAAAGATATATCAATTAAGAGAAATTTATACTTACCGTGTAAGTACTTAGTAAATTTCCATTGCAAATTGCCCCCTACAATGAAAATAAATTGCATTCATTGTGTGTGAAGTGATACCCAAGCATACTCAATGATCAAAACCTTATTCAAACATGGACACAAGTTCAAAATCATATATATGTGCCATATATTTGTTACCTGAGTCGAGTAGCATTTTTTAGTTACCTATGGATCCAATTTTGTAACAAGAAGGCACCAAATTGTAACGAGACGACCAAATTTGTAATACAAACACTACTACAGAAAATACTTTTTACAACGGGAGATAGACAACAGTTCTGATGATTGTGTTGTAGTTAGCATACTTATCACAACAATCCCATTTTTGTGTTGTATATTGTATATTTTGTACAACACAAGTCATTTACAACATGTCAAACCTGTTGCAGTATAGGAGGATACTACAACAACTGCTAAAGTGCTGTAATAGGTTGTAGTATCACAACATATTCAAAACCGTTGTAAAAGATGTTATTTACACAACATATTTTGACCCGTTGTAATAGTCACATGTTGTAATAGACCATCATTACACAACGCAGACTCACCCGTTGTAGTATGTATTAATTATACAACAGACTTTTACATGTTGTATTTGGTACATGTTGTAATAGACCACCATAATACAACATATTAAAACTCGTTGTTATATCCCAACATGAGACAACACACTCCAACTTGTTGTTATATATTATAATTACACAACATGTTGTAACCTGTTGTAATATCCACACATAAAACATCGTTGTAATAGACCTCCATTACACAACATAAACTAAACCATTGTAATATACTATAATTACACAACATGATATCACCTGTTGTAATAGCTACATATTGTAAAAGACCATAGTTAAACAACACATCATATTCACATAATTCTCTGAATATTTCAATTATTCGCGTATAATATATGTGTGTGTATGTGTGTATCCATTATAATATTCGCGTATAATATTCGCTTATATATATATATTAATTCTATAGTTTTAAACATCACTATATCATTTTGATATTATATCCATTAATTTTAAATACTTCTATCTGCATTTATATTTCATTAATACATAATATTAATAAATGCAGATAGAACTATTTTTTTTAGCAATCCGAACATTTCATTACTGAAAAGCCATACGACATCTACACATAGGAAAAGTGATTCTGGAAGTACATACAACCAAGAGCAGGGCTATCTGATCCCCAAACCTCATATTGGAATGAAAAATAGAACGCTTCTGCATTGATCTCTTTTCCACTAGGCTGACCTAAGAAGCTTTTCATAAGAGATTCCTTCAACCTGAGCATAGATCGGAGATGATAAACCTACAAATGAAAAATATACAGACCAGTGTTTTCCGCCACATGCAGAGCCATAGACCCAGTAGTGAATCCGAACAGAAGAAATCGAGGCCAGCAAGAGCCAAGACTCATAGCTCCCAAACGGAGAGAATAACAACGCCAATAAGCAGCGACAACAACGCCGACGAGCGGCGAGAAACGGGCAGAAAAACCTCCAGCAAAGAAAATAAGAAAACAACAGGGAGGCCCGCGAAGAAGCACGGGGGCAGGGGGTCTCGACTGTCGTAGAAACTGACGATCAGGGTAAGTCGCCCACTCTCCGCTCCACCCCAGTGAGCCAAAGCACCACCAGGGCACGCCGCCCAAACCACCAGCGCCGCAGCCTCTAGATACGAGGCCGAGTACCAACGCTGAGAAGGACGGGTTCTAGACGAAAAGCAGGCGGAGGCTCCGATCGTCGAAGCACCTTGAGACAGCCGAGGAAGAAGAAGCCCAGGGGGAGAGGGAACGCTGCGCGTCGGCATGCAGCCTCTCCCCCGAGCAGAGTCGGCGACGGGCAAGCCCTAGATCGCGGGAGCTAGGGATAGAGCCGCCGCTAGGAGAGAGCCGTCCCTCCGTACGCTGACGGAATAAATCATTGCAGATAGAAGTATTTAAAATTAATGGATACAATATTATAGTTATATAGTGATGTTTAAAACAATAGAAATAAAACATATATATATATATATATATATATATATATATATATATATATAAATTCTATAGTTTTAAACATCACTATATAATTTTGATATTGTATCCATTAATTTTAAATACTTCTATCTGCATTTATATTGCATTAATACATAATATTTATAAATGCAGATAGAAGTATTTAAAACTAATGGATACAATATTAAAATTATATAGTGATGTTTAAAACTATAGAAATAAAACATATATATATATATATATATATATATATATTAATTCTATAGTTTTAAACATCACTATATAATTTTGATATTATATCCATTAATTTTAAATACTTCTATCTGCATTTATATTTCATTAATACATAATATTTATAAATGCAGATAGAAGTATTTAAAATTAATGGATACAATATTAAAATTATATAGTGATGTTTAAAACTATAGAAATAAAACATATACATATATATATATATATATATATATATATATATATATATATATATATATATATATATAAATTCTATAGTTTCAAACATCACTATATTGTATCCATTAATTTTAAATACTTCTATCTGCATTTATATTTCATTAATACATAATATTTATAAATGCAGATAGAAGTATTTAAAATTAATGGATACATTATTAAAATTATATAGTGATGTTTAAAACTATAGAAATAAAACATATACATATATATATATATTAATTCTATAGTTTTAAATATCACTATATAATTTTGATATTGTATCCATTAATTTTAAATACTTCTATCTGCATTTATATTTCATTAATACATAATATTTATAAATGCAGATAGAAGTATTTAAAATTAATGGATACAATATTAAAGTTATATAGTGATGTTTAAAACTATAGAAATAAAACATATATATATATATATATATATCTATATTAATTCTATAGTTTTAAACATCACTATATAATTTTGATATTGTATCCATTAATTTTAAATACTTCTATCTGCATTTATATTTCATTAATACATAATATTTATAAATGCAGATAGAAGTATTTAAAATTAATGGATACACTATTAAAATTATATAGTGATGTTTAAAACTATAGAAATAAAACATATATATATATATATATATATTAATTTTATAGTTTTAAACATCACTATATAATTTTGATATTGTATCCATTAATTTTAAATACTTCTATCTGCATTTATATTTCATTAATACAAAATATTTATAAATGCAGATAGAAGTATTTAAAAATGGATACAATATTAAAATTATATAGTGATGTTTAAAACTATAGAAATAAAACATATACATATATATATATATATATATATATATATATATATATATTAATTCAATAGTTTTAAACATCACTATATAATTTTGATATTGTATCTATAAATTTTAAATACTTCTATCTGCATTTATATTTCATTAATACATAATATTTATAAATGCAGATAGAAGTATTTAAAATTAATGGATACAATATTAAAATTATATAGTGATGTTTAAAACTATAGAAATAAAACATATATATATATATATATATATATATATATATATTAATTCTATAGTTTTAAACATCACTATATAATTTTCATATTGTATCCATTAATTTCAAATACTTCTATCTGCATTTATATTTCATTAATACATAATATTTATAAATGCAGATAGAAGTATTTAAAATTAATGGATACAATATTAAAATTATATAGTGATGTTTAAAACTATAAAAATAAAACATATATATATATATATATATATATATATATTAATTCTATAGTTATAAACATCACTATATTGTATCCATTAATTTTAAATACTTCTATCTGCATTTATATTTCATTAATACATAATATTTATAAATGCAGATAGAAGTATTTAAAATTAATAGATACAATATTAAAATTATATAGTGATGTTTAAATCTATAGAAATAAAACATATACATACATATATATATATATATATTAATTCTATAGTTTTAAATATCACTATATAATTTTGATATTGTATCCATTAATTTTAAATACTTCTATCTGCATTTATATTTCATTATTACATAATATTTATAAATGCAGATAGAAGTATTTAAAATTAATGGATACAATATTAAAATTATATAGTGATGTTTAAAACTATAGAAATAAAACATATACATATATATATATGTATATATATATATATATATATATATATATATATATATATATTAATTCTATAGTTTTAAACATCACTATATAATTTTGATATTGTATCCATTAATTTTAAATACTTCTATCTGCATTTATATTTCATTAATACATAATATTTATAAATGCAGATAGAAGTATTTAAAATTAATGGATACAATATTAAAATTATATAGTGATGTTTAAAACTATAGAAATAAAACATATACATATAAATATATATTAATTCTATAGTTTTAAACATCACTATATAATTTTGATATTGTATCCATTAATTTTAAATACTTCTATCTGCATTTATAAATATTATGTATTAATGAAATATAAACGCAGATAGAAGTATTTAAAATTAATGGATACAATATCAAAATTATATAGTGATGTTTAAAACTATAGAATATATATATATGTATATGTTTTATTTCTATAGTTTTAAACATCACTATATAATTTTAATATTGTATCCATTAATTTTAAATACTTCTATCTGCATTTATAAATATTAGGTATTAATGAAATATAAATGCAGATAGAAGTATTTAAAATTAATGGATACAATATCAAAATTATATAGTGATGTTTAAAACTATTTTTTTTGGTCGGTCAAAAAACGTGTTACTATAGAAACCAAAAAACTATAGTGATGTTTAAAACTATAGAATTAATAGTGATGTTTAAAACTATAAAATTAATATATATATACACACACACACATATGTGTGTGTATTTTATGTGCACCAGCGTGTCGTATATACTACCATATTAGTTTTTATTTTATTATTTTATTATTTTTATTGCTATATTAGTTTTCTTTTTTTTTCTAAGTTTACAATTAAATGCATGTATATATTTTCTTTATTTTTATAATTTTAAACTTATTATAAAATTTTAGTACTATATTCATTAATTTTAAATACTTTTATGTACATTTATAAATATTATGTATTAATAAATATAATACTCTATTAATATTTTTATTATCTTCAGTTATTATTTCATATATATGGCTAATTTCATATAAGTTAATGTAGATTATATTTATTTAGCAATTTAACATATATATGTATATATCATAATAAAAAAATATACATGGTAATAATAAAAAAATTTAAAAAAGAAAAACATCGGCCCGCCCAACGGGTAGCTGGGGGCGCGGCACCACGTGGAAGTCCCACGATGAAGATGCCAGTCAGACCGGCATCTTCATCGTGGGACTGCCACGTGGCGCCACGCCCCCAGCTACCCGTTGGGCGGAGCCGAATTTACTTTTTTTTGAGCCAATAGGGGTGAAGACGCCATTCAGTTCGGCGTCTTCGACCCTTTCTCTTTTCCAAACTCGTCTATTCGAGTAAATTTATTCCAAACTCGTTTATTTTGGTCATTATTTACTGCTAATCCGTCTATTTTAATTTTTCCCTCTAATTTATAGGTGTATACTACAAAAAAAAGGGCATTAAGCCACACTATTTTATCCACACCATCAAAACCGTCCATAATTATCTTAAGTAAACAAAAAAAACCAAGTCACCGCGCTATGCGTGAAAGATAACAGAGGCCTCTCTCCACACCGCCACGACTCCCCTCTTTCCGCAATGGTTTCCATCTCTCCCTTCCTATTCTTTTCAGTCCCACCAAATGTTCCCGGTTTACGCTTAGATTGTAAACGGTTCCAATCTCCCCACCCCCCTTCACGATCTCTTACGGAGCCATCTACCCAGTGCCGGATTTCTATTGTTGTGCCCTTGACCCATGGGGACATTGCCAGAGTATGCGCTTGTCAAGAGTTAACCTCCATCGAGATTGCAGGTCAACAGATTGCGGTAGCCTTACGCCATCCATATCCTCGGATCCCAGCCATTTGAAGATTACAGGCGTCGCTGGAAACTTCCGAAAGCTTACCTTGTGAAGATCTGCTTGCTACAGGTTCCTAAAACATCATCTTTTTACTTCTTACTTGTGCCTCTTTCAGCCTCATTCACTACAACAAAATTCACTTTTATGGGCACACAAAAATGCTGGAAACATTCCCAATTCATGCCGATTTTGATATTTACCGGTATTTTTTATATTGCTAACAACATGTTGTTAAAAAGTATGCGTTTAAAGCTCTAAGGCATCTTAAATACGTGAGAAACATGATAAGAAACATCATGGCACAGTTGTCGGGAATCAACCCAAGAATACCAAAAAGTAATATCAAAAATATCGTTGTATGATGCCGGAAATCGACTCGATAATACCATAAAATGATACAAATCAGCATTGCATGATGACGACATGGGATTATAGAATACCAGAAAATGACACCAATTGGAATTTTATATAGAGAAAGTCACACACTAAATACTCATGGTAAGGACAACATATATTTAGTCTGAAACACAGAAAGACGTTATATTGAATGTTTATGGTTGATACAGATCATTGTTTTACATACACGAGTTCCTACCGTGTGTCCAAACTAAAAATTAAAAAAAATGTGTACTACATTGAGATCTTGTATATAATCCTAGTCTTCTTTAAATACTCCTTACCATTAGCTCATGAATAGGCCTCTCTGAAAATTTTACTGACTTTGTGATTTTCTGGTCTGCTGCATTTTTGCTAACAAGATAAGATGTTAATAGTTTATTGGTGTCTCACGTTGTTGCTTATAATGATAGTCTTATGTAAATACTGCTTGCCCATAAGTGCATGGATAGGCCTCTCATAATGTTTTCCAACTTCATGATTTCTGGCATGCTGCATTTTTCTCGACAAGATAAGATGTCAGTGGCTTTTTAATGTGTCGAGTTGTTGCTTACTTCCATGAAATTTCATCCTTGTCTCTCAGTTCGTGGCTTTCAGGGAGGGGAGATCTTACCCCGGAGAAGAGACGAGGGAAGGTAATAATGTGGTAATTCTTGTTCAGGTATCCACATTGGTAATTTAACAGATAGCTAATGGTAGATAAAGTTTAACAATAATGAACTCTTACCGCATAAGCACAAGGGACAACGTGGAAGTCCTGGATCTCTTTTATTGTTGGATATGGCGCCAACTCAAGGAGGAGAAATCACCCTAGGTTCATTTATTGAGGGAGATCACTGGTGCCGACAGAGACGTGAAACATAGTGGTTGGCAGAATCAGAGCTACATAGTGTAGATCACTCTTATAGCCATAAACTACGCCTTCTTCAGCAATAAACCATGCCTTTTTCACTCTTATAGCATTTTTATTCTATTTACACATACCTTTTATTAAGTTTTTTGGCTATTTATATCTTTCCATCCTCTTATTTGCTAACAAGTTCTCAAAATTATTTAGATAACAAATTAATATTTATTTTGTACAGTGTCCAAAGCAGCCGAACGATACAGATTGCGGGTATTATGTGCTGAAGTATATGAAAGACATCTTTGATGTGAGAAATAGAAATATTCCTGAATGTGTAAGCTACTTAACATTATATTCTTTTAGTTTGTTCAAATTTCTAAATAAATTGAAAAAATCACAATATGTTGATATATTTGTCATATGATTGCAGTATTATTCGAAGTATATTGGTCGTTGCTTCAACCAAGAAGAAATCGATGAGGTCCGAAACGAGTGGGCGGCATGTGTTCTTGAGCACACATAAGATTATGTGACATGTGGGGGAGACATTTGTTCTTTAGCATAGACCAATGTGTGAAACTTTTTTAGTTAGTTTTCAGTTCGATTCTAGAGTGGATACTCAATACTTTGTATTATTGAATCGTTGTATGGATGATTTAATATTAATTAAATTTCGTACAACTTTCTTTCAAGGTTTAATGGAAATTTTGTTCAACTATGTGTTTATTTGTGAAATGAAAAAGTACAATTGTATATTTATTATAATTTATTAATAATATGGTTAATTTGATCAATACAATTAGTTTGATATATGACCTGTCAAACTCTAATCAAAGACAACAGTTAATGATATGTTGTAAAATATATGATTCTACAACAAACAACACATGTTGTGTTATCCACACCTATTACAACAGGTTTGTCAGGAAAAAATACAGCTATTACAATATGTATTTTTAGTGAACTACAACATGCATAACCTATTGTATAAAGTGTGTATATTACAACAGTCACACACAATGTTGTATAAACAATCCTATTACTACGGATAAATGTATGGAAAGACAACATACTCCAACTGTTGTATACACATGTATATTACAACAGGTGCATTGCATGTTGTAATAGACCTACCTATTACAACGGGTGTGTTTAGTGAAAGACAACATGCTTCGACTGTTGTATAATATATATTACAACGGGTGAACCGCATGTTGTAAAAAATACCCCTATTACAACGGGTGTGTTTAGCGAAAGACAACGTCGTTCAACTGTTGTATAATATATATTACAACAGGTGCACTGCATGTTGTATAAAATACCCATATTACAACAGGCCATTCCTTAAAAGACAACATGTTTCAACTGTTGTATAAAATACATCTATTACAACATGCGATCACATGTTGTGTAAAGCACCCCCCCATAAGACCACGCGATCTAATACAACGGTTAACACCTGTTGTAAATTGAGAAAAGGAACTGTTGTAAAAAGCATTTTCTGTAGTAGTGAAAGACTCATTTTATAAAAATAATGTCACATTTGTATTGAATTCCGCAAAAAAGTAAAAGTGACATTTTTGGAAGAAAAAAATATTTGCCCCGAACTGTAACCAGGAATGGAAGTTTGTAATTACAATGCAAAAATTGTAAACCAAACACTCATATGGCAAGCAGAATCATTGGATAACTAATTTATGTTACCTAATAGGGTAACAAATACATCAACACACACACACACACACACACACACAGACACACACACAGACACACACACACACACACACACACACACATATATATATATATATATATATATATATATATATATATAGTCAGGCTAGAATATACTCGAGTGTACGGATCGCACGAATACACTCAAGTGTGTTTGAATATATATTAAGACTATTTTTTACAAAATCTAAACCATTGATTTTCACCGTCATACTATAACTAGGCTACATATAAATTTTGAGACCATTTGGATGAGTGTAAGTCACTCATCAAAGGTCAACAAAATCGACGCGCGAAACAAATTTGAAATGCATAATTTTTGCGGTCTTCATAACATGAGCTATACATATCCAAATGCGCTCAAATTTTGTGTATGAGTTGTTCACAGGATGTTTAAGAAGATCAATGGATTAGATTTTCAAAAAAAATATTGCATCATGAAAAACTACTTGAGTGTATTCCGCTCCGGATACACTCGAGTGTATTCTAGCCTGACTCTCTCTCTCTCTCTCTCTCTCTCTCTATATATATATATATATATATATATATATATATATATATATATATATATATATATATATATATATATATGAGTGTGTGTTTGTTTGTATTTAATACAAGAACTAAAATAAATTTTAAATTGAATTTAATAAATAGATTAAAATGATGTGCTTATAGTTACATAACATCTAAATAAGGTACAATCTGGTCTTCTCAAACAAAGAACAAAAAATCTAAATGCATAGAAGAAATACTTTGCAATAGTGTTGTTTTATCCACCATTCTTCTTGATAAAACTAGAAATGACGAGTGGGTTATCTCAATTCACACCCAACCACATTGTGGTTCACACAAAAAATATAGTTGTTGAATATATTGAAAAGGAAAATGTGCATAATAACATGTCTCATGAACGTTAACCACTTATGATATCATTATACAATAGAATTGTCTACCATGCTTAACATACTTAAAACATCACAAAAGTGGATTCGTCTCATGCTTCTAGCCTACAATGAACTTGAACACTTTTTACCATCTTATTTTCATCATTTCATTGATTTACTATAAATTTGTCATACTATTTTTTAATTCTCATAAAATTGTTGAATATAAGTTGTCGTATGTAAAAAGTGGGACCCTAGAGGGTATCCACTCAAATAATATGATAGAAGATCCACTTAAAAATAAAGCAATGAAAAAATAATTATCACAAAGTTACATGATAATTAATTTATAAATTTCCTCATCATAAAAGGTGGAAACATAAAATAAGAAGGTATACATCTGATAAATACAATAACGTACAATGCCCATTGCAGGGGGCAAGCTAACCATATTTTGTGAATATGGTGATGGTTATTGCTTCTGTCTTTACAACTCAAAAATTGTGAAGTTAATGCACTATGTAAATTGATGAACAAGGCATGTATGTGTAACTAAATGTAATGAAATTGTTCAATAGTGTTGTATGTATGAATGACATGGTTATGTACATGGTTAGCTTACTTTATATTCATGTAAGCACAATTGGCATGGTACAATGCATATCGATTTGGAAAAATATAAGTGTGTTTTTCATAGAAAAACTACGAGTTGAATAAATCTTTGATTGCTTTTTTTATTTTTTTTTCTAAGGAATTTTAAGTATAAATGGATTTTTAAGCATTAGAGTGCCCAATCACAAGAGATGATACTTCAGGGGTCTGGGGTTTGGATATCACAGAGATGAAGCTGATAACTATTCATTGTAAAATTTACAAGGGGTGAGGTGGTTTAAAATGGAAAAAGTTATGGAAAAGATAATTGTAAATAATATATGTTGTGTTAATTGCAAACTATGAATGCAAGTGATGTCAATTTTCTAGAAATGGGAAGCTAAATTTAAAGTTTGGTGTATGTGTAGTTGATAGATTAATACATTCATATAATGAAGTAGGCTTTTGGGATATTATAAACTAGGTTTGTATAAAACTTTTGAATAAAAAACATTTGACAATTACTCTTCTAGATGGCATTCAGTAGGTCTTGGATAATTGTGCAACCATTAAAATGACTAGAAAAAATTTCAAATGGGTCGAAACACGATCAAGAAGAATCCATCTATGAAGAGAATTGGAATGTGGACATCTTAATCTTAAATTAATAAGAAGAATGATAGCTCAAGTAATTGCAACAAGAGCTAATTGCCAAGATGGTAACCTAAGATAACGTTCCTGTTGTTGGATTTAGATCATTGTTAAAAGCAATAGCATGCAATACAATTGAACTTACAAATTTATAAGCCAAGTTATGAATTACATAAAAAAGACAAAACAAACATAATAGGAGAAAGAAACAACTCGAGTTAGAAAACTCAAACAAGACCTCTTTCATGAATAATGGAGACATTAATTCCAGAAATTAGTACTATGTTATCCTTTGAGTCTTAATTTTTCTTTTGGGTCACGAACATGTAATATAAGATTGTCTAGCTCGTACTTAGATAGTGAAAAACAACACCATTGGTGTAGCTCAGCCGTCGTTTGGTATCACCACCTAACATACCCCTTCAAGGAAGAGAAGGGGCAAAGAAGAAATCTCTCATTCAGGAGATGAACTCCACGAGAGATGCTCACGGGAGTGGCTACTTAAGGCAACGACAATGGACAATAAAAATGTGAACAAAAGACGAAGTTTGTGACCTATGTTTTACCCCAATCCTAAAAAAGAATATGGAGAATTCCTTTCCAATTAGGAAAATATTCATAAGAAATTAATTAAGTAGTTATCAAGTTGAGTAAGAAGAAGATGGAAGACAATTGCCACGATACACAAGCCATGCACCACATTCCCAAGCCATATGAAAATTGATAGTATAGGAGGCCTCCTATACTTATTGTATAGGACAACCAATGAGAACATAAAAAACCCAACCTATAAAAGAAATAATGGAGAGAAAAAATATTTTTAATACTAAAATGAATTTCTTAATGCTATAACAAGTTCTAATTGGTCTCCTACCATTTTTCAATAGGAGCCCTCCTTAGGATAGGCGTCTGAGTCTGGCCTAGCCCCGACGCATGTAAGCCTGTGTATATGTATGTTATAGTAACCATTCCCACTATAAGGGGTGAGCATATATGCTCTCTCCTAGAGCACTTTGGACACTATGTCACATGCAATCCTACATATAAGTACCATAAATGTTTTTTTGAAATGAGTAATGTGGGATTAAAACATCTTCCCATTTGCATAAAGTCAAAAATTATTTTTCCCTCCACTTCCCATATGTACTAGTTACAACTACATTGGGCTTAATATAACTAGCACAAGTGGACTAGATCAGCTTTTCATGTAACAAGGAAGAGTCATTTTGAATGTGAAATCAAATGATTCGGAATCATTCTTTCATTGTGTTTTTTGTAACCCACCTACCCATCATATTAATGTTCTGAGAGAATTAGTCGAGTGTAAATCACCAGATCATCTATTTTGTGGATTAAGAAGGCCTAGTTGGGTGTCTGTTAAAGACCCCGCCTTTTCCAGTTCACCAATCCAAGCTGCTGCATTGCCTCGGGTATAAATAGTAAACATTGGTGGAATTGATGAATGCGGACTTAGTGGTTTGAGGCAGGCATGACCGCAGCAAGTCGTGTTATTATTGGGTTCTATTGCTTCTTGGGACTCAAATCTTATGTCCATGCTCTCTGTCACGTTTTCTGCCCTACACAATCTGATCCGTAGGAATTCCATAAATTAATTTTCAAATTGCCAACTGCTCGATTAATGAATCATTAGGACTCAAAATCCTCTGTTAGTTTATGAAAAATAGAGAGTGTTTCAAGACAAAGGATTTATGTTCTGACAGGACTCAAATCTTCTATCCTTGATCTCTGTCCCGTTCTCTGTCCTACACTATCTGATCCGTAGGGATCCACCGCATAAACTAATTTTCAAATTGCCAACTACTCGATTAATGAAGAATTAGGATGTACGCGAGTTAGAGACAGAGAGTGTTTCGGGACAGAGGATTTGAGTCCCAACAAGACTTAAATCTTTGACTCAAATCTTTTGTCCATGATCTTTGTCCCGTACTTTGTCCTGCACAATCTAATCTGTAGGGATCCATATAATTTTCAAATTGCCAACTGCTCGATTAATGAAGGATTAAGATGTAAGTGAGACAGAGACAGAGAGTATTTCGGGATAGATTGAGTCCGAACAAGACTCAAATCTCTTATCCATGATCTCTTTCCCATTCTTTGTCCTGCACAATTTAATCCGTAAGGATCCCATAAACTAATTTTCAAATTGCCAACTGCTCGATTAATGAAGCATTAGGATGTAAGCGAGACAGAGAGATAGAGTGTTTCATGTCTCAGGATAGAGGATTTGAGTCCCGACAGGACTCAAATCTTTTGTCTCGTTCTCTGCCCTGCACAATCTGATCCGTAAAGATCCCATAAACTAATTTTTAAAATTGCCAACTGTTTGATTGATGAAGCATTAGGATGTAAGTGAGACATAATGAGAGTGTGTTTCATGACAGAAGATTTGAGCCCCGATAGGACTCAAATGTTTTGTCCCTACTCTCTGTCCCATTCTCTGTCCTGCACAATCTGATCCCTAGGGATCCCATAAATAAATTTTCAAATTGCCAATTGCTCGATTAATAAAGCATTAGGATGTAAGTGAGACAGAGATGAAAAGTAGACCTGTCAAATTGGGTCAAAATCTGCGGGCACCCATGGGTCGACCCATTTAAATTGGGTTTGGGCCATACAATTTATCACCCGCTGAAAAACACCCAAACCCGTACCCACCTATTTATTTGGCAGGTTTATGGGTGATCTGCGGGCACCCGCGGGTGACCTGCTTAAATGAACTAATAATAATATTAATATATAACTGAATGCACTTGGTGCCTCCCATTTTTTGCTCGTCGCTCAGTGCCCTTTACACACCTTCACAATCACACTTTCATGGCATTATCACCACCGATGTGTCCCTCATCGACTGGATGTCTTTATATATTTATGAATTGAGCACGTTTGATCTCCGCAAGTCTCTTGTTTTTTATTGGAGTGCTTTTGCCGTTTTGTAGTTAGATGTTCAAGAAGTATCAATTTGTTCTAAACTATCATCTAATATCCTATTTGTTTATGCCGTAAGTGAGTAGACACTCTGGTAGAAGTACAGTAGATAAGTTTGTATCGTCTAATATCCCATTTATTTATGCCGTAAGTGAGTAGACACTCTGGTAGAAGTACAATAGATACGTTTGTTTCCCGTAAATGTAATGATAATGCAATAGGTAGATCAAAAGTAGATGAATTTTACCGGTATACCGTGGACATTTCCTACGTGGACACAACCTGTAATGTGCTTTTGGAACAAATAAACGAAGTTCACAGGGACAAATACAACATATAACGACAATGTACAAAAGTGTTTGTTTACGACAACGTACAACAATGATTGCTCATTTTATATAGGCACCCGCGGGTCGACCCGCAACCCGCTGGATTGGGTTTGAGTTTGTCTTTTCTCCACCCGTTTAGAACCGGGTATTTTTAACCCCCACCCGCGAGACCCAAACTTGTAATGACCTAACCCAAACCCAACCCACCCACCCGTTTGACAGGTCTAATGAAAAATATTTCTTCTGTCCCTACTCTCTGTCCCGTTCTTTGTCCCACACAATCTAATCTGTAGGGATCCCACAAACTAATTTTAAAATTGCCATTACTTGATTAATGAAGCATTAGGATGTAAATTAGGATGTAAGCGTGAGAGATAGAATGTTTCAGGACAGAGGATTTGAGTCCCGACATGACTCAAATCTTTTGTCCATTCTCTGTCCTGCACATTCTGATCTGTAGGAATCCCATAGAGTAATTTGCAAATTGCCACACTATCGTGCACAATCTGCTCCACTTTCGGGACAGAGGATTTGAGTCCCAAGTCGTTACTTGTGTATTATACTTGGCGTGCATGTTGTATGATGGCTTTAGTGCATTACATGAATGGAGCCTGTCTAGCTAGCAATTTGCTTTCATTTTTTGCATTAATAATCCATGTTAGACACGGTTGCATGTATGTATATTTCTTCCAAGTTCTTTTAGCAATTAAGAATTACACGAAATTGCAGGAATCGTGGAAGCTTATTTTTAGGTTCATTACAGCTACACATGCATTGTCTTAGTTTTCAACTTGGCATCTTAAAAATGGTTATCCGATCTATCTTCCACTTGAAGGAACGGTCCTCCATTGCAGATAGTGTGGATCGGTTGGACATTCTGATCGGGAGAACCTTTGTGTTTTCGCCATTCCTAATCCCTACTCTGATAAAAATCCTGAAACAAGCATTCTAAATAGCTGCTCCAGTTTCAAGTCAACAAGTAACCGTGTTCTCCTTCTTGACCAATATTATCTCTTTCGTTTACAGCGAAATTACTAAATACTTGTTTATTATTCATGACTTGGTATTCTATGTTAAACGTGGTTGCATGTATATATATTCCTTTCAAGTTCTTTTAGCAATTAAGAAATACATGAAAATTGCAGGGATCTTGGAAGCTTATTTTAGGTTCATGACATCTAAACACACATTGTCTTGGTTTTCAACTTGGCATAAGCGAAAATTGTTGGGATTTAGAAGGTTCCGACCCATGTCCTATTGGGATTTTGACTTAATAGGAGTTGATTTGTGTTGCCAATCCTAATAAGAGTTGAATTCAAAAAAGAAAGAAGATGGCTCTATGTGTGTGATTAATTAATATTTGAAATTGGATTAGGAAATGGAATAAGATTCTTAGTTGCAATCACATGTCATGGAGGCCTATAAATAGAGGCCTTTGGAGGAGGCCATTCAATCATCTCACTGGTTGGTGTGTGATTCCATCAGTTGTTTGTTGTTGGTGCCTTCAATGGTAGAAAAGCCAGAAAATAAGAACAACAGGTAGTGCTCTCTTGTGGTAAGAGAGGGTCAGTGATTTTACCTTGAAGCGAAGTAGCGACTGACAGTCAACGACACATTGGTGGTGCATCGACAACGACAACACATCTGATCAGTGAAAGACACACATCAGTTGGTGATACTACGTTGGTCTTGTAGCAGTGACTATGACAACAGTTCCTCCGTTCAACGCAGGACATGCATCTGCTCTCTCGGGCAGAGAGAGCTTCTGGTTGGTGTCGAGGTAGGCAACCTCGTTAGGAGCAGAGACGTCCAAGTCAGCGGTAGCAGCGGCAACAGACAATGACACAACTGTGTGTCTGATCCTCTGTAACGACAGAAGTGTTGTGAGAAAAAAATATAAGTGTGATATTTTGTACACGTTGGGTATAATTCTGTTCTTCCTCTCTTTGTTCTCGTGTGTGGGGGGGAGCTATATAGATTTAGGGATAATTAAATTTGGACGGTGTGAGTTGTAATCTTGATTACATAGTGCTTGTTGGCCGGTACTGTCCCGTGGTTTTTATCTTCTCGTCTTGGGGAGAGTTTATCACATTAAATCTTGCTCTTTTAGTCTTGCAGAATGCATCACTTTCTCGCTATAATTCCTAACAAGTGATATTAAAGCAAGGTTTGAAGGATGTAGTGAGAGTAGTGAGATGGCATTTTAAGATAGGAAGGTCAACATCGACAAGAAGAGATCACAAAATTGCCGCATGTCTGAGATGCGAGATTCAATCTGGAAGGACAAGAAAGTGCATCATGACGACTCCCAGTTAGAGAAGGTCTCTCCACAAACTTCTTTAGACAACATGCACATGAGGAAGAAGGACAATACAATGGACATGTAGTTGATACATGCATAATGGAGGATCTGGCTCTTGATGTGGAGTTACATTGATAAGGGAGCGTCATAAGAAAGTTTTTGATGCTCAGAAACATGATTTTCATCCAGGATGACTCGTTTGATTGGTCAGGAGGAGCCAACAAATTTCCAGGTATGGGCATGCATAGTGAAGTGACACTACCAAGATGTTTCTTCTCATTTGTCTGGGAACAAAGTGAAGTTATGGTGGGACTTCAAGAAGATGGATGAAGACGACATCGTGCTGACATATTTGACAAGAATGGATTCATCACACGTGGTGATAGGGTTCAAAAGCTACTCTAGATGATCGCTGAAGACAACGTTCCCTCATTGGCCGGAGGGAGAAATTGTTGGGTTACAGATGGTTTCGACCCATGTCCTATTGGGATTCAAACTTAATAGGAGTTGGTTTGTATTACCAATCCTAATAGGAGTTGAGTCCAAAAAGGAAAAAGATGGCTCTACGTGTGGGATTAATTAATATTTGGAATTGGATTAGGATTCCTAGTTGCAACTACATGTCATAGAAGCCTATAAATAGAGGCCCATGAGAGAGGTCATTGAATCATCCCACCTGTTGGTGTGTGATCTTACCAGTTGTTGGTGTCTTCTATGGTAGAAGAGTCAGAGAACAATAACAACTGGTGGTACTCTTTTGTAGTAAGAGAGAGTGAGCAACTTCGACTTTAAGCAAAGTAGCGGCTAACAGTTGCTGGCACATTGGGTGCATCAATAGAGCAACTCTCTTATGGATGAGAGAGGACCAACGACTTTGCTTCGAGACAAAGTAGCGTTTGACAGTCGGTAGCACAACAGTAGTGCATCGACAACAGAGGAGGCTCCGCGCAACGAAGGACGTACATTAGTTGGTGGCACTTTGTTGGTGCTGCGACATTGACTTTGACAACACTGTGTCCAATCACCAGAAGATGCACATCAACCAGCAACACCGAGGTGATCCATAAACCACGACAACAGATCCGAGCAGCAGAACACACACACGGTTGGCAGCACACAGTTGGTGACGTGACAACAACTATGGTCTTTCCAATCAGTAGAGGACGAGTATCGACTCTCTCAGGCGGAGAGAGTTTCTGGTTTGTAGCAAGGTAGACGACCTCGTCAGGAGCAGAGATGACCCAGTTAACAGTCACAACGACAAGCAACCCCCAACAAGGACCATGGTGTCGTGAGGAAAAAAGCTGAAAAGGGAGGGTTTGTACACATTGGATGTAATTTTGTTCTTCCTTATCTTTGTTCTCGGACGGAGAGAGCTTCCCAGATTTAAGAGTGATTAAATCTAGACAATATGAGTTGTAATTTTGGTTACATAGTATTTGTTGGCCGATATTACCCCATAGTTTTTTTCTTCTTGTCCTGGAGAGATTTTTTCACGTTAAATCATATGTCTTCAATCTTACATAGCATCCTCACTTGCCCACCACAATTCCTAACAAAAATGGTTATTCTATCCATCGTCCACTTGAAGGAAGTCACCCATTATAGATGGTGTAGATCGGTTGGACATTCTGAGTCGAGAGAACCTTGTTGTTTTCGCCATTCCTAATCACTAACTACTTTGATAAAAATCCTGAAACAAACATTCTAAACAGCTGCTCCACTTTCAAGCGGACAACTAACCGTGCTCTCCTAAGGCTAAGCTTAACTCCTTGAGGTCCATCTTCCACTTGAAGGAACGACCATTCATTGCAAATAGTGTGGATCGGTTGGACATTATGAGTCTAGAGTACCTTTATGTTTTCGCCATCCCTAATCACTACCTATTAAAAATCCTGATACACGCGTTCTAAACAGCTGCTCCACTTTCAAGTCAACAACTAACCGTACTCTCCCTTGACCAATATCATCTCTTGTGGTTTACGGCGAATATCCCACTCCTTTAGGTGGATGACGGTAATAGGAGGTCAGTAGCTTGCACTGTAAATGCATCCGTATACCTGACGCATTGAACTGTTAACCACAGTTAACAATTGCATGGGGGACCGACAACAATCACTTGGAAGCTCCTAAAATGTAATGACTGGGTTCAAATTCAGGAGTTATGTTACTCACACTCATACACCTAGTTCTTGGGAGTCTACAAAAGTCAGACCCAATTGTTTTCTCATGCACATAATTTCCACACCAATTAACTCCATACAGAAGTTGAAGAATTCCGAATTCTCTCCCTACTCCTCTCTCCAACACCAATTATTGAAAATTTATTTTCTCTCTTGCAACTACATTCTCCAACTCCATTCCACCCCCAAACGTTCGCGTACTACTATAATATGTGCGTTTACAGGACATGGTTGAAAATATTATATTTTTGTACCCATTTTCGTGAATGTATACAAAATGTGGCCATTAGTATTATGTTCTTGTACAATGTAGTTGTTAGTATTGTACTTCTTGTGTGCAATTTTGACAAACGCGACATTCTAAATGTAAGAAACATGTAATTTTGTATTGCACGCTCGTACTATACGACTCTTATTGTACGTCTAAATATATTGTCACATGATGTTAGTATTGTATGTTTCATATTGTACGTCTTGCATCGTGCCTATTAAAGATACAAATATCTGATGGACGGTGATAACAAGATTTGAGGGCTACATTTAATATACGATTGTTAGTACATTATGTCTTATATTGTATATATTGTACTTTAAATTGTGTACAACACGTAAAAATTGAGTTAAAAATGATATGATTATGCATGACCAAATATTGCAATATGTAACGTTGTGTAAAATATTGTATATATGATTAAACTTTAAAGGTTATATGTTGTGTATATATAACGACATTAGACACAACATATCAAATAAGTTACAATAAAAATATCAACAAATAGTTGGAAATAAATACAATAACTATACTTTCTATGGACTTTGTATGCGCAGCTATAGGTGGATATATGTGGAAACCCAAAATAAAACATACTAAAAACAACAGATAAATGACAATTAAAATGGCTTCGCCCGGACTCAAACCAGAGACCTTCAGTGTGTTAGACTGACGTGATAACCAACTACACCACGAAACCATTTTGTTAGGTTTTAACCTGTGTCAAATATAAACCGTTACTCTTTCCAAATCCGTCAATGTAGAAGTTGTTAATCTTCTCGAATAAAATATCGGATGTCCAACCTATACGCATCTCCTATTGCTGTTCATTTCCGCCAAAGATAGATGGGACAAAACCCTCGCCTCTATTATGTGTCATCACTTGTATCTCTAGGCATCCTAGTCGTACATCTTCAAGTCACCCCTATATACCTCCAAACAAAAAGACTTGTTATTTATAACTACATGTCTCCATCTTTATCGTTATGAACTTTGGAAACTTTCGTATATCTCTTACTTTTGTCACTACCGTGTGTCATATTGACCTTGAACCTCATCCATTGATGCTTAGACTAATGTGTAAACTTAAGTCCGAATCTTAACTCAGACTAGCACGGTGACCATCTCTAATCAAACAAAAGAAGACCACATATTGGTATGTACTGATTCCCAGGTGGGGAGAGAAGTACCCACCTAGGGTCAAGAACCGAATAACCTTCTATGACAGTTTATTGAATTGTGGATTGGTTAACTCTTCAACCCAGCCATATTTATGTACTATTAACCATTGTTGTTAGAATGGTGCCATCATTCTAATTATTTTTTACTTTGGGATCTTAGACTTGTATGCAGCGCCACACATTCTTCAACACGTAAGTAGTCGTTGATGAATCCACAACCCAAAAAATAACCATCTAGATCCAACCTATTCATGACTTTGTGTGCATCATTTTAGACTGAGTAAAAGAGTGAGTCCAGGGGTGCTAAGTTTGATAATCTGTGAATAAATATCAAGAATTTACCATCCAATTTCGTAATCCACCAAACCTAAATCCATTATTTGTCATTCGAATCCAACATGATGATTCATGATCTATCATCCGCTTGTAAGGTAGGAGGTCATATTTGACACTTCTATGGATTCTTTACTTCTTGCAAGAAAGATGACATGCTTATTTTATCTTTCATGATGAAAGCCATAAAGGTGATTATTTAACCTCGATTTGGTGGCTTATGCTTATGGTCCAACATGATTATATTTGATCCCATTTCTTTATGCGTATGGTATATACACGTCCTTATAGGACCAAGGAGATAATGTCTTACTTAATTGATTTTAGGTGCCTAAAATGTCTCAACATTACTATTGGTTTTTTGGATCATGGTTTGCTTTTACTTCTACTTGGATTGTATCTGAATTATCTTATATATTAATGAAATAATTTTTATTTTATCTCATTTATTCACGAGGAACACAATTTTAACATGTTGAATTTCTAAAAGATTGTGAACATTACTAAATTAAAAAAATACAACTTCTTGGTCTATGACAATTATGCTAATGCCAACATTAGGGAGTACTATGTTAAAATCACATTTGCTCACAACTAGTAGACTAAAATATATTAGTTTAGGTTCAATCAATATTCCAACTAATGTAGGGTTACTAACCAAAAATTGTAAGAAAGTGAATCCTTCAATCACATAGTAGTTAATACAACACTACTAAATATAGATTAAAAAAACCTATTACCACTTTGAACGTATAAAGGATCAACAAGGTTTTGTCGACAGTAAGAATATGGTTGAATCAAATCTAAATATTAAGGAGTAGCAATGAATCCTCCTTATCTATTGAGTAACTATGTAAAACATATATTATGATGGTTTGAAAACTTTACGAAATCTTGTCACTAGTTTAATAATAATATTTATTCAAATGAGTGAATATACAAAATCTTCATTGAATTAGTGGGAATATCCAAAATTTTTAGATGCTTCACTATTCAGTTAGGTCAATAAATTATAATGTCCAAGATTTATTGAATTTGTATACAATTTGCAAATAGTTTGAAGACTTGATGATAGTTTATTGAATATTAGGCTTTTGTATTCACATATAATAATAAAAAAATAGATTTGAAAAGTTTTTCATACATTATAACATTCAATTTTTAAGGATGCATTGTGTTGTTAGATTGAGAACCCAAAAGTGGTAATAATGAAATCTACTAGGGAATTGGAAGAAAAACGAACCATATTATCAAACCAAATTAGACTAAGAAAATGACTAGTTTGGCCTAAATCTAGATGTTTTATGTGGCATAGTTCAACTCATCACTCACTATACTAGTATTAATGATTTTGTTTCAATGTCAATGATTATTTGGTCACTCATACCAGACTATGTTGACTCTCAATAACATATATTATGTGTCATTATATAACATTTGTATTACACATCTAACAAATTTGTATTCATGCTTAACGTATAAACATTGATAAATAATGAACATAATGATTAAGATATTAATATATTAACCATTGACCTTTACATATAATCTAATGTTCATTGAGTGATTATGGTCTTAAAATTTAACATTATATTAGATATCATCATTTTTCGTGAAATTGATTCATTTACCCATTATATAAAATTGTTTACCTTTGGGTAGGTTAGTTATGTATATGTATGAACTTGGACCCCGCTTGGGTAAGTAACTAGGGTTTACTTGACAAACTAGATGAATTTCATATTTAATATTTTCTTACAAATAATTCAAGAATTAGTACTACATGCATTAAACTTGTTGAGATGCGACAAACATGCTTTGTTTGAAACTAGTTAGATTTTCAGGCGATACGAAACCTTCATTTGATTCTATTCAAGGTTTGGAATCAATAGGATTAAATTTTTCTATTTAGAATTAAATCATGCTAAAAACCTATTTGACTGTGAAGATATCATTGTTATTTTAAAATAAATTGATCAAAATGATGAATATATTGTTAAATATATTAGTGGGGGTTGATACAAAATTTGAGATTATTGATTAGAGTTTTGCAGAGTTTGAGCGTATTTTGATATATGTAGTAGAGTGATAAACAATAATATCGCCTAAACTACACCAATATGATGTCTTGATATGAAGTTTTCAACATTCTACACTTTTGGAAATAAAAACATAAGCTAGCTTGAGGTTTTAGGGTTTTTGAGTCATCTAGCTTTGCTCCAAAATAAGTCTAGTCAACCAAAACTGGCCCCAAACAAAACTTGTGGCTGACATAATTTTTTGGGTGGAAAATTATGAGGACCCTAGTCTGGATTATTTCATTCATGATAATTATCTCAATTGTGTGCTTGGATATCCTAGTTACATGCTTAAACTGAATCTATACTCAACATCCTAAATAATGATTTGAACTGGCCTTAATTGTTATCTTATCTCCATAGATTTCTAGATACATGCACTTAAGAGCAATATATAAGGACGTGGAGGTTTAATTTGCAAATTTTAAGTATATAATTTTGGTTGGTATACTTCTTAATGATATGCATTGGCTGCATGTATCACATTCTGAGTTAGGGATTAACTCTTTATCATATTGTTAAACCACTACTAATTAAATGTATAGCTAGCCTTGTGTGTGTGCATTGGTGTTGGCCCAACGAGGTCCTTACCCTAGTTAATTGGTGGGGCAAATAAACACTATGGCATGACCATGTTTCAATCTCAAGGGCAAGGAGTAGGTGTCTGATCAGTTTTCATTGGTGGGCAGACTCCTCGCAATTGACAAAAAATGAGAGTCAGACACACTCTTCTTCCACGTAATGGAATCCCCTAACACATGATTGATTAGCACAAAACATTCATACATTGATGAACTGAAGAGAGGATGTGAGACTATTGATATCTTGGGGCCTTAATCCACTGACGAATGAAAACTTGAGGATGAACAACTATAAACCCCACCCACATTATTTCTCTCTCTATCTTCTCACTCTCCTCTTTATCTCTTCTTCTTTATGCCTTATGATAGTACCTAGTGTAGGATGATGAAAATATGGCCTTGTATAGACTAATGAGTCTTCACTCACATGTGAATTGACAAAGCACTGATTGGTGTTGTGAAGAAGTGTATTCGTTGTTGTCGTATGGATATGTACACCCCTGTCCTATATATACTAGAGGAGGAAATTATAGGAAGCAAAAGGAAGTGACTCAACCCTAATGGGCCATGAAAAATAGGCCCATGCACATAATAGACCAATTAACCTATTAATTAAATAGGCTAATATTCTAACACTCATCCTCAAGCTAGAGCATGGGTGAACACATGTCCAAGCTTGGAGTTACATGACTCAATTAGACAATAAGAAATAAATAATAAATGAAAGATAGACTTATCACTCCCCATACAAAATTGTTACTCTCCCTTAAAAATTACTTCCTAACTAAAAAGATATGATGACACCTCTTTAAGATGTGTTCTACAGGACAAAGAAGCTCAAACTTTAAAGATGGTCTTTCTCTTGAAGTGCATCTGGAATGAAGAATATCTAAAATAGACAATCGTAAATACCACAACTACACCATCTTCACTGGAGAGGAATGTGGAGTGAAATAAGTGCACGAAACACATCCCACATACATAACATGGAATGAATGTGGAGCAATGTCGATCTAGCAGTAGAGGTGTCTTTGAATTGTCTGAGAGTGTAGCCAACTAGAAAAAGTACAGAAGACCACAGACATGCATAATGTGGCACAAACATGTTGGATGAGGTGCTGAGGTGTTGTCTCAACATGTAGAAGTAGCAGACACAAATTGGAGAAGACGTGACGAAGTAAGTTAATTAAGATCACTTTGGATGAATCCTTGTAGATATAAAATTTGTAGAGGCTTGAAGACGACGAGCTTCAAAGATTAATAAGAAATAATATGGAACACTAAACACAATGTGAATGATCACTGGAACACCATCAACACCAAAGGAACTAGATGCCAGAATATGTATAGCAAGCTCTTGTCCTGACGTACATAATGCAGTACAGATGTGAAAGTCTTGGTGTTCATGCTGTAGCTGTGAGATCCTTCAATGTTGTTTGAAATGTAACATGATGCTAAGTGGGAATGATGCACCACAAAGAAATTAAGAAATTAGATGTGTTGAATAATATGAAGCTCCATAAAGATAGCTGGGAATATCATCTCATATCATATCTTATCTCTCTCCTTTCTTTCTCCTCATATCCTCTCTCTCATGTTCTCATCATACCTTTATCTCTCTCTCTCTCTCTTCTATTTCTCCCCGTACACCAAACACGCCGAGAGTGAGTAAATGGCATGGAAGAAGGGAAGTATGACCCACGACACGTGGAAAGATGCACATATGATGGATGGAAAGGTGGGAAAGGGAAAGGGTAAAACAAGAGGTGTATAATGTAGATAAAAAAAATAATACTACTGGAGTGAAACATTGGTAGAAGGAGGATATACACTATCAAAATTTTGCTCGATATGGAAGAAAGTGGCACTACCAGAATGATTTCTCAGTGTGAAAATCAATAATTAGAATCAATATGCAAAGACAACCTGATTAAGACACAGTTAGAGAAAATAAATAGATATTTTCTTGACCCAAAAATGACATTTATCTGACCTTAGTCTAACAAATGTGGGGGTGTGGGGGTGGAGCACTGCATATTTTTTTTGGCGGGTAAAAAAAAACAATAGTAGAATCCGATTATCATTAAAGCATTAAAAGAGAGATGAACATTTGGAGGACTTTATTACTGAAAATGGAAGTGAACAGACTACTGACGATACGTCATGCCGTGAAATGGACACACTGGTGAGATATAAATTCCTAATGACACTCCGTATGGGGTTGTTGACACGATGTGTGGCTCCTTTGCTTGGAAATGACTAACTCCTTATAAGACGTTGTGTGGTAATACAACTTGCTGTCTTGGATGTCAGAGGCATGAACTAGATCTCCGTCGACACACTGTGTTCCAAATTAATGAACACACCATGTCTGATATCAGAGGCATAACTCTTTTGTCCACCAACATGCCGTGTTTGAGGAAAACACGTTGTTTCTATTGCGAACTGGACAAAAATTTGTGCCTTCAAGATGATTTCAGAGTGTGACAGGTCATGTTGTTTGGACAACACACTGTGTCATCCGAGGATGATGCACAATATTGACATGTATTTTTGCCCTTAAGGAGACAAGAAACTTGGGAATTAACATCATGGGTTGATGGAAATTAGCACCATTTTGTACTCCTTTGATCATGAAAAGCAGTGATTCCTTGCTTGAACACAGTCAGATCTAGACAGGAATAAGTGTTGTCTAAGATCATGAGATGTGGTGTAGTGGTGGAGTGATTGGATGGATGATTTGATGGTAGATGTAGCGTGTGGATGTGTAGACAGTAGGGCAACAAGGCGATGATGGTTCTTGGAGACAAAGGTGGATCGGCTTTGGTGTGGCTACTTCAATGGCAGAGGCTAGAGCTACGCGATGAATGGATCATAGGGAAGATGACAACTCATGGATAGATCTGGACGGGAAGGATGGCATCATCCAAAGATTCAAATAGATTGAAAAGATAAATAGTGGTAAGGAATGATGTTGTCGTGCATTGTTGTAGATCTATGTGAAAGGAGAAGAAGATGTGACCATGGAGGGAAGGATGTGCCTAGCGGGTGGCCAACCTAAGACATGGAAGGGGGTGGCAGCCATCTGCAGGTGGGTTGTCCCCCTATTGTTCTCTCTAGGAGAGGAAGGGAATGTGATTGCTAGGATTGGAATGAAAGTAGAGAGGAGAGGGAAGGAGGGGTGGCGTCTAGGGTTGTCTCGTCATGGCTTTTGTTCTGATACCATGTGAAGAAGTCTATTGTTGTTTTCATATTCATATGTCCACCCATATCCTATATATATAGGAGAGGAGGCAATTACAGGAAGCACAAGGAAGTGATTCAACCCTAATGGGCCATGGGCAGCATGCCCATGTACAAAATATACCAATTGACCTATTAACTAAATAGGCTAATATTCTAACATGTATGTTTCCCTGTACACGCTCATATGATTGATTGACAATGATAAGACTCATAGTTTTTCATTGATTATTGATTTTTTGATAAAGTGGCAACAATTGTGGTTTTGTTGGTCGAAGGAGAATTGATTGAGAGACTAGTTCCTACCAACCAATGGCTATGGCTTGTCCTTAATTGACGATGGTGCCTAAAGACCAAGAAAAGAATGATGAGGCCACAACAATGACCAATGAAGAGACTACAATAACGTCTTCTCTCTTTTCCCCTCACCTATAAATTTCCTCTCTCTTTTCTTCCTTGTCCCTCATCTAGTCAAATGGCATCAAAGAAAAGTTGAGAAAATTTGTTCGAGATCATCGCTCATTGGAACTAGTGAGATATATTTAGAAATCGGTGAGCTTGAGGCAAATGAAGTAGAAGGTCAATGAGTAGTAGGTTTGTGAACATTCATTTGAGACGTATATCAGACCTATTCAAAGCTTGGCATGCCCATATACATTTATCCTTCTCCTTTAATTAGTGATTACTGATCTTGCTATTTCCATCTAGACCTTCCACTATAAGGCTCCTAACCTTACTTAATTCATAAATGTAATTTGCTTGGAATAATTGAATTAATTACATGCTTAGTTTTAAAAGTTAACTCTAATTTGTAGCGACACATTGGATGCTAAAAATGTATTTATAATTTAAATCAAAACATACCTTGCTTGATCAAGTTATACAAATTTGTGTAAATTGTGGATCTTTATGTAAATTACCCCATTTATAGTAGTATGAACATAATTGGGACACTTGCTTGAGTTGCTTCATGATGTATCTAAGAATTTTATAATTATACTTCTCTTTTGGATGCTTTTGACCCTTACTTTGGTGGAGTTTATACATAACCTTAGTGAGAAGGTAGTGCGGTGTTTCTTCGACCAACGAATTCTTGGTGATCACTGAATTTTTGATGGCCGCCTAGTTTTTTTGGTTCCTTCTTATTTTCTAGTGCCTGATGATTTCTCGATGCTCAGTGGGCCTTCAGCGCCTCACTGGGTCACTGGCTAACCAACCAAGATCCATGATGCCAGATGGGGTTCTTGAGCCAAAAAATTTGATGACGTTGGAAGAACAGAGCGTACGATGGGTTGCTCGGTGGAAATTTAGGGACCAATGAGATTTATTTTGCAGGGTTTTGACTGACGTGATTTTAGATTTTTGACTGATGCTTTCTTAGTGCCACATAGAACTTTTGAGTCATCACCAAAGCGGCTCTCTGGGCCTTGACTAATAGACGTTCTGCTTGATGAGTGTTTAGTTCCATTTCTATAAATACCATATCAACCCATCCTTTCATTTTGTTGGCAATTTTTTATATAGACTAGAGGATCCCGACAAGATTTTCTTAAGACCAGAGGTCGACGGGAGTCCGTCGAGGCTAGTGAACACATGCTTTTCATGGATGCATGTGTGATAATCGAGGTTCCTTGAACTGATCTAGATTCGTCGATCATTTTTCTTGCTTTTATCGTGTAAGATTCCTTCTCTTCTAATCAGTTTATTGTTTCTCTTCACCCTCCTTCCTCTTGTGGCAGAGTTCCATGGTGTCTCTTAGTATTTTCTTGTTGGAACCCTACACATGTGGGTTGAGACTCTCTTTTTTCTCCTTCCTTCCTCAATTTCCACCTTGTTCGTGGTGAGAGGAGACATTCTTAGAGCTTTGATGGACCGAGCTTGATGTTTTTTTTTGTTGATTTTGGGAGTTTCCACCTTGTATTTAACTTTTATTCTCTCTACCAGTTAAGTTATATAACTTTGAATTCATTTCTTTCCTACCTACTATTTGCATGTCATTGATCTTACTTTAAAGCTCTTAAAATGCTAAACGATGGCCCTTATAAGTGATATTTTGGATGAAAAAGTAATGATCCAAGTATGTCGATTATATTTTAGACCTTATGACATTATTTGCTGAGCATTGAACAAATACTTTGAAAGATCTAAAATTTGAAATATTAGTGTTTCAACTA